>BRZM01000063.1:984472-1371105 GCA_033238685.1 Lates japonicus | reverse complement strand
TTCGAAACACCCAACAGTCAAGCAGTTAAAATTAACAACAGCACTGGAAGTACTTACATGTCTATACATGTCAGTGCATCAGTAATAATAAATGTAACTCTGTGTTGTGATGGCTTTTACTTTTTATATTTTAAAAGCATTTGTTACTATCTTTTATTACTTGTACTAAAGTAACACTTTAGATACAGGATAACTACTTGTAAACAGATGTATTGAAAGTGCTGTCTATGATACTCTTTTAGATGTCACAACTTGGTCTCCCTTTAAGTTTCCTGTTCAGCGTTCCTTTATGTGTTTATGTTATTTTGTCATTGCCATTTCTCTCCTTGTTGTCTGATATTTCTGATTACATTTGATTGAATCTCAGATTTTCACATACTGGTAGGACTTTGCAGATGCCCCTTGGCTTTGTTTTCTCCTGTACATACCAATTGAGCTGTTCCCGCCAGCCTGATCTGAATGAGGGATGTTACGATTACGGTCAACGTCTGGACCCTGGTCCCACAAGGGCGATGCCATCATTCCCTATTTTAAAACTAATAATACAAGCAGTATTTCGCCCACTCTTCATTTACACATTTCTTGGCGGATTATACAGAAGTTTCAGCACTTTGCTGCTGAAGTGACTCTGAGAAAACACAACTGCTTCTCTTGAATATGATGTCATCCACGGGACAACTTCCCAGTGTTGATCTTTAATAAAATTAAAACCTTCATCAGTCAGTTACAGACCGTCATGACACAACAATTGAGAACTTGAAGAGAGATAAACAAGCGCGTTGTTTTTCAAGTGATTTACTGTATTATGCTGTCCGCTTGGCCTGGAGCAGTGGCAAATAGCGGATGAAGAAAGCCTTTATCGCCCATCAATGAGCAGCGAGTGGGTGTTATGATAAGTCAAGTGTATAGTACTGACTCATGCAACTTGACACACCAGTCATAAAATTGACCCCAGGCGTCATTAACCACCTCCCGAGGAGGTCACATCAAAGGTAGACACTACTCAGGCTCCTCCTGCAAGTCCTGGGCCAGAGCCAGATCCACAGAGACCTGTCTATTTTTCTCTGCTCCGGCCTTGGAGAAGGCAGTGTTTCTCTATCAGCCTACTCATATGTGAAATAACAAACCACAGCCCTCCCACATGTCGAGGCTCCCACAATTGACAGTGATATTCATATTTCACTCCGACAAGTGAGACTGCAATGAGTCCCAATGCCAGCGTGCCAAGATGGATCAACTGCGGGATGAGAAAAAGACGAAGTGCGTTCTTCAAAGAAAGTCCCAGATAGCCTCTAATCAACCCCTCAGGACTAACCAAGATCAAGCGGCAGAGTTGGATGACAGCATTTTTTCCTCTTAATAGCTTGAAATGTCCCATTCTGTAGAAATCCAGACATCATATCTGGTTTTCTTTTTTTTTTTTATTAACAGCAGTCGGTGGTAGCGAGAAAGTGTTTGGGGTGTTGAATTGGGAGGTGAAAAATGAAAAAGCCTTTTATAAGCTGTCTGGGCCGCGCAGGCCAGGACTCCACAGTTAAAAGCAAAAGCCTTTAGCAAAGTCGCTTTGATGTGCAGGTTCTAATCGTGGTTTAAGTCGGTATTCCTGCAGCAGAAGCACAATTTAACTTTGTTTAAGAAAATGCAGCAAAGCTTGCCCATTCCTGGAGTCTTATCTCATAAAAAGTATTCTTTTTATTTGGGCTGATTTGTGTATGAAGAGGCGACTTGCACGTGACTGTGTGTAATAGATGCACTGTTAAATCAATTCATGTCATTCTAATGACTCTGTGGGATATCAGACAGCTCTACCGCACAATGACACCTTATTAGCCACTAAGAACCAACAAACCTCCAGTATGTTTTCACAGCTTGGAGGCTCGGGGTGATGTGGGGTCTGTGGAAGAACTGGCATCCCAGCAGTATAATCTCTGTTTAAAATACACACACACACACACACACACACACACACACAACACAAACACAGGGCTTCCTCCGAGGCATTGAAGAGTTTCACTGGTGTCTTTACTCACAAAACAACACAATATATACAGCGGTAGTGAGGAAAAACAGAAGTGTGGGCCACTGATTTCCACGTTTAACCCTTGTAGGTTCCTTGTCTCTGTCAATGACTGGACACCATAAGATGAACGTCAGCTTATACATTCTGTGTTCTTCACTGCTAAAACTTAAGCCTCAAGTATCGCAGCCATGCCTTCTGCCTATAAAGTCTGCCTTACCCAGCAGACCACACACATTTCACCGGGCTGCGCAGCATGGAGACCCAGTGCAATGACCCATGCAATGAAATATCATTCACAGAGTAACAGTAGCTTTACCATATTTTCGCCAGACTATAGGAGCTTGACAGATTGCTACTGTGGTTAGAGTACTGGGTCTGTTGTATCTCATAAAAGCCATATCTTTTAATTATGAACTTTAGTTAGATTTAAAGTTGATCATTCACCTTATGTGATTTTGTAGTTTTTATATTTTTCTGAGGGATATTTTTAATTTTTTTGTCAATATTTATACCCATGAGATGCATTCGGCTTCCATGTTTTAACCGCGTCGCATTTATCAAATATATTGCATAGATGTATTTGTACCAATAAACATGTCTATAACACTAAACTCATGCTAGATAAGAAAACAGTGAACAATCATGTGTTACTTCATAGAAATACATAATGTACTTCAGTGAATAGTATTACAGGGTCATTTCACCCAAATGACGCAAAACAATCTCACAGCTAGAGTATCTATGCAGATAGTTTGATTTGTTGCTGAAGTTCATATTGAAAAAATAACATTCATGAGAAAGTCAGCAACGCGCTTGGCGTGTTTTCCAGAAACATTGAAGTAATCCACAGATCTCACTGTCAACTGTTTTGTATTGGAATTATTTTCTGCTGATGAAATGGTCCCAGTGAAATGTATGTGAAAATATAGAACAGGCTGCAAATCCTACAGTTCATCTGATGTGGGTGTGAATGACCTCGAATAAAAGATGAAAGTCATCACTTTGACCTCATCGTTAATGCTATTCAATTTCAGATCAAATGTGCTGGAAAAGGGGCAGCAACAAAAATGTGTCACTTTCCTACTTTATAGCGAGGCTGCACTGTACTGTAACCCCAGCCCTTTAATTGAATATGTGTTAATAATTGTATGAAACTCCTTGAGAATAGAGTACATGCACAACAAATTAAACAGTGCAAGACAACTTCTCTCATGAAAATACAGCAGCACAGGTAACTGTATAATTTCTGTAAACTCTTACGATGATGGCATCTGTGGAGTAATTATTTTGTGAGCACTAACATCTGAGTGCTTTGGTGGATGCTGGGTAACAATCCTGTTGGAAAAAGTTATTCTCTTCTCATTTTATAGTTACTTATTGTTTCATATGTTGAACGCAACTGACAAGACAACTTGGCAAAACACTCTGGCTGGAATATCATTAGTCATCTGTATAATAAAGAAAGAACCTTCATGCTAGATATGTCCTTGGCATCTTCGCTTCTACTCCTGAGTTTGAAGCCCTTAAAATCACCTGGCAGTGCAGGAAGCAAGGCTGAAACTGTGGTCGTGGACTTATGTCAGTGAACATAACATCCAGGTAGTCCAGTGGTTCTTCCTCTCTGTTTAAGTGCTGTGGTAGTCCACCACAGTCCCTGTTAATAAGGGCTCTGTGAGGAGAGGGAGGTCAAACAGAGTGCTCCAGCTGCACATGAGGATAGACCAAGCACAGAGGGAGGGATGATGGGCGGTGTGTGTGGGCGAGGGGTGGGGACCTGGAGAGGCGATCAGGACAGAGGTCTCCATCCCAGCCCGCCAAAAACAACAGGAGAGGAGTGTGGAGGATCCATGTTGCTTCTCTTTAGATAGATAGATGAAGTAGATAGATATGGGTGAATGAATGAATAGATAGATAGATAGATGAATAGATAGCACAAAAACGAGAGCTCATAGAAAAATGTGATGATTTAGAATCTTTTCATACTCCTTGGAGAGAGTCTATTTAGGTAGCTTTTCAACCCAAAAGCATACAGTAATAATTCAAAACTCTCGACAACCTTTGCAGGCAGTCATTTTCTGAATTATGCTGAGGTAGTCGCGACAATAGT
The DNA here is from genome assembly GCA_033238685.1 of Lates japonicus. NCBI lineage: Eukaryota > Metazoa > Chordata > Actinopteri > Centropomidae > Lates > Lates japonicus. Next base: position 1,366,978 of record BRZM01000063.1, on the reverse strand, counting down.
AACTCTCCTACAGACCGCAGCTGTGTTCCCATCTCCCCAGATTTCTGCTCCTCTGCTCCTCCCAGTGTGTCAGTTAGAGGCGACCTCCTCCTCCTCCTTCAGTCGAAGACCAATCTGTCAGGACACAATAGGCTACCTCTCCATATGTTGTTTTGGAACGAACCCCTCAGCCCAGCTTGTTCTCCCTCTTGGTTGACAGAAATTAACAAGAAGACACTCTTCTCGAGCGGATTTATCTCTCCTCCCCGATCTCAACTCACTGTAGATTTTACCCCACCCCATCTCTCTCTCTCAGGGTTGTTTACTTTCACTCATCAATGTGGAAGTTGTGTGATCATGACCACCCAGCTCTTTTCAAGACAGGAAGTCATTCAGCTTGATTATCACCTTCAGTATTTCCAGTTAGAAGAGCGTGGGCATTAAAGTTGTTTGAGTGACTGTATATTTCCAGTCTTAGCCTTTAGTCTCAGAAACACACCAGTTACTTCACACAGATATAACAGTAAATGACCTCTGTATGAGGATGACCTGCAGAACTGTCAAGACAGAGTGACGGTGGATTGAGCTTTATTCAGATACTCAGAGCTCAGGTCTGTCAAAGACATTACTTGCTGTTGTGAAGCGTTGACACCTGCAGCTTATGACTGCTCCCTCCATCTGCTGGAGATTCTTAAAGTAATAGCTGGTAAAGGGAATGGGTCTTTACTATCTGGTGAAAACTATTGTATGATTGGTTGCAAGTACAACATTGTTTTTTCTTTTTTTTTTTTTTTTTTTACTTTTGTGCATGTTTTTACTCCACTGTAACTTTTCAGATTAAAATTTCACACCAAAAACAATAAGCTTAGAAAGTACATTACAGTGTTAAAGATTTAACCACCACTTTTTGGCTTGTCGTGTTTCACATTTCAAAGGGATATACCACCTATAGTGAATTTTGAGTTGCAATATTTGTGTGAAAGGTTCTATTCAAATCGTGTTTGACTGACTGATTGATTAATGAATTATTAGCAGCTCCACCTAAGGTGAACAGATATTTAGATGAAACCTGTTTCAGGTCCAAAAGGTAAAACTATATTTTACAACAAAGACAAAGATTAGAGAAAAGTCCTAAAAATACAGATTTGTGCAACAGAACACGTTTTTTCTTCTTTCCTATCCAAATAATAATCAATAATCATGATGCTCAGATTTATTTTATGAACCTTTTAAGCAGTCAAACCCTTAGGTTTGGAATCACTGCATTTAACTACCAAACTGTATATAAAGTATTATACTTTTTTTCCACTATGCCTAGCCACAACAGTAAGATTCTGCTGATGCATCAGTGTTAGCAATCTAATAATGTTAAGTATGATAACATATCACTCACATGGGCCATTTTTTCTGCAGAACAAGTACTTTTACTTCAAATAAATTTAAGTACATTTTGCTGATAATACTTGAAGGATTTTGAATGCACGGCTTGTACTTGTAATGTACATTGTTGTGTTAGTATTTTTACTTAAGTAAAGAATCTGAATACACATTCACTCACTGGTATTCTAATGGAATTCAGAATAATATATGAAGAAGCCACTAGTTTATAATGATTGCACTTATGGTTAAAAAAAAAAAAAAAAAAAGGCCTGAAATGTGAGGATGGAATCCAGTTCATTATTAGAGTTTAGTTTTTAGAATAATGCACTTTTGAAGAAGAGAAAATGATTACTAGAGGCTCAGTAGTGAAGTGGTCATCATCAAAATGCTGTGCTGCAATCCTTAACATTCCCGCGCCTCATTCCCAGTCCCCCTCCATCTGGTTTTTAGATTGTTGTCGAACTGGGAGTGTCACGGTTGGTGCATCAAACCTGTCAGCAGACATGCTCTTTGCACCTCCCCCACGCCATCACAGTACACCTGACAAAACTTCTTGCTGCAAGATAGGATGTGATCACATCAACACAAATAAACCCGTCCACTAACACAAGGGGAACTGGAAGAAGACTTTGCCATCATTCCACTGAAGGCAAAGCAATCTCAGTAAATCAGGGGCTTTGTTGTGGTCTGAGGTGCAGATGCGGATGTTTACCAAAAAATACTGAGTTTATTTGTGTCTCCTAATTTTCCTTAATCTTTATCACAGTGTTCTGCCATAACGAAACTCAGTCTCTGTAAGGTTGGTTGATGGAAAAAGTGAGAGTGAGAGCAAAGTGAGGTGTCCAAGGATGTGGATGGTGATTACTCACAAAGCCGCTCCGAACGCTGCCAAACACTTCAGGTTGTTTTTTTTCCCTGTGAGTCATTTGGTAACACAGCTTCCTCCTTCCCAGCGGTGGTCATGGGAAGAGGCTCCGCTCAGGCTGTTAGTCAGAGGAAAGGCATTGAACTCTGGGCAAAAATCGACACCTTGTAACATACACCGCAAACATTTTCAGCTAAAACTAGAACAATCAAACCATTACAGGTTTACACGCTACAACAATCTCTCTATTTTTGTGATATGGATTTGCAGAAAGGAAGAAACGTAACCTCCAGAATCCTGACAATAATTTATATTCCTTATTTTAATGTTTTAAAACACACTTTGTGTTCAGCTAAATCATGCATTAGTAAGTGTGATTGTCAACATTTTAAAAAGCTGTCTCAGTGAAGAAAGAACTTAAATCGAATCAATACATTTCTGGTTTTCAGCTGCATGTTTGCTTTAGGTGTGCTGCTGTGGTTTCCTCCTCTCATACGGAGTCCAACCATAGTGCAGGTTGCTGTGGTCTCAGCATTTAATCTTTTACTGAGTGACTAAAACACCAGTGATGAATGAAGTGCAGCCGTAGAAACTGTAAACCTGCACTCTTTTTTTCTGACTCTTCTAATTGCTGAACTTTCTCTGCTTTCACATCATCTATTACCAAATTATAAGCATCCAGTCTGAAAAGGGTGGAGGGTGGAGGATGGTGGGAGGAGGTGAGTGGTGGTGGTGGGGGGCTAGAAGACACCACCAACACTACCTTTGCAGCATGCATAAATCACCAGGCTAATAAATTGAAAGCTAAATGACTTCTTGCCCTCAACATATATCATGGAGGCAAACCAAATGAAGCCTTATATACCCTAGAGGACAGAGGAATGCTTCTGTTCATAACAGTGATTTGTGGATGGCTCCCAGGGCTGTTGGCTTCAGAAATCAGAGTGGACTCTGTTTGGACTCTGAGCATGTTTTCTTATAGCAGCATGGTTATGTACGGCAGACATATATCAGCATGCTGAAATTTGTTTATTTGGAAAAAACACAAAACAAAATAGTCAAAATGCTTGTAGTTCTATTGTAATGTGTCCTACATCTTTAAGACAAATATACTCGTTTATCATATGCTTTTGACGATTACAATTCTGGACAAACAACAAGTAAATAAAGTGTGATCATGTGTGCCTGCAGTGTTCACGCTTTATTTATTTCTCTGTGATGTGTTTCAGTGCTGAGAAGTTCAGGAAAATCATTGTCTGTTATAGTTGCAGGAGATTATTTCCTTAACAGATGGACGCCATGATGACACTGTATTATGTCATTATTTATTTATTGAATAGGTGTTGTTTGGTAATAACACATCAGGGTTGACATAAATGAACAAATAAGGACAAGCACTGAAACCAGGCCCAACATCAATGCAATGGCGCCACCCACTGGATTAAAAGCATCAGGTTCTGTGACGACTGGAGGTGGTTTCTGTTTTGGTGCACAGTGATAACAATATGGTGCATTAGAGATGAGAATACAAAATGGGCTTTACAGTTGTATCCGTGTGTAATTAATGTGTGCAATCTTTATGATATGAAGACTTTAGAAATTAGGTTTTTTGCAGTTTTTTGTAGCAATGGATCAAATCACAGAGAGTTCATCTCAGCTGTGTTACTGGGAAAAGAGAAGAGTAAAAACATAACTGTAATGTTTAAGGATAGTCAGCATCTTCTCAGTCAGTGCATCATCCAAATTTCTGTGAGAAGAAAAAATCACACAAACGGACAAAGTTTTTCTTGGCTGTCACCTGGGATGAGAGCCAAACGAAACAGCAATTTTAGCTTTTTTTTTCTCTCTCAAAGAAAATAAAACTCCTGTCAACCTCTCCTTAATCCCACCTGGATCACCACAGCAGACTGAGCAGCTGAGATGAGCTTTGTTTGTGAGGTCTCACCCTGTCCGTCGTTCCTGATGAAGAATATTATCTGTCTGGGCCCATTTCTTGAAATGCAATCTGTAGCAAGTATTTACCTTAAATGAAGAAGCCAAGACAGCAGGAAATGTATGTGAAGTATAGTATGCTGTGACAAACATGGCCTACCTCTGTGCATAATGGAGCAAACCTCGGCATCTTGGATGTGTGCCTGGTTTGATGCATTACTGGAATGTTAATGCTGAAGTCTGGGATATACTTAAGGGTGTACAAGTCTGGGAACATTTTCAGTGTCACATTTTGTTCTGCAGAGACTCCACAAGAAACAGAAAACACTTAACATGTTTTTTTCTTCAATGCAGTTAAATATTCACACCCTAAATAGCAGGACGTGGTGTTGATTGGCAGCAGCATCGGTGACAGGGACTATTTAATGTGTTAATGTGTTGATGTGTTATGAGGAACAGCAGTGGCTCCTGTTGGCATAGAGCTCTGACCGACGCACAACAGCAGCCTGGGGAAGCTGTGGAAATAAACACACACCCTGTGTTGACTGAGCTGTTCTGTTTTGATCATTTAGTTTCAATGAGAGCAACCCATCTAAAGTTAAGAGGAGAGATGCCATAGTTAGTCCCCTCTACAACTAAAAAGTGGGAAAAAGGACAAACATAGGTCTGCTGGGAAGTGGGCAAAAATGATGGTAAGATGAGTCATACTTCAGCCTACTCTCAGCAAGTGGATGAGTAAATGTGGTATGTAAAAAAAAGATGGTTGCTTAAGGCAAATTGTTGTGGTGGTTCTGTTGTGGTTTAGAGTTAATCTTCCTGGTGTGGATTTCCTGGTCTGTAGACTGTAAATGCCAGAAAAGTAAAAAAAAAAAACTTTTCTCCTAATGGGAATTGAGTTATTCAGAAAGACAGTGTCTATAATTACGCTGAACAAAGGCTCACTAAATAGTAAAAAAAAAAAGAAAGAAAGAAAGAAAAGAAAGAAAACTGTTACCCTCAGAGCAGCATATTGCAACATAGTGTTGATGATCATTTTTCCTCAGTAAATAATGGGAATAATAATGGGATTCTTGATTTTCAGAGAATACATTGTCTTCTGTTTAGTACTAGTCAGTCAACAGGTGAACCATGTGAACTACAGACAGTCTCCAACACTGGGATTATCCAGCAGCAAACCTAAACCATGTGAAGGGCTGTAAATGTCAAGAATGTCTTCAACAATGTTGTTTATCCTGCATCTTTTAGTCAAGTTTTCACACCTAGATCAGTGTGAAAGGTGTCAACACACTGTGCAGCATTATAGCTTACAGTGTTGGACAACATACATGTCAGGACATGAAATATCTCCTAAGACTCTGACAGGCTGCAATATTCGTGATAATTATGTTGTCTGCACTCTCACACTCTATCTGCTGCTGCTATAAAAGGCTCCCAAAACAAAAGTGGTCACAATTCATTAGTCACCAAGTTTAATGCCTCACTGCATCTGAAAAATGGGGACCTAATAAGGCAGTGTCCATTTTTAAATTGGTGCCTCAGACATTTTTCTCTGTTTCCCCTTTCATTTACTGTCAACGTTTCATCTTGTTGTGGCAGCATCCTCACCGTACATGCACTAACCCATAAACTTCACTACATGTGTATGAACATACTTTTATATGAATTCTAACTTTTAATGTTTTATATTGCAAGTATATTAGAGTATATTACATTATGGTCATAATTTTGGATGTTCACAGCTACAGCAACAATAATGAGTACCAATATTCAATCATTAATGTTTGGTTCTATCACTCATTGTTACCTGTTTATCTATGATGAGTGATATGTTTGAGCCAAAGCATCAGGTAGATAATCTGACAGAGAATCCTTCAGAGAACAGCTGACCTTCTCCTTCTGTGTCACCACTCACAGATCAGTACTGTGTGTTAGCCAGAGAAATCTTCCATTAAATGCTTCAAACTTAGGTACACTATTTTGTTTTTACAAGTCAGTTAATTAAGTTAAATCTGGACAAATTACTTTTTGATTTTCTTTGTGTGGTATATTTGAGTTCTCTTCATAACTTGTAAAAAGTTTTAGTTTAGAGTTCCACAGCAGCTCTGTGCTATAACTAGAAGTTCTTTATGTTTCAGGAAAAAACAAACAAACAAACAAAAAAAACATGTTGAGATAATCAGAAAAAATCCACCAGAATTGTGAATGAGGTACAATTCCCTGATTTTTCTTTACTTCCTGCCCGAGAAGTGACACAATTTCTCTTGTCTACAGGCTAAAGGAGGTATTATAGTGTGATAAAAGAAAAGAAAAAGGATATGGCTTCTTTGCCATATCAGACAGATGTTCATACAAAATGTGTTACTTTAGTTGGGGAAAAAGCCTCTGGAGTGATGTGCAAATAATTTCTTGTTTGGCCTCTCACTTTAACATCATATCTAATGTTTCATATCACTGAGTTTGTCTTTGTTCCTGCTAAACTCCTTCATGCTAAATTATCCTACACTGTTTATCATCAGCCCTTACAGAAAAAAATACAACCTTACACAATCACTCTCATGTTGGAGATTGAATCAGTTCACTCTGTTGCCTGATAACATTTTCTTTATTTGATTTACTTTTCCCGGGGTGCTTTCAGCGAGCCAAAGTAAAGTCGGTTCGGCACTCTCTGCTCTCTGTCTGATAGAGAACCAGCACACAATGCTTTCAGCTGAAACTAGCTTAAACAAACAGTGTAGGGAAAAGCAAACAGTCAGGGAAAATCAATGGAAACACTTCAGGGAAAAGACATTTGTTTTCGATGGTGTGATTTAACACTGGTAAAATCCAAAAATTACAAATGTCACATAAGTTGTTAAGTATTAAAACATGATTTAAATAACATGTACAGCAGTTTTTGTGAATGACCTGCATACAAATTTTACTGAGATGGCACTCAGTTGAATTAGCTCTTTGGTATTTTAGTGGCCACTGCTCTGAATAACATCTTTATTAAAAGGTAAACAGATCAGATATCTTACTGCAGTTTATACTTATTCATATCTCATGCACGGTGTCTCCATTTCAGTATTAAAGACATCAGTCTCCACGTGGTACCGCTCTAAACACTGAGGCCTCCATTTGGCAATAAAAACATGATGCCAAAATGAATATATAATGGTTGCATTGTACACCATAGAAAATGTATCTGCTTTCTACATATCTAAAACATTATGTAACAATATAAAAATAGCAAATACACTATAATTAAAGACAAAAATATTTTATGACACGTACATTAAAATAGCATCTTTATATTTTGTTTACTGGCATCAGAAAACTTAAAAGGCAAGTTTCACTTTGGAAGAGTGTCCTCATTTCCAGCACACAACGTCTACAGTAAATATAACTTAATCTATCGAAAACTTTGCGTGTTAGTCAGCAATAGTGTTCACATTTATTGGTTTTCCGACTCTCCACACAGTATGGTCCCACTCCCACTCATAATAACCATAATAAACTCTATAATAGTGATCTGGATTCTGATATTTTAAAAAAAGGAATTGAATATAGTATGTCCATTCTGTAAATTTGTGTTACTAAAATTATGAAGACATTTGTATGTGAAATCATATAAAGAAAACTGGAAAGGCTCATAGGCACTGCAGAAGTTTCAGCAGTGAGGTATTATAAATCCAATTAGATACATAAATAATTAGATAGAAAAACACATTAGATGCACTGTGACATCTTGGTATGGATTCACTGAAACACTTAATGTACTGAGTATATGGTTAAAAGAATGTAAAAGTATCTGAGCTAATAATCACCTACTTTTCAAAGAAATAAAAAATAGAACACATTTCTACATCTACAGTGTCAGTTCCTAAATATTGTAGATTTAAGTTTAAGCAGGATAGCATTTTCAAAAACTGAAAATGATCTACCAACATGACATTTTACTTGAAGGCTGTACCTCACTGGCACAGACATGTAGACAAAAGTGACAAACTACACTTCATTTTCTTCTGTTTGCAAGATGAAGTGACATTTCTTCACAGCTCAATGATTGTGAGAACATACTGAACACTCACCAAGTGAGATGTGGACATATAGTGCAAGCACTTGACTGAATTTCAATAACGTTGCTTCTAATGCTTTGTATAAACAAATTACTATGAAGTTGAATTAAGCAAAGCTACAGGACAACAAAAGGAGTTAAGTAACATCTTTATGAAAACCTTATTGCAGTGCAAGAAAACCTCTCTTTCTCTGTTTTTCCAAAGTGCGTGGACATTGACGTCATCACTAGAGTGCATTTGCAAAAGGTTTAGCTTTTTGGGTACGCAGAGGCCCGAAAAATATCGAGACAGTTTGCAGTGATGAGGGCACCGGTCAGCTGCCTCCACTGTCTGGTAGTGGGGTTTCTCATTTTGTCCAGGACCAGGTGCAGATCCTGGATCATGTCCCTGTAGCTGTCTCCATAACGCAGACTCCATGAGTACAGGAAGTCATAGGCAGGCTTCCACATCGACTGCAACACATCAGGAAACAGTGAATTGATTTGTATTTGCACAAATCTTGTATTACTTGCAGTGTCAGTGCATACCGTTAAACTGACCTGGGGAGTGACTTCTCCGCTCTTCCCTCGGTGTGGTGCCTCGTAGCTGGCTATCTGAGCGCTGGAGAGTTTTCCCATCTTCTCAGCAAGCTCCCGCCATCGAACTCCGAGCTCCACAGCAGTGGACAGGATGACTGTGTTCTGAATCAGCTGGGCCGCAAGATTCACAGAGTCCATCTTGAGCAGGCCCTAGGATACATGCATACAGGCTGTGACATTGCCATAGCATGGCTGGTGGGTTGTGTGTGTGCCAATTACAGTGTGAATTCATCAGAAATCAAAATATATTGTTATTCTCTACTTACCACCATGAGTTCATGCAGAAACTTTCTCCTGCTCTTCTCAGTGTGACAGTCTTCCTTCAGCTTTTCCAGAACACAAGCCACCTTATCAGCCTCCGTTTCAGCATGCCTCCTCATAATGGTGTCCAGTGTCAGGTTGCTGTACCCTAAAGCATCAGCCAAACCCCTCCAGCTGGTTATGTGCTCAGTGACCAGTGTCTGGATGGCAGAGTACATGTAAGTAAGCTTCTTGAAGGGCAGCATCATGTTGTCCAAGAGGACCTCAGTGGTGAGTCGAATGCCGGTGAAGTCTATCACCTGGTCTCTGGTTATGAGCTTGACGTTTTTGCAGTGAACCAAGCCAGTCCTACCTCGCAGAAACCCAATATACCACTCCTTTACTTTTGAATTACCCACTGACCTAACGGTCTCTCTGGAAAGGAGAGCCACAGTGTCCCCCTTGAAGTACTCTAGAAGGTAGTCTACACGTGGCTGACGGAGAACTGACTTCAGGGCTACACCATACCACTGAAGGTTCACAGGTTTGTCTTTAAACTTGGGGAGATCTGGAACACTTTCCTCTGGAATGGGCGCTGTTCTTGCTATTTCAGTCCGCCTCTCCATCTGCCTTGGCACTCGCTTTTCTGATCGAATGGGTGCTGCGGGAGGGGAGGGCACCTGGAAATGTGCAGCAGTGGCAGTGTTTGATTCCTTCACTTGTAGATCTATTTGAAAGGGAGTCATTTCTGTATTGCCAGCACAGGATAGTGCAACTGGAAGATGTAAAACTGTCCCTATTTTGAGCTGACATTGCCTCACTTCTTTCTGTTTGTCCTCAGGTTTGATTTGAAACACAGAGCCTGCGATGCTAACCGTGACATGCAGGTCATTCAGTTTATCTGGTTTAAACCGATGCTTTCCCCAAAGCTGCAGCACAAGCGGAGGCAGGTTTTTGTTGCCTCTACATATATCTGAAAATGGAAGCTTTGGTGGCACGTCCTCATGACAGCAGACAACTATTACAACCTTGAATGATGGATGGATATACCTGGGACCATAAACTGCTACAGTGATTTGACGGTCAAGGTAATCCCATACTGATGTAGCAGGGGACTGGATTGCAGAGGCCTCTGCGACTGCAATCACATAAAAATGTGTCTTCAGGTCCTGGAGCTTCATCTTCATCATGTTCTTGTGAATGTAACAGTCGTCCACTTTTAGATAAGGTCCCCCTCTTTTGTTGGACACCAGCCCGACCACAGTGGTCATCACCTGACTTAACGGGTCATTCTTCACCTCTCCGGACAGTTTCATCTCCAGGGAGATACAGCCTTTTGTGTTGATGTTGCTGAGGACCACCTCTAGAAACGGACTCATAGTTGTCATGTAGTTGTTATTGAGTCCAGGAGGAGGGTCTAGCATTGCTTTCAGTGTAACTTCCTGGACTTCCCCAGGAGGAACATGGCCCTCTGGGATATGGATGCTGACTTCTGAGTCTGGCAGCTGTACCGAGCCTCCAGTGTGGTCGATCCTGCAGATAACCTGAAAACCAGTGGCCTGTGTCTGAGCCCATCCGGGGCTCTGGCTCATCAGATTTAAGTCCAGGCATGAGCGGGTTAGCTGCCTGTGGCTCAGCCAGGCCATCTTATAGGCCTCTCTGTCATTCTTTAGCCATTCAAAATCTGGGTTCAGCACGGGCGCAGGCATTTTGAAACTGTTGTCCCGTTTTGGCTCTTTTCTCTCCAGATCATCCAGAATGTCGGAGGCACTCCTCCATCTCCCAGATCTGTTGGAGACTTTTTGTTTTTTTTCCAAAAAGTTCCCCACATTGCCCTCATCTGAAGATGTGCTGATGACATCATCGTTATTTGTGTCCAGATGTTTTTCATTTTCTCTTTTTTCATTCGATGTGTAGGAAATGTGCTTGTCTGTGCTGTTGTGTACAATATCATCTAAAAAAGGGTTGGATCCAGAGAGTTTGTTCCAAAAAGGATTTTTTGTCTGAGATGGATGTGCGACTTCTGGCTGTAAAAGCGGCCACTCAGAGGTCTGTGTGATTCGTGACACATACCCACCTGTGGAAAAAATAGCTTGGTTCTGTTAACATTATCAATATGTAGTTAATTCAAATCTAGACCACAAGCTGCTTATGTTTCAAAATTAGAACTTTACCATTCAGGTTGTCGCTTGTTGTGGTATTATCACTCAGGTCGATTAGTGTCCCCTCAGATTTACTCCGCATTAGACTACCAACCCGACGGAAGGACCTTGCTCTTCCAGCTGCCATATTTTCATCTGTAAACATCAATACAATGTAGTTTACATTTCTCAGTCTCTTTTTCCTTTTACTTGCCTACAAAACATTACTTTATTCCTGACTTTACGTGATTCCTTAATCAGTCTAACCAGGGGTCCTGAAATAGAACAAAAATGAATACTGTAATCTATTAATCGACAGAAAATTAAGCTGCCACTATTTTGATCATTTTAAAGCCATTGTTTAAGAAAAATATCCATAATTCACTGGCTCCAGCTCCTCAAATATAAATATTGGCTTGTTTTTCTTAGTCTCCCATCACTGAATATCTTTGAGGTTTGGACTGTTAGTCAGACAAATCAAACAATATGAATACGTCAGCTTGGACTCTTGGTAATTGTATCACTTCCAAATGGTTAATCAATAAAATAATAGGCAGATTAATTGATTAAAGTGATTGTTAGCTGCAGCCCTTAAGTTACCTCTAGCAGGCATATATCTTGAAATGCTGTGACACATGACAACAAGAAGTCCCTGCGCAATAAAACACCTGTGAGTAAAGTTATTGTTCAGTCTCGTCTATGTTTCCTTCAACACAGTGAGCCCCAGGCTTTCTGTGGGGCGTCTTGTCTGTTACAGAAAACTGTTCCAAATGTGGAATAAAGCCTGAACTCTTCAGTCTGTCACTTGTTTGCGTAAAAGGACACTACCCATTCATGACTTGTCACAGTGAGTCAGTCATTAATAATGTGGTTTCCTACACCAGTGCACAAAAACAGGTTGGTCTTGTCAAGCCTATGACAGTAGTCGGTTCTCTCAGCGCTTCTTGCTATGATCAAAGTGCCACTGTCACTGTACTACTGAGAATAAAAACTGTACACTATTGAAATACTGCATGGCAGCTGCTTACTTTGTGCGCATTCTACTGTATTTCCTGTAGTATAGTATTCCTGCTCCATAAATAAACTGTTGTGATCATGCGCATATTTTGATGTAATCAGCTGAAACTATTCTCAAACAAATCTTACATTCATTAATAATCCATACAGAACAAGAAACACTCAGCAGCACAGATTCAGACATAAGCGCTCCAGCTGAACGCTCACACCAGCAGGTATCAGTGTCTGAACAGGTGTGTATGCCCTCTGCAGTTACATATTAATAAAGCATAACCTTCCTAGGCTACTTCCTGATAATAAAACTCGGAAATAAAAAGTAAGAGAACAAAGTTTGATCTCACCGTCGGCATGAGACGTTTATAGTTTTGCTTCGGCGCGTTGGCAGTAAAAGAGGCCAATCCACTGTCATTTGTATCTTCCACTGTATCTGTAAAGCTCAACCTCCTCCTCACGTTACACCCCTTGTACTCTGTTTACTCTCAGGCACGGAGCATTTTGGGACTAGAAGTCTGAAATAACACAGGAACCCCCTTCGGAGGAGTGGCCTCTCCCGGGTCGGTAAACTACGACGCCCAGAATGCAACGCTCTGTTTACGCACGAGACTTACAACACCTGAAACTGAGCGATACCTGTAAGTTTCGACAGGAGCCGGAGGTCGGTGATAAGCACGCCGGAAAGGCTAACAAAACATGCTAACACACACTGGAGAGCGCTACTTACTCGATGAGGAGATACGAGAAAGAAGGTTAATCCACACAGTTAGCTCTCAGCCTAGTGTAAAGTAAAGTATTAGTAGAATGTGTTGATGCACTCTCATGCAGCTTCTGCGGTCCACACAGCAGTGGAAGAGTGTGGCAACCAAAAGCAGGTGCTTAGGCCTATATAATTGTTATGGTTTATTTGTAAGCCAGAGATAACAAGCGAAGGTCGTGTGTCATGACAGTATTCCTCCCTCTTCCTCTTTCACTGTCACTCATTTGACACTCAGTAATAGTGTTTGTTTGGTTTTTTTAATTGATTTTACTGTGTCATTATCACTGCTGTTTTGAGTGAGTGTAGATCAAAGCCAAAATGAACAGAAAGGTTAACAGATCTTAATCTCATCAAGGACAAAAGTCATGTTATCTCACTGAACAGGTTTTACACATTTGCTGTGATGAGTGTCTGAATAGATCACTAACTCACACTGTTAAATCATATTTGATCTGTGCAGAACAAAAATCTAGCAGGAAACCACTCTTTTTGACTGCTAGGGGCTCAACCCTGCAGTTCAACAGCTGCGTGCCAAAGCGAATGAAAAGTTATAACTGCAAATATCCCTGTGGGAGAAGCTTGTATTACTGTTATCTTTGCTGATGAATATCCATGCTAAGGTTGAAATGTCCCTTCTGAGCTGTTGTGGTCTTTGGATGCAAGCCCTGGCATCCAAAGGCAGTTGTTCTCAAGGAATGCAACTAAGCACTCTTGAGTAGCTTATGAATTTTCATGTAGCAAGTATGGTCAGTGGCTGCAGGGGACTGGACTTTAGCATGACTAATTAACATGTACTGATGCACAGTATTTAGTAAATTATATGATTGAGCATAAAAGCCCATTTAATTAAAAAATACATTTACTTTTGTTCTGTAGCTAAGTTTCCTACTCTCACTTGGATATTATCCCGTGCTGTGTATGTACGAGGTTGGTGTTAACTTCTTGAATATGAAACAAACAAAACCCACATACTTCTCACATTCCACCACAACACAGTTACAGTAATTTCATTATCAGCACAGGCTCTGATAACTCTGTAGCAAGTATCTGAAACAAAAGATACTGTGAGCAAAGTCTGCTCCCTTGTGGCTGTTTTGAGAACTTACAGTAGATGGCATAAGGCTGTTAACATTCACTATTTATCTCATTTTCCACAAATCCCATCAAAAAGCCAAAACTAACAATGAATTGACTGTACTGTGATAAGTGTTGAGTGTGTATCCACACACAAATTACTCCTGTCTGCGTAAGGTTTGTATTGAAGGACAAAATCTAGAATAATACCAGATTAATTCTTTAATACAGTAGGCTTTTTTCACAAAATCCATTTTACATGTTGGAGCAGGAAAAGCACATGTGTACATAATAAAATGAATGATGGCTGAATTCCATTTAGTTGCCTTAGTTTCAGGGTCCTGGTGTTGTGCATGCTGAATCACTGTCATACTGTCAGAACCTTTGTTAATGTTATTAGTAAAAAAATCAGAATACAGAAGAACAAATCAAAATGTCTGCAGAGAAAAAGGTCTTGAACCAATTTTTCTGATCTATTGCTATGTTTGAAAGTGACAGGGCAAGTACAAAATGACTGAACTCGCATTGTGCTGTCACCCCATTGTAAGTGTTAGTGTGCCTGTGAGAAGATTACTAAATTTAAACAGTGTAGTATTTTGCAGTTGCTACACAAATCTGTTCATTGGAATGAGGCCATTACTATATGTCTTCATATTTAAAAAATCTGCTCCCCAATATTCACATTAATTAGCCACTTAATAGAAACTTTCTTCATGATAATACTCTTATCCTACCTCTTATATACTTTCTGTGGGTGCACTATGCATTTAACTTTACAGATAACTTTTGTCTTTTCTTTCTGCAGCAACATTAGCACAATTAGAATCAGTCCAATTTCAGTTCATTTTCAATTCAAGAGCAGATTTACACAAAATCTCCCATTTGCAGCTGTTGTGTAAAAACCTTTTGACTCAAGTTTGGGTGATTTTCAAGTTTTTAATAGAGTAATCTGTTATGCAAACCTACATTAAACCCCCTGAATAGTGAAATACATTACTACAGTTAGAATAAGGCTGTTTGTTGACATTTTGTAGATTAAGTTTATTGCCTACATTTTACAAGTAAATGGATTTTAAGACTCAAAGTTAGAGATGTTGTTTACAAGCGTACATGTATGTGCCACTTGGTGGAGCCATTTCTCTACAGTTGATTTGAGCAGACATGTCGGTGTTATTTATTCTTAAACCAGAGAGAGATGATGGACATAGAAGACCAAACAAGAGCTGTATCAAACTTTGTACACTGTGTATACAGTAACTATGAGCTGATGAAATGCAGACGCCAACATGTATTAGAAGGTAAATAAGCTCACATTCAATAGCAATGAAGCTTTCTGATGCCAAACAGGGACTAACAGTGATTAGTGCTGCAGCTAAAGATTATTGTCATTATCAATTAATCTGCTAATTATTTTCAAGATTTATCGATCAATCATTGGGTCTGAAATGTCAGAAACGGTGATGATGTCCATCATAGTTTCTCAGAGAACAAGATGATGCCTTGTCATGTCTGAAAAGCTTGAACCATCAAATGTTTGACATTTCTGCCTGAAAATTAACTAAACTGATTCATAAATAATCAAAACAGTTGGTGAAAATGTGTCTTTTGATTGACAAATTGATTAATCAATCAATTATTGCAGCTGTAATTGTGATATTTGATGTAAAGCTCTCCTAGTATATTCAGCTGTATGTAATTTCTTATCTGTTTTTGCCATAGTGAAAGGGAGTCTTTGGGAAACCTATTTGTGAAGGTTCAGACTTTTGCGTAGGAAAAAAAAAACCCTGCTCTGGCCTGTTTTTAAAAAGGCCATAGAAACTGTGAAAGCTCCTCTCACCTTCACCAGGATGAAAGCTCAGGACTCTCCGGCTGACTTGAATCTTCATCATTGTGGGTGGAGATGTCTGTTTGAGGCATTCAAGGGAACCGTGGTTGCATCATGTCTTTTAACTTCAAGTCATTTTTATTCTGGTTTATATGCGTTTCAACAGCCTGAAGGAATTTTAGGGGATTTACACATTTCACTGAAGACGTTTCCTCAGACATTTGTAGAAAAATAGTTCTTTTTGATTCTGTAGTGAACTTACACTTATTTATTTTACAGACATTGATGTAATGAAGTCATTAAACTGTGGTTACAAGTTTAGAAAACCTGCAGAGTTTCTCACATTGAGGTTGAATCTGTGGCTATTCCACTCAGTTAGACAGGTGAAACACCACCTGTGACGTAAATTGCTGAAAGCATTGTATAAGGGCGCCCCTGTCAGTGTTACAGCAATTACCGTTAATTATTTTGACTAAACTCTGAACCCCGTCAAATTGCCTTTCCCAGGAGATTGGTTGGTTTGATGACAATGACAGTGCGGCTGGGGGTTTTAACCACAAAATTGGCCACAGATGCATCATCGGTGAGAGGTGTTACCACAACACTGTGATTTGCTGGTGGAGCTAGAAAACCCAATATGTCTCCTCATATCATTAGCAGCTGGCATGACCCTGATTCAGCTTAAATTTTATTAAACAGAATACAACCTCAAAATTACTTCTACATCCAAATCTCTATCACCCGGTGTAGGATCATATTATTTCTCTTTCCTGTTTTCTAGGTGACTGTGTTACAGCTGGGTCCGGCTGCCAACGCACCGTGTGCTCCGACCGTAGCTGTTATTGTGGCCTTCATCCGCAGTTGGCAGCGTTCATTCTCCTCATCTTGGCATCTGTGCCCTTCCACTCTGAGGCCAGTTTAATTCAAATGAAGGCAGTGGAGGGACATTCCTCTGAGGACCAGGTGATGCTGCGACAGTCTGGGAAGGTGTTAATAACATGACAACACAGAGTCATGCACTGTGAGGCATGAGGCCAAAATGACTCTGTCCATATTTAATGATTACTTTTTGCCTGTTTATGTTTTAGTTATCCTTTGAGACAGTTGAAAAAATGTATGTTTTTTTTGTTTTGTTTTTTACATAAAATGGTGACCTGACTCTATCAGTAAAATATCTGTACATATCACTACACACATTTGAATGGTAATATGGTAAGTTCCTTTATGTCTTAAATAAACCTTACATAAACCAGTATGAAATAGACAACAAAAACTAATATCTTAAATCTTATGATAAAGAAATTTGACTATATTACCAAGTATTCAGTGTTTTCCCCTCCCTCACCTTACCAACAACACAGAGCAAAAGGTGACATAAAGCCTCTAAGTACACATGGCAGCTAACTACGAAACCCCTGAGCTTGATCTCTGTTTATAATGAATTCATGTTTTTTGTGAATATTAAACCTGAATTCATTCAAGAGGCTTTTTGACCAAGCTCTGAGGAATCTGTCTGCTGCCATCATCTGCCCTGTAGGTTTTAAATGTCTCTTTAACCCAATGCCAAAATGCCAGAGTGCTTCAGTGGTCCTGCAAAGGCAGAATTTCTGCAGTCAAAGCCCATCTGCTCTGCTGTTTCAGTGTATTTTTTTTGTTATTGTTGTTCCTCCTGAACTTGGCTTGGCTTCACTTTTAACACTGACTGTTGTCCCTGCAGCATTTTCTACTCGACTGCACCATCGCTGACAAAAGTATGAACAGAGGAGAGGAGGCTACGAAGGTGGAACTTATGTATGTGCGTGTATGTATGTGCACATGTTTCTGCAGTAGTATATATATATATATATATATATATATATTTTTTTTTTTATTTTTTTTTAAGGAGGTAAAATTGAGAAAGGGAATTCAGGCAACTAAATGCTCACTATATCATAATGGGCATTTTGCAGATTCTCCAACAAAACCATCGGAGACTGCGTGGGTAATGGAAGCAGAGAATCTCTGTTGCTCTGATGGCATGCCTGAGTATACTGCTACAAACGAGGAACTCTGCACTGAAGGGCGAGAGCGTGAGTAAGTACTTAAATCTATTATTTGCATTTAGCTTGAAACAACGACAGAGCAGAGGACATTTAGAAGTACTAACGATCCTCTGTCTCCAGATTACCCATCAGCCCTGACTCAGACCTGTAGGACTTTGTGCCCTTATCACCCAGAAATTCAGCTGTGATTCAAGGTTGGCCAGGTGGCTGAACCTGTGGCACCTGTGATCACCTTATGTTGGCTTTACTAATGCACATATCTCCTAATGTGGAAACAGACATCAGTGATAGTCCCATGTGTTCATCTCTGCAGTTGCATTTGTTGAAATCAAAGCCTCAACTTTTAGTCTCAAAGTTCTGAACACACAGTCAAAAGTGTCAAAATTCTCTGGTGCAGCAACACTGAAAGAAATCTTGATAAAGTAATTCAGAACACGTTTTAAATAATACCAGATCCCTAAACCACAAGTTGCTCAGGAAAAGTGGATGAAGGTTTGGCTTTAAATTGCTGTTGGTTTAACGGAAAAGCGCTAGATGGCGCTACAAAGCTGTGCATCGAAAACAGGCTGATAAAAAGTTTGAAAGATACTGGCTTTAGTTCGCTGTGTGCTCGTGACACAGAAAACACGAGACACTCCAAACATTGAAAACATAATAAACAGAAAAAGAAATGATCTTATCCATGTTAATCTTTTTCCTCTAACGCAGTTCAAATGATCCATGGCGCTCCATTACGCACGCTACCATGTGTGACAGCATGCGTAAAACGTGTATAAAACCAGAAACGAAGGGAAATAATTTAACCAGAATAAACCTGTGTTATCTCTATTTTCAGTTGTAGATGAAAGAAAATACAAAATTCAATTTGCTTGCATTAAAGGAAAAAAAAGGTGACGTGTGTGACCCCTATCCAGGTATTTCAAAAAACTTAAAACGATAAAGATATATAAATCGCTAATAAATAAAAATGAATACATGTAAAAATGTTGTAGTTTCAGAAAGTTTGTAGCCTATAGTGGTCATTTTGAATTTCAATAGTAGGAAAGTGATTTAATCTAATTTCAGGTTAAGACAAATGAAGCCCAGCCTGAAGGAGAACAGGACCCCTCGCCACAAAATCATTTCTTCTTAAACTGACCTTATTACACTATTTAAATATTTACAGACAATAAGCAGTTATAAGTATAATATAAGCATTTAAATGTTAACACGAAACCTGCTGCGCATTTATTATTAAGAGCACAAGTTAAAATGAAGAAAAAACGGGTGTGTTTTAGAAAAAATGTCCGGTGAGCGCATGAGAGTTTGATTACAGAGAAAAAAAAACTTTAAGCTAAAGTTGATGTTTTCGTAATTTTGTAAAAAATAAAACTAGACTAAAAAGAAGAAATAGAAATTGTGGTACGTCCCTTTGGAAATACCGTTAATTGATGGATATTTTACCTCAAAATGATTAAAGATGGTTAAAGCAGTGGTTCGACGCGATAAGACGTGTAGTTTGATCTGAGTTGACTTCGGCCTCAGAGACGTTTGAGGTTTCATTTTCACGCTCAGTAGAAAAACACATAAAGTGAGAATAGCAGGAATTAGACCTGAAATTAAATCCCTATAACTCCGACTTTTCATTTTCTTTCTTTCTTTCTTTTTTTTATTTTTTTATTTTTTGTCAGATCCCTCATTAAACTGCTTAATTGTATTATTGAAATGTTAAATTCATTTCTGGGTGAGGCCCTGATGTTGCTGCTGCAGGCCCTTTTCCCACCTTGGCCTGAAGAACCTGTAAAAACCAGCAGCTGTAAACACGGAGATCATGAAACTGAAACTCAGCACCTACAGTATTTCACGTTAATGCCAGAAAATACGTGAATGTGTTATAAGATAAAATTATACATTCTAGGCAAACTATGATTTCAAACTTTCTGGTCTGCCGATGGAAAATAGATTTTATCGACTCAACAATCAAAACAAACTGAGTCGATCAACTGCTTCTGAATTCATACTGACTTTATTGAGTGGCTTACATAAAAAGCCATTCTCTGAGGGAGAAAAAAAATAATCATTGTAAAATTAAAATCACTTTACAACATGCTTACTTAAATTAAATGAGTTGGGTAAACAGTAAATGATTTCAAAACCTTACAAATAAATTCAAAGTGCGCCTAATGATAGACCCCTAAATACAAGAAAAAACGCGTGGTTAAATAGAACTCCCCACAATACATTTCATATCATGTCAAAGAAAAATCCAAGTACATTTCCGTATATTTTCAAATATTTACTAGAGTCCATATACAACTAGAAATACCTATACAAAATCGTCTCCTGGACAAATACATTACTCACCTTTACATTGGGCTGTAATTACTCTAACCTACATTTCTCATTATGTACAACACATTTTGCAGCGAAGTGAAGTGTAAGTAACCTCGACTGGCCTACTTACAGACTTTGAGCACATACTGTACTGTAGGCTGCGGAGTGAATAGCACTATGTGATAATAAATCCTACAACTGCTGCTCCATTATCAAACGGTTGATGGGATCAGACAGATACAATGAAAACCATCCCGTCCCATATCTTACCATACTCTCTACAGGTGTATTTGTTCCTATACCGAGCTGTCCATCCACGGGGACAAAAAAAAACAAACAAACGTAAAAACAAAAAACAAAAAACAAATTCCTCCTGCTCGATAATAAAGTGCCAGAGTTTGGTTTTTGAACAATGTGAATGACAGCATTGACACAACTTTGCAGGCCCTTAATTTTTCACAGCAGTGTTTTCTGTCTTTTGTGTCTTATATATACCCTGGGAAATAAAACATGGAGGGTATGTTCAGGATCAGGCTGCCAAAAAAAGAGAAAAAGTTTCAGTTGTGTCCTGTCCCAGTCAGTGTGCCCACAATAACTTTGATTACACTTTCACACCGCAGATGTATTAATGAGAAGTTTCTGATGGTACAGCTATGAAATTATGCAATTAGTAGTCTTAAACACTTGGAAAAAGTCAAAGGAACGTATAGGCCTATTTTCTCATTAAATGACAACACTCAGCATGTGAAGCATTTCGCATACACCAAAGTATGTCCATTCTAATGTCCCTTAGGACAATTCCACCACGACACTTTGCTGTTTTACAGTTTGTCTGTTTTTTGTTTTTTTAAAACTTCACCGAAGGGAGTTTTAGAGGCCGTTCATGCCTACTCCCTGGGTTGACTCAGGTGGGTGCAACAGGTCGGGGGAATGGCACGGGGGGCTTCCCGGCGCGCTGTGCTCGCTGTCGGTATCGCTCCCCCTCTTCCCTCCGCTGCCCCCGGAGCCAGAGCCGGCGGATCCCCCGGCGCTGTGAGTTTTTACGTGTTTACTCAGGTGATCGCTACGCATAAATCTCTTGTTGCACACCGGGCAGGCGAATCGTTTCTCCCCGGTGTGCGTGCGTAAGTGTCGCTGGAGCTCGTCGGAGCGCGTGAACCTCTTGCCGCAAAAGAGCCAGTTGCACACAAACGGCCTCTCGCCGGTGTGCCACCTCAAGTGCGCCTTTAGGTGCGACGTTTTCCCGTAAACCTTTCCACAGCCGGGGATGTGACAGCTGTGGAGACCCTTTCTCCGGAGGCTGGCGCCCGCCGGTCCCAGTCTCTCCGCCTCCTGGCAGTTCGGACAGTCGCAGGTGGCTCTGCCCGAGTACCGGCGGGCAGATGACCTCGGAGACCCCGCTAAAGACGCAGGTGGACCCCCGGAGAGCATAGTACCCCCCGCCCCGGTTAATGGAGAGGGGCTCGTGTCCGGATAAGAGGATAACACCGGCTTGAAACCGTCCATCAGGTGCTGGCCGGTTGTCAACAGGTGTGGAGAAGGACTTGTACTGAAAGCTGAGTGACTTAAACTCGAGTAATCAGAATTATATCCGCCCAGAGGAGAGTGCAAGGAGGTCTGGAGTCCACCGGAATGTAAGGACGTTTGTAGTGCTGCTCCATTAGGGTTCTGAACATCAATCCATCCCGCTCCCACATCCCACCACGCGGAGGCTCCGGTGGTTCCGACCTCTCCCGTCGGGATGCCAGGATGGGACGATTTGAACCAGGACTCGTAGGGATGCGCGACGCTCATCCTCGGGTAGATGCCCTGCAAACTGTCCACCGAGGTGTGCACCTTGGAGATGAAAACCGGCTGGTGGCTGGACTCTTGGGAGCTGCTCGACACGGACGCTTGGAAAACAGAATAGTCGTTTCCAAAGTGCGAACTCGACGAGGTGCCGGACGTGAGGGAAAAAGCACTGGATCCATTGGAGCTGTTGGTGCCGAAAGAGTCCGAGATGCCGGATCCATTGCGGGACACCCCGAAACCGGACAGGCCGGATCCGAGGCTACAGCTGCTCGCGGCGGCTCTTTTCCACGGGTGGAAGCCTTTCCCAAACGACGAGGAATTATCCGAAATTGTCGACGGTGAAGGGCTCGGACTCCCTATTTTGTTACATGTCGCAGCTAACATGGCTAAAGGAGTCGATCCTAACCTCGGCTCCTCCTGAAGGGGACAAGAAGGGGAGAAAAAAGCTGTAAGTGACCGGTCAGTCTAACAAGTTTAACAGGTTCATTACAGACATTTTAATGCGACATTTCAACTCGAAAGAGGAGGTTAAAGTGGGAACTAGTTTCCCGCAGTTTTAGCAGATAAGCTAAGGTGTTTTTGAAAGTCTGGAAATCATTACAGTAGATTATTATGACTTCCTACCTGGACGAACAGAAAGCAGACAAGTGAAATGCGACACAGCGCTTACAAACACAAGACACCAAGGAAAACATGCGTGTTTTTGAGCACCAATATACGAACTTTTATCGCGTCTATACACACACACACACACACACATTACAACAACAACCGCTCGCTGAAAATAAAACCAACGCACTGGCTTTGCTGTTACTTTGCGGCCGCTTGTAAGTTTAATCCCCCATCCGCCGGGACAATGACAAGAACTAATTAAACCGGTAAGAAAGTCCTTTTTAGACTCACCCCTAGAAGTGAAGTTGCCATCACACAAAAACACTGCCCTCCTCAGAGGATCTTTTTATATTTATGAATCAGAGCACTGTTTTTTTAGAGGTGTGCAATACAATGATGTGTTCCGCCCATTCTTCCACAATTGTAGGCTCCTCTCCGGCTTTGAAGTGCCGCTGTGACACGGGCGACCAATCAGGGGCTCTGTCCCGCCGCACTGCCACATACTTACCGTGAGGTCATCAATAGAGCGCCTCAGACAGCTCTCCACCCCGCCTCCCTCCTCCTATTCCTCCACCTCCCACCCCTCCCCTCCCCCTCCCCTCCCACACCCCCCCCCCCCCCCTCCCCCAAAACCCCCACCGCCGCCGCCGCCGCCCCCTCCATAATAAAAGACAGCGGAAGGAAGGTAAAGTTAAATGAGAGTGAATTAGGAAGGAGGAATTAGGGGGCCACTTATTGAATTTTTTTTTTAAAAAACAGAACATCACATTCCATAAATTTAAATGGAAGAGTAAGAGGTAGTGACCTGCGTCTGGTTATGTAGCTAGCTGGCTGTAAATAAATAATAAAAAACTATTATTGCACCGCCACCAAAAAGCTGAACAGCAACCAGGATACAGTAAAAATAAAAATAAACTACTTTAAAAGTTTTTTTCCCCGCGTTTTCAGCTAACTTAAATGTTCCTTACTGCACCTGAGATCGTCTCAATCCGAAAAGCTTTATTTAAACTCTTTCCCACGAATATAAATGTGAGTAAAGTTTAAGTGGGTCAGCTCCTCCTCATCCTTTGCGTGTGTATGTGTGTGTGTGTGTTTACAGGCTTCAGTGGAGTATTTCACCTTTTTAATCTGCTCAGGTGTTTATTTTATTTCACAAGAACCTCTCCATGTTTTCTTCTTTTTTCCCCCTCTCTTCTTTATTTGCATCTAGCTTTTAACTGCGGTATTTATTTATTTTTTACCCCGCGGGATTTTGCATGTTTTAACTTCTTAAGAGTTAATATACACAAACTATTACACAAGATATAAAGGCTGCTTTGTTCTGCTCGTGGACCTATATTGCACCGTCTCAAACTTTCTGTAATTGTGTTCAATTATCTTGACAGTTTTGATTAAAACTGGTAGTTGGTGCATTCCTGGAGGAGGATTATTCATTTTATTACGCGCCATATTAGTCTAAAACAGAACATGGTGAAGAGGAGGAAGATGAAGGGTTTTGATGTTGTTGACCTTGGGGAAAAAATCAGCCTCACAATTACAAAAACTCAAAAATGTGGATTTTTTTTAGGAGTTATTGGCAATATAGATAATGTTGGTGCTGCACGTTAACGAAGATAATTTATTAAAGTAAGTGACTGCACTGTGTGTCAGACTGAAAATAAAATGATAAGCTGGTTATATTGAATAGGTTCATCACTTTGCCCGCTGACATTTGTTAAATCTATAGAGGAAGCTGCTGTTACATAATAAGAACTTGTAGGCAAAACGTGTGTTGAACCCTGCTCCCCCCCCCCTCCCCCCCTTCTCTGGGTGCTATTAGCATGCAGTGTGCACTGGGAGCATAAATTTCATTTGAATTTCAAATTTAATAACGCAGGAGGTTTTTAATCATCCGCAGTTTTATTTGTTTGATATTAACATGCTTATTGACCGGGTCTGTTGACCAGCTTGGTCATTACAGGACAGGGAAAAGTTAATTAAAACGACCAGGGATTATTCATCACATCATCTGCCTAACCCATGTCGCTTCCTTTATTACACAGCGTGATCGATGGACTATCTGATTAATTCTTGTGTTTCTAGGATTGGACAACAGCTTTTTGGATTAATTTACACTGCTTTACCTTCAGCTGTAAAAAAAAAAAAAAAAAAAAAAAAAAAAAAAAATGAGGGAGTGAAAAACTAAAACAGCCAAAATGTTGCACAGGTGCAGCAACATGCAGTTATTTTAATTATTATTCTTATAGCACGTGTTATTTACTTGCTAATAGATACCAATATAGATATAATTTTAACAATTTATTGACATGCACTAAAGGGATGATTCAACACCTATCTTTATTTTAAGTTATTCTGTGGTTCTCTTACGTATCAAGTGTCGATTTAATTATTTTAGGGAAAATGAGAAATCTCGATAAACCACAGATTTATAACATTTATAAAAGCAAGGACAGATTTTAGATAATAGAGAAAACACACACACACACACACACACACACATACATCCACTTGGCTTATTGACGCAGCAGATAAGAACAGTAGGATTTCAAACATCTTCTCTTCTCACTGATCTTTCAAACCTTTATTTCACCGTTAATGTAATTGCTTAGCATAGCCTCCAGCGTCATTGTAGAAGTGTTTCCTTTATGAAATATTTGTTGCGCGTTTTTAATGGCTGCTTGTTTGACAGTTGGAAGTAAGAGTGTCTCAATCAGTATGCACTAAAGTGACAGATCCTTCAGCAGACCAGTTTGTCAGTTTCATGTTTGTGCACATCTCAGTCATTAGTTAAGGCACAAATAATCACAGAGAATAAATAGCAGACATCGAATAGAGTTGACAATGCTTGTTGCTGGTTAATTGTATCACTCATCACGTAACTCTACTTGGGGACAAATAATTAGCTTAAGTTCTGCCTTGACTTGGTAATAAAATATATATTATCCTCATGTTGCTGAGATGTCACCATTGAACTGATTTCTCAACAGCAATGTTAAAGGCTAAAAGATGGCGTGCTATTATGCGCCATACACCACTAGGCCATCTGCATGTTCCCGCAGTCAAACAATGCTGACTATGTCTGTGGAAATATAAGTGGGCAGTTATGGCAAACAAAAGCTAATGCGATCTTGAATAGAGAAAAAATACTGAGGGGGTCAAACGCTGCACGGCAGGGAGTAGGAGAGTGTTAGTATTACACACAATGGATTCTCTGTTCGAGGTGGATGTTCACAGCGAAAAGCTTTTGTGGGCGGATGTGGTGGGCCAAGTCATTCACAATATATCATGTACATACTCGATAAAGCGAGCAAACACATGATTAAGATGGAGGATATAGTCTCTTCCTTACCTGTGAAATGGAAATGGAAGTTTTTTGTCTGTTTCTCACAAAAATTGACTTTTTGCTTTTCTAAACTTTAAAGATAGTGATTTTGATGTTTTAAAATATCCACTATCAAACACGTAGTTTCTAAAACCACCAGGTTCAAAGCAGTTGAAGGGTTAATAAAATTCATATCATTCCCAGGATTTTGTCTTGTTCATATTTTTTCAGGGCAGGACCTTGGCCTTGACTGAAAACAATGAGATAAAGAATGTCCGGATTAGGTCATTTATCATTACAATGAAAGCATATTTTACTAATATATGAGGATCTCTCCCTTGTGTGAACTAAAAAGAGATTTTTTTTTCTATATTTACACTGACACGTAGAATCATCCATACTTAAAAAGGCACATTTAATTATTTGACTGTAATCTAATGTGCTAAGAAGACGGATATTCTGAGCATTGGTATTTGAACAACAGGTGAGTGTGTGTATTGACTGGGATCAAGTCTTGTCACGCCTGTCAATAACAGATGAATCTAATTATAGTTCCTTTCTGTCTACTCAATTAACTGTCAGCATGGTTTTAGCCTGTATGTACACACACACACACACACACACACACACACAGCTATCACAACATTAGGGCAGTTGACTTAGTCCCAATTCCTTTTCCTTAACATCCCACCATAAAGCCCTAACAACACTGGTGCTAAAACACAAGCTGCTATGATGGAGTATGATACCACTCATATGAGTTGGAATTAACCTGACTAACACACTGAATTTGGTTATTCCTTAACCAGCTTTTTACTGATACACTTGAATATCATCTAAATGATTACCGAAGAGACAACAAAATTATTATCTGTTTACCCAGATTGATCTGAATCCACCCTTTACACACATCCCTGTTCTTTCAAGTTGAATTCACTATGAGACTGTAGCCAGTTGTGTTTGAGCACGATATGGATGGCAACACAGGATGATCAAACTAAAAGGAGTGCCAAGAGCTGAGTCTCCTTAATAGACACAATATGTAAGCAAGGAATGCTTATAATTTCAACCAAATGTCACTCTTTTTAGAGAAATAGTAGACCAGATACTGAACATTTCCTAAAACTAAAAAAATAAGATAGAATAAACGTAAGTAATAGAGGGGGGTGTTTTTCACTTTAGATATTCATTTAGGTATAAGGCAAGTAGAAGTTAGACAATATAATGCTTTTTATATATAGTCTTTTGTAGGTTGTCATTATTATGATTTTAAAAGACCCACTGTCTTTTATGTTGCATCAGCTCGTGTTTCAGGAGCTTCTTTATCAGTAAACATAGCACATCATACTTAAGGAGCTTGAGTATTTACTTTAAAACAGGTATTTGTGTTTCTAGCACACGCCTATTATGCAAAAAGAGGGCGTCCCCGTAAAGATCCTTCTTTAAACCAAGGGAGGAAACAGTTTGGTCCATTACGCAAAGCTATAGTGCAAGGGGCAAAGTGGGCACCAATTACAGGGAGACCTGCACCAACATGTCATAAACATCAGCGCCCATTTTTCTGGGATTATTTATTTTCCAGAATTCATGCTCTCACACAAACCAAAAAGAGTTTTACACATCACATAGACAAGCTTGTGTCTTTGTTTGAACCAGTCTGTCATTCTCCACAGCCGCTGTGGCCGCTGAGGGACCCTCCTATCTCCACTCTGTTTTTTTTCTTTCTTTCGAAAGTCATTTGAGTTCAAATCTTCTTTGCGCAATACTTCATCATGGGTACACCCCGGCTATCAGAGATGTATCAGTTGGTCTGATACAGCTCCTTGCCCTGAATCCCCACACAGCAACATCCTATCATAAATAAAAGCAGAAAAAGAGGCCTTTGTCACTGTTTATCTGGACTGGCTTTTCTTCCTCGTCTTTGATTTCCTCTTCAGAAAATTGATGCACCCTTAAATTGAAGCGGAGGGCTTGACAGGTAATGGTTAGTGTGATAACTGCTCAGATTTCATCAGCCAGGGCTTTTTTTTTTCTTTGTGTGCAATTGTTGGAACTTTCAGCTAGATTACCTGTCATCCAGTGCATCAGATAAAAATGCAGAGTTGAGGAGATATAGCCAATACTGGAGCAGATAGGAAGAAAAAGATCTGGATGGAGAATGTTGGATGTGAAAGGAACAGTGGCACACACATTAACATTTATCTGGTAGTGTGGCAAATAGAACATATTATTACCATCACAATCACAGACACTCTCCTCTTGGCATAGAGATTTGTGATTTATATTACGTGGTTTAAATTAGTAATATATACAAGATTTAGTTTGTGGGTGAAAACAAGCTGTTGCCTGAATCAGCCTTTCTAGTCTTTAAGCTTCAATTTCCACTGACAATAAAACACAGAACACTATGAAACAATAATGTTTAAAGTCATTTTCAGTGTCTTGTATTTTAGAGACAACTTTAATATAATTTAGAATTGTAATGATATATATATAATTATGTTCCCTTTATCCTTGTTTCAGATACATTTAAAATGGCAGTTTGTGGTGTCTTGCAGAGAAAATCTTTCTGTTGTATGAAAGTGTATTGATTATTTGTCAGAGAGAGACAACCTATTCAAGTCTCAAAAAAGTCAAATCTGCATTTGGTCTTTTGCTCCATCAATGTTATGGTAACCAATAGAGCTGAAATCTTTGGCAGATGTGTGGCAGCGCATTTTTTTTTCTCTCAGCTATTATAGCATTATAATCACTCGGTTAGAGTTACATAAAACATGCATATTTTTTGACTGGGAAATTTTCTGACGAGAGAAACAGCTGTGCTGGCCTTACAATGCATTAAGTATTTCATCCCTTTTAGATGGTTAAATTGTGCATGAAATGTTGCTGGCGCGGGGTTCTCCCGAGCTGGACTGATTAGGCAACATCTGTTACATTGGGAGAAATCCGTGTCGTTTCTAATTAGCTGTCAGGCTGCGGCTACGTTGTGCCTGATGGTGCCGAGGATCTGCCACAGGTTCCTCTCCTCGTCCTGTCACCTGCTTGTGCCCCCCCCCCCCACTCTAGTTCCCCTTTTCCCTCCCTCCCTCCCCCGCCACCCTCACTCTCCCCTCACACACACACACACACACACACACACACACTCATCAGCTGTAATTAGAGAGCAGGGTCCATACAAAAGAGCGAGCTGGGAGCCAGGCTCGAGCCCATCTGTGCAAACCCCATCATCAGCGAGCTCGAGCTCACAAACTCCTCCAACGCTGGGGGCCGCTCCCGAGCCGGGCCCCCGCACTCCGATCGTCTGAGCGCACACCAAACTTTCTTCTTCCTCTCTTCCTCCCCCTCCCCTCCTCCCCTCCTCCCCTGCCTTTATCTTTCTCTTTTTTCTCTCTCCCTACTTTGCTCTCTTTCACTCCGCGCTGAAAGAAAATCTATCGCAACCGGGCTAATTCATCTTGCTTTAATAAGGCTCAGACGCTGGTAAATATTAAATGCACTACAGTGAGGAACAGACAACACTGTGACCGGCTATTGACAAAACGCAGCATTAGAGGGATAGAATGAGCTGAAATCTATACGGACAAATTAACAGACACAGGAGCCTCAAAGAGACACTCACAACTCATCCTGTTTTCATTCACACACTTTGTGCTTTGTGGTTTTAATATAATATATCTTCAAGATTTTAGCATCAAACCCAACTTTCCTAAATCTGTAATAGTTTATCTTAAAAAAAAAAAGATTTTAAAATATATTTACTTCCTTTTCAACATCTCATCGACCCTCTACACTGTATCAGTTTCATTTCCTTCATTACTAACTGTGTACATGATATGCCATTGCTATAGGTCAAGTCCTGTGCTAGTCATCACAACATGTGTCAGGTAATTCATTTCAGCAGCTAATCAATAATTCTTGTTTATGTCTTACAATGGGAAAAAAGGGAAAACAGAGAAAGGGTCAGTTCTTTTTTCTTTCTGTGCTTTCTGCATTAAATTCTTAGTCTTTTTGTTTTGTTTTTTTACTTTCATTTCTTTCCTTTATGTAACCAGTTAAAACTCTTGTTAGAACTGGTGAAATTAATATATATTTTTAAAGAAAGACCTGACCAAGAGGGCAGTATTAAAGCATCATTACAACAATACATATCACATGCCTCAAAAAAGTTATAGAAAATACTCAGTTAAGATATATAAACAGGTGTGACTTTCCAAAACTATCACTAAGTAAAAACAGTACGTTTAGAAGCAAATGCATTGACCAAGAATACGGTTTCTTCAAACCCTTTAAAACTGTTTTGAATTCACTGGCCAGTGTTTGAAAGTAGTCCTGGATAAATCAAGTAGAACTACAATACATGCCTTGTTTTACTTTTACAGGAGAGGGACTGCATGAAAACTAACATTTTGTTGTCTTTACTTTAAATCAACATCAACACTTTGCTTCATGTTAAAATGAACTTGTCTTGTTTCAGTTGCAAATATCTAAACTGCTGTAGCAGAAAACATCACAGAATTCCTCTATTTAGCACTGTGGGGAGAAACATACCATACATCTGAGTATCACATAGATAAACCTTGTCCATGAACTTTTTTGTCATCAAGGTCCAAAAACACACAGTAAAACTTCCCCTTCCCACTCCTAAACCTCTCAGTCTGGCTCTTGCTCTGTCATGACATAGTCAGACAGCATACACATCTGTCCCCTTTGGCAATCTCTGACAAGTTCAACTTGAGAGCCTGCGAGACGAGGGGAGGAGGAGGAGGAGGAGCTGCTGTTGGGCAAAGCCAGAAGTTCTGCTCGAGCTGTACCTTAAGGCAGCAGATGAGACACAAAGATAATGTTGAGTGGTTATCATAGACACTTAACCACATCTGAGAGATGTCCTGGCCATGCCACCTTAAAATCAGATGGTTAATTTGAAAGCTGACAAGTACGACCTGTCATGTACAGCGCGGTATTAGTAACTCATGTTCTTTCAGGTGTCAGAAACCTCAGATGTGCTCTTCAAACAGGCACTCGTGCAAACTTCCCGTCAATGCTGAGACAATTTGATGATTGACTAATCCAATCTGTATCATGTTCTGTCTGTTATCTACATTGTAATGTTTGTAGGTCTAAATGATGAAACAGTGGAAAGATGTGACACATTTATATGACCTGTTTCAAAAAAGTTTTCTTGATGAGTAATTCATGTTTCCTTAAATGTATTCCTAATATAAATAAGGTTGTGACATGTTGTTGTGTTTAATTCATCTGATGCACATCAGAGATTGATTTAAACAGTCTCCATGTACAGAGTATACATTGCATACTGACAGAAAAGCAAGATTTTATTAACTTATATGTATAGGAAAACCAAGCAAAATGTCTTTGTTGAGTATTTTGCAGCCCTAAACATAAACACATTGTTTATATTTATTCATATTTAGTCGTAAATGTGTCAGGTCATCATGGGATCCACAATCTTTGCTCCCATCACCTCTATTTAAATTTCACACCATGTATGTGAGAAATCAGTGAACCCACCAAATTGAAACAGGAAAATATCTAAATCTAGACCTGACCCTGAAATATATAATAGTCATCCACTGAGCAGAGGAAAGATGATGAAGAAAAAGTTAGAGGGGAAAAAAATATTAGACTTTGAAGTAGATGCGAGGCTGTCACAATTCTGCTGCGAGCAAATCAAGGCAGAGAGGAAAAACAGTCTGTGACCAAGAATGACAGGCCTGAGAGAATGTCACAGCAATTGTGGGGCCATCACTGGCAAGAGATGATGGGTGATTGCTTTGCGTTCCACGGCAAGTCCATCCTGGAGGACATTGCGCACCCTTGCTCATCTGTGGCCCAACCTTTGGCGCTGACATTTAAAGTGTTGATTTTGGAGCACTTATGCTAATTGTTGTAATTTTCCTGATGAAGCGCCATTCTGATACCTTGATGTGGCCAAGATAGTTTTACATTTTCTATGTGGTCCTCTTTGCCATTTGCACCGTGTAGTGTCAGCTCAGAGTGCTACTGAAAGCAGACAAAATTGCAAGCAAATTGCATCAGATTGCCAACATTGTGAAAAGGTAAATTGCTTGCAAATCTATTTAAACCACTGGCCTATTTTCATCAGCTATGGTACTTGGTATTCATGATTGCTTAATTGGCGACCTTTTCTATTGTGTAGTGCTTTATGGTGCAATGGAAAACGATCTTTACCAAACCAATTACCCTTTTTTTCTCCTCACTACTACATTAGAGCTGTGATTGCAACAGCTAGTCCTTTGTAAATGAACTTTCTGGTTTCAGAGAATAAAGTGTCATTTGTTTGATATGATGTTGTTGAGCGCGTGTTTTTTTGTAAAAAGCGCTGCTAAAAAGATGGACTGTTTTAGTTGTACCCTGTCCGTGTGTGACAGTAATAAGCCTATAATAACCTTGTCCATGTGAGAGACTTGTTAAATACAGAAATATTTTGTCACACTATCAATCATGTGCATTTACCCACTGCATAGGTTTTAGAAAGCTTTGGATGTGGCCATTTGGATTGGAACATTTGTGGCAGTTTTTAGGTATTATAGCAAGCGGCTGTGGAGTTAATAACCTTATTTGCCATTAAACAGAATTTCACCTAAGATCTCTGATTCTAAGATCCTGTTTTCACTTCACATTTCACATGCTCAAACACTATCCTTATACTTTTTCCTATTTACAACATAATTATGTGTATCTGTGTGTCTGATGGTTTATAAAACGCTGTCCAGAAATGATCTCTCAAATCACAGCCGTGCTCAGAACTTTATAATCTCCTGAACACCAAGAAATTGATTTTTTATTCTGTTTCAATCAACACATTTTTCATCAGTCCGCTTGTCAGTTTCATTCATTACTGTCTCAAAAGCACGATTATGAGAGAGCGCCTCCCTCCCCAGGCAGACTTAGTATTCCTGTATTGAGTGTACTGAAGTGCTGTCAGTCTGCTCGCTTCTCCCCTGCCAGACAGGGCCAATAGAATTAACCCTGGATTAACCCGCCAGGCCTGAGTGCAAGGTAATGGCCTTGGCTAATGGCTGCGTGCGCCCAATGCCAGGTACCATTGACTCTCACTGGCACTGTTTGCTCCATCTGAGGGAGGGCAGTATGACAGCACGGCCATCTCTGTACAGCTGGCGTCCGTGTGTCACTGCCAGGCGGGGGGCAGGGGTGGGTAATGCTCAGCCGTGCCATCCCGCCAGGATCACGAGGAGCACCGCTCTCTGGCCTTGCCTCCATCTTGACAAACATGACGGAAGGTTCCTTTAGGGGAACGCGGATTGGTACTTTTTTCATCTTGTCGTCTGATCCGAGAGATATATTAACACTATTCAAAAAGGTTATGTGCTGGAAACCCAAACAGTTAGCCATTTATATCTCTGATTGATTCTGAGCTTATAGGACTTTGAGATATCATAGTCGATCATCTAAAACAGAAAACTGGCACTTTTGAGGGCCATGACAGGCTTTATGTCAGTCCAGTCATATTCTGCTCTGGCAGCTCTCCGTGTGTAGTCGCTTTCGTATATAAACAGCTCTCATCCTCAGTTCTTTTGTGCTCATGTCTTTGCCTGAGGTGAGGGAGTGTAATGCAGGCAAGGGGTGGGTGGGGGGAGAGAGAGAGAGAGAGAGAGAGAGAAGGGGGATGAGAAAGAGGACTCAAATCAGTCTGAACAAGGAAGCAGTCTCCTCCTCTGCTGTAGATTAGCTTATTTTAACTGCGGTCAGGCTTTTACACCGACAGAGCGATGGGTTTAACGTGTGTGTGTGTGTGTGTGTGTGTGTATGTGGGTGTGTGTGAGAGGAGGATGGGGATGTAAGGGGGGGGGGGGGGGGGGCGGTAAATTTTCTCTGAGTCAGGGCAAAGCTTGATTGATCTCTGAGTGTAAAATCGATAAGGAGACACTGTCATTTTTGTAAAGGATGAGTTGGAAAGAGAAAATAAATTAAGACTCCCCACATCAGGCTGGATGTGTGCACACTGGAGCTTTGGCCTCATTAATTCAGTGCAGTCTGTATTTTGGTTATGTTGGCGTCTACTGCTTCAATCTCACAGGTGCCTATCTGTGGCGTGCTACGCTGGCAGCAGCGGGCCCTTTATTACACTATGTATATTTCATCTCACAACCATGCAGAGAAATAAGACACTTGCCCTTGCACCTCCTCCATGTCTTGATTCCTGATGAATCTATTTTGTTATTTTCCGAGATACATCATGCCAGGGGTTGATTAAATCAGGAATTGAAAGCCATTGTCTTTCTTGCATGTCCCTTATCAGAACTAATGTGCCGGCTGTGGTCATTTGTCTTGAGTTGTTATAAGAAATAAAGACTGGTGCACTTTTCTCTTCCGTAAGATATTGCAGGAAGATTAATTTACCACTTCTCATCTCTTAGCTCCTCAGTTTACTGTCTGCAACGTCTCCTGCGATATTTTTCATGCTTAGATATGCTGTTTTCACTTATTCATTCCTGTTTCACCTTGATCTCCTCATCTTTTATATTACACTTCTTCCGAGCACTGAGAGAATACAGTCCTCGCGGCCTTATTGGATTGATGGTTACAGAAACCATTGCATAATATCAACTTTCAGCGGGCCATTTTTCACCACGCGCCCACCTATGTTTTATTTGATCAGCGCTCATGTTCCGCTTCTTGCTCACATCTCCAGCTTGTGTCTTTGTTTATACCCTTGTGCTTTGTGTCATGTAGGACATCATTGTCTGAGGCTGTGTATGCATGAGCCGTGTGTGTGTGTGTGTGTCTGCCCAGTGGCTTTTATCAGTTGGTCTCTAACGTGTCAGTTGATGCTGAGGATCCACTCATCATGCTGCTGTCTCTGCTGTTCAGCGGGGCCATTAAGGACACATCAGGCTATCAGGAGGCAGCTCTTGGGGGACTGGCAGGCATAAAATACACCCTTTGGCCTCACTCTGAATAATCTTCAGGTCAGAGGGGCTTGGCGTATAGCTGGAGGCTTTAGAACAAGCGCTGTGGGACAGAAACCTGACAGACTGAAGACTTAAACAGTCACACATCATATGCGCGGGTCAACTTTTTCAGTCCACCGACCTATCGGGATTTTTCAAAGGCGTGACCTCGTGGACAGACAACAAGTAGAGTTTGCTCCTGAGTTTCATATCTCTCTTAACTGCACTTGAGAGGAGCAAGACTAACTAGACCAGATTTATCTGGATGTATAAAACAAAGCGAATCAGAAAACCCCAAGAGGTTAAGCGACATCTGTGTTTTGCAAACCAAAAGAGTAATTCTTGAAACCATAGCAGTGAAAGGAGATAATTTGTATGTGAAATACTCATTTAATTCACATTCACTAAGCAGGTTATCAAATTAAATCAGGGCTCTGTTAGGCCTGCCACTTGGGCCTTTGGGCCCGGCTTCATGTGTAAAATTGGCCAACAAGAGATTTGGGGGAGCGCTTTGCACGCCCCTGTCACGTCATCTCTTGGCTCCCCTCAGGAGGCCGATCCCAGGGTCAGTGCTTGTGGAGAGATGCCTCTATGGACTGCCACAGAGCGACAGGGCCACAACACCACCTCCAGCTGGGCAACTTATTACAGCCCCCAGTCTTTCTCACCCCCTCCTCACCTGCCCCAGCCATTCACAACATCATCAAGCCATCACTTATTCATGAAGCTGTGGGCTAGTGGAGTGTGTGTTTGTGAGGGATGGGTGAGGGTGGGGGGTTACCAGTGCGGTGACACTGTGCGGCAGTTGTGGCAATGGTTGCGGTGGTTTGGGAGAGTGCAGTTGGGAGACTGTAAGGGGGGTGAGTCTGCAGGTGGCTGTCACATCCGTAATTGCCTCATACTTCCCTCTGCAGCGTAAAATTGTTTTCATTATGTGTCATGCACACAGTGCCAGGCAAGGGCCCCTTGAGAGCATTCCCAAGAGCCAGAGGGAGGAGGCACTCCACTTAAACAGCCGCTTAGCTTCAAATAAGAAAGGAGAAAAGGAGCGGAGAGAGGAGGTGGAGGAGGAGGAGGACAGGAGAGAGGGAAGGGGTGTGGAAAAAACAGAGGAAGCTCATCATTAACTGTGTTCGAACAACAGCAGACAAGTGTGAGCTCATGCACAAAAACCAGGCAGAGCTTATCCTAAACATCTCAGTTACCGGGGGGGAGTTTGTGTGGCTTCAACCACACTGTGAGCTCCTGGAGGGCTTCCGTGGTCAGAGGGGGGAGAAAAACAAGGGAGCGGGAAAAGAAAAGGAGAGAAAGTTTCCACCTGACTGGAGTTCCCATGGTTTGCCATGCAGGAGGGTAAGCAGGTTTCAGCAATAAACTCAGGCATTGTCAGGCAATAATGCTCAGTCAGGTCCCTCCATTGGGATTCAAGGGTGTCTTTTTCTCTGCTCCCTGCGCTGCACTAATCACAGGCCTACTTTGTTTAATTGCAGCAAAAGGGAGAAAATGTGTTCAAGAAGTCATCCTAATCCCTCCCCTTTACCCCCTGCTCCCTCACAACAGCCCCGGCTTTGCCTCTCCATACTCTGTCCCTCTCTTCTGCTCCCCACCCCCTTTTCCTTTTTTAATGAATTGTGGAACTTTACAGAGACAACAAACAGCAGAACCCGTGATAAATAAAGGATAGACCAGAGGGGAAGTGTGATAGGTAAGAGCCTGAGGTGTTGGCTTGATATCTATGAAAAAACACTTCCGCTGGATTTAAGCGCTTGCAACAAGTGCCATTACACTAGTTTTTGGATGCTGCTGATGCACAGGAGGTGGGGGGTAGGAGGATCAGATGGAAAATAAATCCTGCATGCAGCTAGCTGCTGGTAGCCCGCTGGGCATGCAGCCTCAGAATAATCATCGCTGTAAAAGCACGTCAAGGCTCCCTCAATGGACACAAATTCGCTCCTTCTATTTTTCAATCGCAGATTTAGAAACTTAAGGTGCTGTGTATTGTACTTGATGACTCTGGGGTCACAGGCGCCAGGGGGGCAAGGGAGGGGATTTATCAATCAGGACTCCTCGTCTTTCTAAAGCTGAATAAAAAGCGACCCATGAAGAGACAAACCAGTCCCCTTTTAACCAAAGGCTTTTCTTATTCATTAGATCCGGATTCTGGCTTCTCCCTTTACCTCCTTTTCTAGAGGACGAGGCATCTCAAGCATAGAAAAGCACTCAGTGGAAGGAGACAAAATTCAAAAAGACTGGTGAACTAAGGTTCAGGATAACGTCATAGACAGTCTCCCTCTATGACTGACTGAGGGAAAATAATAATTGTTAGATATGTATGATCAGTTCACTTTAAAAAAAAGTCTACAAATGTTGCCACGGTAGACGTTACAGGATTAACAGAGAAATTACACTTTTAATTAAATTCTATTTTAGAAAATAGCCTGTCATCATTAGCTGCCCATTGCTGTTTCGCTGTCAGTCACTTTCCCATTGGATATATTTTGCATGACATAAGAAATGTTCAAATGCCAATTTTCTGTGTGTCAGACAGTGAGAGAGGCTTACAATTGCAGTGTGAATATAGTAGATGAAGTGTGAAAAACTGCCTTTTCCACTGGCACCCACAGAACTGTAACCATGACACAACTTTCAACATCATCACAACTGAGTGAGGGCAAAATTCACTAGCAAAAATTAAGAATGAAATGCACCTTGTGCAGTTTAATGCACTCTTTAATCTGCTTTAAACAACACGTAAACTATAAGTATTTATTTAGTCTCTTCCCCAGATGTGTTTCTATGATTTCAACAGTCTTTTACTGGTGTTTTTTCATGTTTTAGGCAAATAAAAGCCAAGTTGTCCCAAACAGATGCAAATTGAAGCACAAATCATCCCATAATTACACAGAATATGATCCATTAAACACTTTAAAACATTATTCCTGGATTAACTTTTAGGCTTTAAGGAAAGACAAAAAGCATACATAAAAAAGAAAATAATTTGGCACATGAACCGCAGC
Organism: Lates japonicus; assembly: GCA_033238685.1. Taxonomy (NCBI): domain Eukaryota; kingdom Metazoa; phylum Chordata; class Actinopteri; family Centropomidae; genus Lates; species Lates japonicus. The sequence continues at coordinate 1,329,084 of BRZM01000063.1, read as the reverse complement.
AAAACTATAGAAACCTCTCTGGCCTAAGTGGATGAGGGTTTAGATGAGAAAATCCACCCTAAGTAAACGACTTCCCATGTGACCTGGGGCAAGTCACTTAACCTCTGTCTTCATGCCCACCACCCAAGTTTAAACAAGAGGACTGCTCAGTTCCATCCCCATGTGCTCCTCAGGTCCCCTTAGACCAAATCATTTTGCTCAGGGTGAAAAGCCCTCAACACAGAGCTCTCAGAGTAAACAAATACACAATTTTTAGTACAATACCCAACTTTTGGCTACACTTAAGTCACATCCAAAGTTAACATAAATAACCCTACTGAAATTGTTGCATTTGTGCATAATGATTGCTGTTTCTAATCCAACTTTTTAAAAATGTACAACAATTGCTCCTGCCCTGGTTTAATCCTTTGATCCAAACAAATTCGAAGTGTGGATCTGCATCTTCTTCTCTGTCAACAAGAAGAAAATGTAGGGCTGATATTCACATTGTCTTAGTTTTGTGATTTGTGTTTTGTGATTTTTTTTCCCTGGTTTGTCCCCTTAAATTTTGTGAATCTACCAGAGACTGTTGCAAGCCAATGAGGGCCACCGATTCTTGTGAATGTAGCATTATGGCCCAATCTCTTTCTCACTCCCTGAAAGACTGTTTAAATGGTTTGGTTTATTATTGCCCAAGGAAGGCTAAAGGCTTCTGTCAGCATTTGGGAGAGGGAATCACTGCCTCTTTACTGGACAGCTGTTCCGGCCTTACCCCACTTTTCATATGGATATGTATGTTAATGACAGGCAATGGACTGGAGATGAAGAGGCCTGAGCGCTAGGCCCTCTCTTCAGCGCACTTCTAAAGCTTCCACAAAAGGAGCAGTAAAAGAGGCTGCAATGGTGAAGCTCCCACTTTTGTGCCCTGAATTAGTTCTGCAAGCAATGAAAGTGATCTTTTCTGGACGACAGGGGAAGTCTGCCGATGGCTGGACCAGCTCATTAGCACAAAAGTCTGTTGGGACATATAATTGACTGACACAGATCCCCCCGCCTGTCACAACACAGCACAGGCTGTGGGACAGAGCACATGCAGAAAAATACCTATCCTCTTCAAAACTTACCTAACAGTTTATATTGGAGCTGCCCTCCCCCTTCCTGTAGGTGATGTTGTGTTTACTTCCTTCATGCAAATGTTGCATCCTGACGGCTATAGAGCTCTGCTTCCTGTTGCTGTCAACACTGTTGATATCACATCTATTGACTTTACCCAGTGTGAAGAGAAAAACAGATACCACAACCTGTGTTTGGGTGTGTTGAGTGCTCCACCTTAAGACTTCCACATTAAGGGATCCTACAAAATTGAGTGCAAGATGTAGATTTTTCGTTCTTCAATTCATTGTTTAATTCAGCCCAAATTACAGTGCTATTTTATTTGCCAGTGCGAACACTGTTTGTGTGACAAATATTGTGAACGGTTGAATTTTTTCATCTTGCTTTTTGTGGATACTTACTGTGTGGAATTTTTGTTAAATGGATAAATTAGCTAAAATGTGTAACTACTGGAATATCAAAATCGCTTTCCTGATATGCAGCAAGAATCTCTCTCTCTCTTTTTTGTTTCATTTAGAGACTGGAGACTGGAGTAACAAACATGCTCAGCACACCAGAAGCCCCTAATGGCTGCATCATGGTTAAATTGACTGGAAAATGCTGTTTTAATTTCCATGTTAATTGAAATGGACTAATTGTTAATATATTCCAAGAGCAAAGTACCAAAATGGAATAATTTTCCCAAAATTTAATCCATTTAGAAATTGCTTTGGAACTGATTGTGGTTTCAGAATGTTTGTCCGGCCATGCATTAAAAATGAATTGCAGATAACTAAATAATTCAAGTCTCATGAAGTTATTTTAACTTTTTGCACGGCAGACATTAATGATTTTTTTTTTTCTAGTTAAATTCAGAGACTTGGACAGTGTAAAGGAGTCCACTTGAAAACAATTGCCATTGTTTTTCCATTTTTAAGCAAAAGAATTTTGTCAAGCAGCTAAATAGGGTATTCTTCATGGTCTCCCTTCTTCACAGGCAACTATAGAAATTAGCCCTACGTTTCTCGGCTCTCACACATGGATACACACGCTTGCATGGACACAAGAAAAATTTCTTTTCTTCTGTCAGCATTCCTGGCCAACAATGGCTAGATTAGTGGACGTGAGGGCCCCCTCGGGGGCACGTATTGTGGCACAGAATACCCTCGGCAGGAACAGCTGGTAGGGGTTAATGGCTACTGAACCTCTCAGCCAGAGCCCTTTCTCTATTGTGTGTTCCGCTCATGGGAAGGAAGGAGGCTACTGACAGCTTCTGGGGTGTGAGGAACCCTCAGAACAGCACCCGGGTCACCCCCAAATGGGGAGCAGGGCAGAGAGGTGGGGGAAGGAGTAAGGGGGAGGGGTGGGTGGGGTGGCTGGGGGGGACCTTGATGCTGAGGGTGGTAGGATTGTGGCAATAGGGAAGTCTCTGTGGACCAGGAACCAAAAGCTGCACATCGACACAGCCAACAGTGGAATTAGCATCAGTGTATATTCAGTAGATAACAATAAGGGCTGGACAAAGGGAGGGGCAAACTGTACACAAGGAGAGGGCGTGATGATGACAGTGGGGAGGGCGGGGGGCAGCTCTGTGGAGGCTGAGTGACATCAACCCATCATGTGATTTGATGTTTACATGAAACAAAAGCACAAACAGTATTCATTTTAATTACCACTTATGGGCTTTCCAAAATTTTCAACACACACCAAAAAAATTTATAGATTTAAAAACCTGAATGTTATTCACTAATCGAGAATATTTTCACTGTATAAAGGTTTTTATTTTTTGAAGTAATCTTCTGAAAATAGACAAGGGTAATGAGCCTGACAATTTGTATGTAAATGCATACTGGAAGGAGAAAAAAAAAAAACACCTTCAGAAAGCATTGTCGAAGCTCCCTCTCACACAAATGATGTCTGGTCCAGAGTCTTGTTGCATCTTAATGATCCCGTCGCCTCATTTCAGTGATAGCCTGATGTGATCTAGGGCTGGGGTCACTCTGCTGGGGCTTCTCTCGTCCTGTAATGGCCCCATGCATTAGTATTCAGAGCCAAGGATACACAGGGGCAAGCAGTCCTTAGATGCTGCCTCTTTGCTGTCAGTGTGTGTGTGTGTGTTTGTTTCAGCCATAAGAGCAGCTCTCCCCTCCAGCTCTTCTGATGTGTGTGTGTGTGTGGCCTGTCGCTGTGTCTCATCAGCATCACAGGGCTCGAGCCTTGCCACCCAGAGGAGCCCCTCTCTGTCAGCGCCCGGAGGGACCGCACCTCCGATTTAATCCCTCAGTTGCTCACCCCCCGCTGGGCAGCGTGGAGAAGCCCCTTCTCCCTGATCCACCCAAGCCTCTCACACCAGCGGCCACACTCATTAGACGGCTGATTATGACAGTGTGCCGGTGTAATGTTTAATCGAGTCTGACACCTGATTCGCCATGTTACAAATCCTGTCATGCAAATTGAGCCATTTGTGTTGTTTGATATGGAGAGATGGGCTATGAAATGAAAGATTAACCCTGAAATGAGGCACGGGGGACGTGTGCCCTCTGCTCCTGCCGCTGTGATTACAAAGGTGGGGACAAGCATCTTTTTCCCCTCGCTCGTGCATCGCGTAAGGACGGGACACATTAAATTAACATGGTGTTTTCCTCCCCACAGGAATCAGAAAAGCAGCCTATCAGTGACAAAATGTCTCATCTCCCCCTGTGAACAAGGGCAGGATAATGGGCCTCTGGGAGCATTCTGTGAAATCACACCAGTCTGTGACAACTGATGTAAATAATTCAAACATCCTCAGCCTCTCAGGTTTGGAATCTTTGCGTGATAGGAGCGATATAGCATCTTATGTGGCTCCTGTTAAATCAGTGTATACATGAAATATTTCTATAGCAAAACAAATGTAATGTCAGTCTTTTTAGTGGTGGTAAAAGAATCATTGGTATGCTGTGGGAAAGTGTTTCAGTTTCATTGTAAAGACAAAACACATTGCTGATCTGAGTGCTGTGTTGAATTGAAATTTTGTGTGTGTGTAGTGGTGGGGGGTTGGTTGACATACAGATGGGGTAAATTAAATGTGGGGGCGCAGAAGTTGCCATTTTTCACTGCCCTGTAATGACACCTGTTTTAAGAATAGCTTCCCCTCATCTGTAGCAAGAAGTGACAGTCTGAACAAGTGCTCTCGAACGTCTCATGTGGCCCCACTTATCAGCCCCCTTACTGTAAACATTTCATTTCCTCACCCTGTCAGAAACGTCTTTGTTGCTGGTTGTTGCTCGGGCTTTAATCTGAAAGACAAAGTCAGCCAGATAGCTACCCCCCCCCCCCCCCCGTCTTTTAGCTTCCTCCTCTCTCATCTCTTGTGACAACCTTGTCTTTACAGCAACTTAAGTTCATGTTCCAGTGTTTCTTGGCCTTCATTCGGGAGTGCAAAGGTCCTTTAAAATATGCTCTTTTAAGTGGCTGACTGTTTGTCTCTTTGTCAATCTGAGGTTACAGTGCTGATGTTTATCTCCCGGTCAACAATGGATTACATTACTGCAAACGTTGTCAGATGCTTTCACTCCACAGGGGCTTTTTTTTATATTCCCTCCTGTGAGGATATTTGTGCAAATTAAACACTGCTATGATTTCAGTGTCTCTGGGCAGACGGCCAGGATTCGGGGTTGTGAGTTATTGCAGCAGCAGAAGCCTTTTATGTGAGTCAATTCTCGTCTCAGTGGAAATCTACCTGTTTTTACAAGTCATCTCCTCTGAGAAACACCTGTACTGAGCAACAGGCTCATTGTTTTCCTCTTAGCTACATCGTAAAAGATTGAGAGACCAGAGAGACAACACCAGGCAGGTTTGCTGAATCACTCATCCTTCCTGGCGCCACTCGGCTGACTGAAGAGTTCCTGTCAGAAACACTCCATCATGACTGATGTTGGACTAGAGATCGTGTAACTTGTTAGTACCATTATATTGGGCTGTTTTTCCTCACAGGAAAACATAAGCTCATCTTTGGGAACCATTACAATATAAAGTCACTTTGATTGATGATTGCTAAATTACCATTTTTTCATTACTCAGGCGGTTACGTGACAAAATACAAATGATTTATCTATCACTTGAATATTTTGGTAGATGGGAATTCAACAGATTGACAGGAGCTGATAGGTCTGTGCACATGATCTGAATGCATAGAGAAAAATATAATAGATAGCATTGCTGTTTATTTCTGGTTGGAAAAACTGGTTTAGCCAGAAATATTTTTTTGGGAAGTTATTGTGAAGGACAACAATTTCTCTCCAGCAGGCAGTGCAAACACACTGTGACTTATTTTCAGCCTAAGTTACAGTCAAGCTCCTCTTAGCCATATAGTTTGAGGATAAAAGAGTGACTTGCTCTTTTCTGTTAAATATAAATGTTACTGTTTTCCCAAACTGCCTCGAATATTGTAAAGTTATTGATTAGTTGTCATGTTTGGCGGCTCTTATTGATGGCACAAGAATGTGAAAGTAGCTTGCAACCTGGATGTAAAGATCAGGATTTATTGCCCAGAATCTCTTGAACAATTTTATCAAAAGCCCATTCCACTGTGACATTTTTTTTCTCCCATAAATCAGCGAGGGGAAATCTATCAGTGGACAGTAGTGAGAGATAGATGAGCAGAGGGATGAGAGGGTCAGCAGAGATTTTTCACTGGTCCTCCCCGTCACAGCTGCAGCCCCATTTTTTCACCTTTATGAATTGGTCTTTTACTGACTGTCTGGGCTTTTTAATTTGTTCCACACACTTGGAAAAAAAACCTCTGAACATTTAGACTTTGCACATAAGATAATGTATTGATTGTTAAAGCACTGGTGCATTGGGTTTCTGGCTCATATTTAGATAGCACAAACTTTAGATAAATGGTTCTTGGGAGATGGATCAACCCCTATATTATTAATATCCTGGATGTATTCCATTTTGGCAGCAAAGATATGAAGCATCAGGGGTCCTAATACATGTAATTTGTAAATTCAGCTCAGTGTAAATTCAAATAAGCGTATATAAAGAAAAGAGCAAACAGACAGAGTTTGTATAGCAGTTAACATTTTGCAATAATGACAAGGCAGTAATGTATGGCATGATTAGTCAGAGGTGCATCCTTGTCCCCAGGCACATGCAAGAAGGATTGCATTTCTCAATACAAAGAAAAAGTATTTAGGGTGAGGCATTAATAGGAAAATAAAGGGAAAGCACACACACAACAGTTAGTTCAGATGAGGATTTCTCACCTCATTTTGTTTTAATTATATTAAGTTGATTTTATACAAAGATGCATTATGTATTTAGCCATATACTTAACCGTTAAGGTGTTTTATAATAATTTGTCCAAACAGAGTATTATCTGGTCTATATAGACGCACTATTGTCTTGACCCTGAAATTTTTTGTAGTTCCCTGTTTTTTTCTTTTATTTGATGGATTTATCCCTTTGTCATTACTCTCAGTGCAGTTTGTTGGTGTACCTATAGTCCATCCACCCAATCCGACTTGATTGAAGGCCTTCATTTGCTATGCGGCCATGTAAAGTAGAAGCCTTGAAATATCACACTGACCTTGGTGTTCCTTTCTGATTCATTTTTCCCTGACACCCAATCCTCAGATGGAATTTCTCAATAGTTAGACATCGCACTCACACGCCGGCGGTGTAACTCTTCCCGTCATTTTCAAATGTAATTCAGGAGTGAAATACTGTAAAGTTGTTGTGCTGAATCACAATTCAATTTTTATAGTTGGTGTAAAATAATTTAAAATGCATTTTATGTATAGTAAATATAGGATTTTAAATGTGTTTTCTGCATTCGTTTTGAACAAAGATACAATAATGTGGATAGGATCTTAGGTAAAGGAGAAAATTCAATATTCAAAATGGTTTTTATGCAGTGACACCTACAAGGATTTTATTTTTTTATTTTTTTTACATGTCTTGTAACATAATTCAATCATTTACACAAAACATATAGACAACTTTGTGTTTGTTGTGTAGTATAATATTTGTACTGGGTGTTTCCCAAAGGCCAATACATTGTCACTCACTAGAATATTATTATGTTCAGGTGAATATTAATGATTAAATAGATTGTATTAGTTGTTTACTGATGTTAAAATTTTGGTGGTGGATATGTAAATAAACCTTAACCTTAACAACTTAACAACATCTCATTTACTGAGCATTACCACTGCTGCAAGTTAGTGTTTTGTTTTTTTTTGTTTGTTTTTTAGAATTTTATGTAGTATAATTTACAATAAATAGTAGGTAAAGCAGTTAAAATAGTAAAGTAATTTCCACTGATTTGTCTGTCTTCATACAATGAGGATGTTTTCTGTCTCATGCAGATTTTTATTTTCAGATGTATAACCTTTGTGCAAAAGGCAGATCTTCACTTTGTTTTGAAGAATGTCTTTTCTGCACTGGGGCATAACTCCACAGCACTTGCCCTCAGCAGCCCTGTAAAATGGTTTTGTGGTGAAAATGGCTCCACTTGTGTTGTCAGGTGACATTGCTGGCATACTTTTTCCCCGTGCCCTCGGGGACACAAGCAGTGGAACACAAGGGATGAGTGAGCCGCCTAGTGTCGTCTACCTGTCTGATTTACTGTCCTGCTGCGTTTGAAGTAGGACAAGTAGGAATTCACTTCACTCTGGTTCTTTGTGATCACCTCTCCCAGATTACAGCCCAGGTGAGGCCCCCTTGCTATCAACTACAGGATATAGGAAGTACCTGTCTCTCATAGCCCCTGGACATTGCCCCTGAACTAGCTTTCCCTAACGTCAGCATGTGTAACATTGCACTTATGTTTCAGTGTACAAGACTCCTCTGCTGATGACTTATACATGCATTTACTAACTATAAAGGTTACAGCGATTTCACAATCTATGATGGGTTAAAGTATGCATATAGCATGAGAATAGCCTGGAGCTGTGGCACTGGGATGTTTTAACCTGTTGTGGTCCCAGACAGCACAGCATGAGCCTGGCGTCAGCAATGTTCTCTTTGTCAGACCTGTTCAGCGCATTTGGATACACAAGCCAACACTTGTGATGTGTTTGGCTGTAGCTCTTTTTAACAACAAGCTTTCTGACAGCAGTAACAGTCACCGCCGCTGGCACCAAAATCATCTTTGTTTAAATGTTAACGTGCATGTTTATGTTTCTGCATCGACTGTTGGTGACAGAATGGAGACAATTTGAACCACAAGATAAAAGCTCAATCCCTATATGCCCCTGCAGACTACATATGACTGTACATGTACGCATCAAAACAGCCTCCCTCGCGTTTAGAGAGCATCAAGCCATGCTAAATATTTATGTATTTTTCAATTCCCTAGTCTTCTCACCTAATCAGTCACCAGTGTATATAGGCTTCAGGACAGAGTGATGTTGGCATGGTGTGGCTGATTATAGTCAATCAACAGGGGGTGAAACCAACACTTCCCTCAAAACAACCACACAGACAGAGGTCTGGAATTCCTCCTCTCGGCACATCAGCTAATGGCGCAGCCGAAATTTCATAGACCCAAATAACAGCTTGATTGTGAGCAGCATGTTCACACGGAATTGGGGATGCTGATTTGGTGCCATCAGAAGGAATCCAGAAGAGGGGGAAAAAGACAGAATATAATCAGCGCCTCTAAAAGTTAAACAGAACACCGGCATCAAAGACATTGATTGGGGGGAGATGTTGTAAGTGAGCTGATCTATCCCAAGAACAAAAACAGCCTTAAATCTGACATTTGGATGTGCAGCAGTACAATCAGACTGTTGAATCAACAACATCTTGTGTTATCATTGTATAAATTTGAAACACTGGTGGAAGTTGATATTCAGATTTGATTAATGCCAAGTGCATAATACATCAGCAAGCTTACAGAACCAGAGAAAACACTGTAACTAAAAGGAAAACTGGAGTAAGTGAATGAGTTTGAATAGTTAAAATGTTGTTGTTGTTATCATTATGTTGTGTTTCACATGTTCCTGAACACATAAAAATACATAAAATTTAAATCTATTAAAAAAAAACCTAATCTCTCTGTCTAAATATCTAGAACATAATGCTGAATGCACCAATATAAAATAATAATGTTAGTTTCCATATTTATCTCTTTCTTATACTTTCTTACTTGCTCTTGTTCATTCATAAGTACACACATACGCACACACACACACTGTGGACATTATTTGCAGCAGAGTATTGGACTGTGCAAAATGTATTTTGATAGCAGGACAAATTAGGCTGTCATATGCAGGGTGAAGACCAGTGATTTTCTAACACCGTGGCAACAGTAATGAGGTCTACTTGGCTGTTGGTGTGTGTTGCCCTGGCATGACCGAGTCTCCGTCTTTGCCATGAGTAGTTTGAAATACTATTTTAAGAACCCACACATTTGTGTGCTGAGACATATTTACATGTCACAGACAATTGATTTTTATTGTCAACTATTTTTTAAGCCTCTCACTCAGGCAGTTAATCTGCTTATTTTTTCTCAAACCACAAAAAAAACTTTTTTTTTTTTTTTTAAATATAGCCAAAGTCATGTGTCTCAGTCATACAATGTGATACGGCAAAACAAATCATAACAACAATATTTTACATTTTTGACAGTGATGAGGTCAGAGGTCAAACTCAGAATAAGAAATGAGATTTCAGATGCAAAAACAGTCTTTCATTCAACACTAAAGTGGCTGACTGCTGTGAAATAAACATCACTACAGTGACTTAACATTACCATGTGTCAGATAAGAGACTTTCAAGTGTCTTTAGAGAACTAAATAACTGCCATTGATATTTTAGCATTTCAATTGCCACCTTAACTCTCAAAGCTGTCATTGTTTTTATTTAAGGCTCAGGCCTTTGCTGCTGGTATCAGTTAAGTTTCCCATTGAAGGGGAAATCAGAAGAAACCAACATTTAAATGAGACATAAGAGGCTTCTGTGTGTCAAGAGCTAAAAGGAGCTGTTTTTGTCTTGCGGCACTGTATTGCCATCTCAGTGAATTACGTCAAGGGGAAACAAAGTAATAGTGACCTCACTCGCTTTGTGCAGCCAGTGAATATTGTTTTCTCATAAAAAGGACTTACCTCTCTTGATTTATTTCTGCATAAATGATATCTCTCCCCTGTTGACTGACACTTCATAATGAAACGTGCACAAGATTTTTATTTTTTTGTCATCCAGGGAAATTCAAGACAATGACCGACATTTGCAGTAATCATCACTGGTAAAAGTTATAATGGACTTTTGATTAAATGTTTGTCTCTTTATCTTCCCTTGGATGACCTTTCAAAATAAATGTGTATTTTGGTTTTTTTTGAGTGCATTCCACTTCACCTTATCTAGTTTTATAATATTTGGTTAGAACAAAGGTTCAAACACTTTGGGAGACCCAAAATGTCAATTCACGATACGCTGGTTGAAGGGGAAGTTTGGTTTTTGTTTCATTTTTCTATTCATTACTGTTGTATAGAAAAAAGTTATTTGCATTTCATTGTCTCAAAGCAAGACATATGTATTTGTCACTTTTATTGATCAAGAACTATTGTGTGTTCACAATAGAACAGAGAATAAATAAGACAGAATTTGATTAATCAATTTGTTAAACATAGGCTAATATATATTAGCAAATGCATCCAATGCATGGCTATAATGGTGGAATATCATTTTAGACAACACAATGCGATAGTGTTTCCTTATCTACATCATATTCTCTGCAGATCAGTGTAGTCAGCTTTGTCAGTATCAACTGTTCCAACTGTGTATGAACTTACAGTGGATTGACAAATCTTTGTGTGGGGTTCTTGAGGCAGCAGTGAGTCCCAAATTGAATTACATGCACATTTCTCAGCCACAAAGGGGAGCCATCACTAATTAAAACCATGTGATTGATGACACTGACGCTTCATGCCAAAGGAGGATAAATCACACTCACAGTCACTTTGCTGCATTGGTTCCTGTCTCCACACCACAAGCTACTGTAAGTTCAACACTTTCCCCAGCTGAGAGGAATACACAAGCAGAGGAACGCGGCGGTTTGTTTTTAATGTTTTGTTGTGCATTATGTCCTTAAGTCTGTAGCTTCTTAGTCCCATATGTGAGATAATCTTAGGAAACAAAGTCACTTGTGAAGGCCAACATCAGTGTATGAATCTCTGTCTAATGTATATGAATTTGTCCCTCTATGAGCACACAGTACATGCTCTTAATTATGTTAAGCCGAGTGAAACTTTGACCTGTTAAAAGGGAAGCTGTCAACCTATCCATCCAGGGACAGCACTTTGTGAGTAATCGCTGTCTAATGGCTTTTATACTGAATCTGTGTGTTATACACACAAACCTATATGCACCTACTCACACACACACAAGCTTCTGAACCTTCAAACCAGTAGTCTTATTTCCTGATCAGAGTTCTTTTTTTTTTTTTTTATATATTATTTATTTTTATTTTTTATCCTATATTGACCATACAAAACAGAGATACCAGAGACACACCAGAGAAACTACATTAACCATAAGTGTCTACACAGATATGATAATAAAGAGGTAAGGTGATGTGTTTTCACATATCCAATATCAAATGTGTTGCATTTTAAAAAAGGAAATCTGTGGAAAATAACTGATTAAAAAGATCACAATTCCTGGTTTAATATACAGGCATACTGATAGTACATACCTTACATGGCAGTCATTGAGTTTTTTAATTTAATTTTGTTTGTTTTGTTAAAGCAGTCCACTAGGGATTCTTGTTCAGTGTTCAACTTTTTTATTTTACTTGTGTCATTTTAAACTAGTACGCTGAGAAAATGTTAGTAAGACCATAACACTTCTACTTGAATAGAGCATTGTTGCACTACTGTTTCCCACAGTGACGTACACAATATCAATCCAATTTAAGTCTGACAGAAAACTGAAATCATCCCAATTTGGCGCATGTAATTGTAACAGCACACTTCTTGTTAGAATTGTTGTCAAATAAAAGAACTGAATGGTAGAAAAAAAATACCTCTCTTCCCTTTTTAGGTCCCTCTAAATATGATCGCACATATGTTGCCACCTTTCTAGCACAAGTCCATGTCGACCCGATCTATAGGTGGACTATTACAGCGGTTTAAAGCTGCTGTCTTTGGCTAGGAACAATTTTGCACTCTTAAGCTGCATACAAGTCAGATCCTGTCAGTGGGTTAGTTTTGTTCAAAGGACCAATTAGTGGGTCCTACCTTAGCCTGCAGCTAAAAGGCCTAATGGTGGGGGCATCCACCTGAGAGGTGCAGAGCTCTCCCCACTGGGCTTTAATTTGAGAGAGGGGTGGGTGGCAGCTTCTGAGGCTTTTACCATTACACAGGACTTCATTGTGGCTGCTGACCGTTTGATCTTAAAATAATTTACTTAATGATCTCACCACGGGAGCAATTGGTGCTGCTCGATTAGTCTGCAAGGTCTAATGGACATGGGAAAGAAAGAGAAGGAGGAGGAGGGGAGGGAGGGAGAGGGAGAACAGGGGTGGCGAAGTAAGGACTAAATGAATCTGCTATGTAACCTTGGGGAGGAACATTTTTTAGCATAAATTCAGAGGTGAAATTCTGACAGTGCTATAGAATTTCAGGGGATGTAATAATATGAGGCGTTGCAGAAGTTTAACAAGCCAAAATAACATGGACACGTGTGTAACTCAGTCATTTATTTACAGCTATATTTTAGCATTAAAAAAGACTAAAATTTCAGTTTATGTTAAATGGATTCTCCTTAAACATTGGATGTGTTGATGTAATATTATAGGTAATTATACCACAAAATATTTACTTTCATGAGCAGGATTAAAATTAAAACTTTAATATTAATGATTTCTATGTAATTTGTATATATGTGAACAATTTCCAAAATATTTTTCAAAGGTGAAATTCAATATTTACTCTTTGATAGAAGAAATAGAACAAATACTAACTGAATGAAGAATATTAGAATAACATGGATATCTGTTTAATTCTAATAAAGAACCTAAATATTATAACATTACCTGTTATAACATTAACTATGGATAATTTCAGTCTGTAACACCAGTTGGTAGGTGACACACTTAAATACTCAGTCCCTTCAGTTCCAATCAAAGTATTATCTACCATGTTGCATGAAGACTAACATGAGAGTAAGACAGGCCAAACCATAACAGCTTCAGGGATTCACAGTTAAGAGTAGAGGTGAAAAGGTCACTCCACTTCCAGCACACACTCAGCTACAAGCCTGAAAGGCCTTCCTGACCTCTGTGCCTAGATAACAAGTCAGAGGAGGAGGGAGGTGGGGGGTCTAATGCAGCCATTAGAAGACGAGATAGTTGCCAGTAGGTAAGTTGGTGCAGTTTACAGTAATCCCTCTGGCAAAGTATGAAGAGCGGAAAAGGGAGGGTGAGTGATTAACGCAGATCACTATTATTAAATCATGCAAGAAGGTTGTTAGTGCACATGAAGTTGTCTGTGACATGTCATGACAAAAATCTGGCTCGCTGGCAGGAAGAACCCAAATAAATCTCTGAATGGAAAAAAAAATTTTGGTGGGAAGATACGGCATAATTAGTGTCATCACATTTAATGATGAACTACATCTGTTCCTCTTGTCAGCATTGTAACCTCGTTCAGAAAAATGCCCGATTATAATAATAGTCCAATGATAGCTGCTTGTGCCTCATGGAGACTGGCACTGTTTGTGAGTTTATTTTCATAACACATGCCAAAACTCTCTCAAAGACACATATGAATGAACTGTAGCATATCTGGACAACTGCAGTGCAAATCCTCATTGTCATTCATTCACGTAATTATTAGTCTGAAAGCAATGCCAATGGGGGCTAAGCCACTTTCCCCCCCTCTTTATTATGGAACAGTGACTTAAAAATAAATCCACTCTCTTTGCATGGTGAAAGGATGATCTCCCAAAGCTTTGATTAAAATATCAAGTAGACATCCAATAATGTGGTGGCTACAGAGAGGACAAACACTTGAGCTCTGAATGAATGGTATTCACTTTGCGCTCTTGATTTTATGCTGAGACTTTTACTGTGACGTGGGCAAAGGTCGACCTCTTCACTCTAAAGTGGGCATTAACCACACAGTCAACAGTGCAGTAATTAACAGCCAATATAACTGGTGCCAGTGCATTTGGGGGTTTATTTTATATGTGTTAGGTAAGGGCTCTTATAATATATTATTTCTTCATCTGTATTCTATATTATCATTTCTATACGAATAGTGAATTTTATGAAACATTATAAATTTAAATCCACCTATTTCCTTTACATCTGTTTAATTTACAGTGACAATATTGGAACAAACCACACACTGTGCATCCTGATAATGATCCACTGTGATACTGTACCTCTGCTGGCAAAACTCATACATGGATGTTTGTATAATAGCTATCCAACTGTAAGGCCTCAGATGAATTTTAAACATTTATTGACCCATCCCCCCCAACTGAATGGCAGTAATCCTTGTGCTGGGCCCTGCCAGAGACCACGGGATGTGCATATTAAAAGTTTTTACTGAGGCTCCACAACACCTGTGATCTCTCACCATTGAGCCTTGCACCACAAGGACATAAATCACAGCTTGTGAGTGGAATATCTCATGGAGAGCCAGCATTCCACAGCTCGTGCTGGGATTAGGAAATCAAAAGGGCACGCGCTCGGCAAATGCTGCACAAGGCCCCAAGGAAGCCGCCGTGTTGAGAAACAGCCAAAGAGGCTCACTCAGCTCTGTCATTTATAATGGTGCCGGACTGACAGAAGCCCCTGGGACATTACCGCTACAAACCCCAAACCACTGACTGTATGTGCCATCCAAACAAGTACAAATTATGGTCTAAACGAAGCGGAAGAGCTACTGCAAATTGCAGGAAGCGTTCTCCTGTGTCTTCATTATCTTGTTAGTTTTTAGATAAATGTATTTTCAGCAGCATGTGGCTATGATGATCACCCTAAGAAGAGTTAATCCTCCCCACGGGGACAAGCAGAATTTGCCATTTTACTTGACATTGTATGTGCAGAAATAATTTTACAGGATATGGATATGTTTGCTTGTCATCTCAGCAGGTGTGTGTGCAATTAACATTGCACGGAGAACATTCATGATTTGCCCTTCTGTACAGTCCATTATGCAGTCTCCACGAAGGGAAACTGTACTGTGAGAAATCCAGGCATTTGATATGCAAAAATGCTCTCTATGTATCCTTGCCCTGTGTTAGTCAAAACATTGATGAGATTAATTTGCATTTATGGAGTGAATGATTACACAAGTACACTATATGAGGAATAAAGGGCCCGGCTCAGGTTAAGGCTGACTGACAGCAGCATTGTCTGGTGGGGCTTCACTTCATTTTGAGAAGCCTGCAGTGACCTCAGGCATTATGGCCGTGGGGGCAGTGCCAGTCTCTCAGGATGCTGATTAAGTGGGATCAACCAGCCCCTCAGACACAAGTGGCCTGGCTGTCCTCGGGGGAGTCCTACCTATGGACCCAGCTTCCTTCACAACACACTCACCCCACCCTGCCTCATAGACATCAGGTCACGCACAGTCAGGCATATCACAGACACAAGCATACGCGTAAATCAAAAAGTGTAAGGTGCCATTTAGTGCTGTGGCATTTAATTTAATTTAATACACTTTTGCAAAGATGAACCACACAAAAACAACAAATGAAGCTCACACCAGTCTGATAGTGCATAGAGTTTGGTTTTATATGACTATTAAGAATTTTCATTCACATAAGCCACTTAAACCAGTAGGCTTAAACTTAAGCCTAATTCATACCATATGCTCCGATACCTATGTGTGTGAACTAACTAAACAATAGGGATTGTACAACAATTGTAAGGTAATGGGTGCCCTTAAAGCCTTTGTTTCCCAGCAGAGGAACACTTAAAACAAGCCTTTCAAGATAAGCGGCCGGCTGTTGTACTGAGGCTTTCCCCCCACGGTCCCTCAGGACAGCATATCCATCACCAGATGCCCTCGGGTGTGGGCTAACAAATTTGTCCATTCTGAGGCTTACATAACACCCCGAGAGCTTTAGCACTATCTGGTAGGATTTTTGTGTGTGCGTGTGTGATCTGCCAACACAGATCCCGCTGTCAGGTTGAGCGCACAGCAGTCCTGTTTTTTAACATTTCATTACAGGGGCGTTTATTCACCACGGTGCAAAAAAAAATTCCCCACTTGTAGACTATTATTTGCCACCAGCACATCGAAACTAGTTTATCGTGCCTGTATTTCCGGAGACAGGTGGAGCGTTGACTTATGACGGAATGACTGACAAGATATTATTATTTAGTCAGTGTGATCAATTATTAGGTCTTTATGGACGGGGGGTCACCAAACGACAGACGCACGCGGCGCGCACACCTCCAGATGTGTCTGTGTTTTTAAATATGGCTTACAAATTGATTTCTGGACCTTTGTCAACCAGCTACTTGTCATTTTTTTCACTATTAGGCCTATACTAATAAAAAAAAAAAAGAAAGAACGAAACTAAATTTGACTGGCTTAGGCGGAACTATCTATCTATCTATCTATCTAGAATAAACACGTTTAATTTGACAAACTGTCCCCAACTGTCTTCTTTCCTTCTCTCCGTGCTGGATCTCCAAGTGCCCCCCGGACTCACACGAAGATCTGCCAAAAGAGAAAAGCCAGTGCCCTCTACAGGACGCCACTGATGGTGACGGTGCGCACAGGGGGACGCATCATCCACCTTAGGAGCTCACATACACCATGATTCCCAAGTTTGTTTAAAAAAAATCCATTTAATATTTTATTTAATAAAATCATTACTTTTGCATTTTCAGAAAAGAGAAAAAAATCAGAGAAGCAAATGATGATTCCCCCTTCCACATCAGTGAAGACAACATCTGAGGTCTGCTTCCTCTGTGTTGTTCACTCTGAGATGAATCTGTGATTTTATACTATACAAATAAAACTTGCTTCACTATATAGGCTATAGATTTTCTTTGCAGAAGGAATTGACAGTAGCCCTGACCTAATCGAGTCCTGTAGAGGGCGTCCTTGTGGTGTGGGCCCTCTGACATCCAGGGGTCAGATGTTAAATGCACACAGCAGGTGGCTGTTGGTATCAAGTATAATCTAGATATAATAATATGAAACTCACATTTGCCTTATGTAGGTCTATGCTACAAAAGCATTTAGTCACAGCTTTACCTTGAGTTAGATGTGGACTGACAAAAACTTGCTGAAAATAAAAACGTTGCTCTCAGTGAAACTAGTCTTCATAAATCAAGGTTTTTAAAAATAGAGCTTTAACTGTAGGATCATAGTGACTTAAGAAATGATTGACTGGATGATTCTTCTATACCATGTGTATAATATGGGAAAATATACCTGGGGCCTTTCCAGGACCTGAATTGTTGCTGCTCAGTGAATCCCAAATAACAAAATCTGCTCTGAATACAATCTTATTTTAAAAATACAAGAAAAAAAGGGGTTTACAGAGGTACTAATTTTAAATAATTTGTGAAAAATTAACTAATCTAGAAATAATATTGATCAGCATCCTAAATTGTGGTAAAATACTCAATATGATGGCTCCTTTGTGTGACGTGTAAAATAAAAATTAAAAGAATTATAAGCTTACTTATTGTCTCTGTTGATGTTGCACTTCCTCCCCTGTACTTGTACTGTACTATCCCTGACATGATGTCACCATACTGTAATTTCTATTAATTAACTACTATCTACTGATTCTACTTTTTTCTCTTATAACTAGAACTGATATGTCTGATTTTTGGGAGCTTTTGGAAAAATCATTCAGAAATATATACAGGTTTGGTTTCAGTATGCAGAGACAGCTTGGTTCTGAATAGGAAAGTGTACATCATTAAACAAACAAGTCTCAGATAACACATTTGTTTGCTCACTGTTGCTTGTTGGATTGACTGGGCAGTCATGATGGAGTGCTGTTTTGTGATTCAGTTTGGGAAATCAATACAGCATCATCAACAAAGCTCTGTTGACACCGCCAGTCATTGATGAGCTGCTTCATATTACAAATGTACAGAGTGCAATTTTTGAAGGCCAAAAGACAAAGTGCAACATACACAAAAAGAGTACAGACCACTATGCATACACAGTTTCAACTTGTTCAAAGCTATCTGAAGTGCTGTATCAGTAATTAGCATGCACTACGTCAGAATGCCCATTTTAATACCAATGACCGGTGATTAATGAACTTAAATATTTACAGTCAGATGGCAGCACATTCTTTGTTGTGGCAGACTGCACAACAAGCAGTGGATGGAGATATCAGGAGGGCTAGCTCAGCAGTATAACAAGCCTTGGCAGTAAAATGGCCGAGGTGGCAGGTATAGTGCCAGGTTTGAACAGCACTGTTTGCTAAGGAATAGTTTTTTGGTTGCTTGGGAGGGCAGAGTTGGAGCAGTCTGTCTTGCATGCTTTGTGATGTTACAGCTCCTGGATCAGAGGCAGCTGGAGGAAATACTGAAAAGAAAAAAAAAAAACTCTTTCCTTCTTTGTTGACAGGGAGCCCAAACAATGATGAAGGCACAGAAAGACACATGCACAGCTATAACTCTGTTGAACTTTTCCTCTGTATTGTGTTAATAGCTGTAATGATCTCATCCCATTTGAGGCTGCAAGGGTTTTCTTAGCAAATTGAATGACTCATGTTCTCATCCATGTTAACATCTGCACTGATTTTCAGAGTAAAATGAGCGTGTGGATTACATCAGGAGCCATCTTCATCTTAACTGCTTGAATGCGTTGCTTCCAACTTGTTATTAGCACCATAGCAACAGGCAGGCAATCTCTTCCCCGTAGGTGGTCTTGTCATTGTTAGTGATGAGGTCCAAAACGGTAGTGCCACCTGCAAACCTGAGGAGTTTATCTCAATCTCCTCTCCTTTTTCCAGAGGCTCTGTTTTGTGAGTAGAGAAAGCAGTAGATAGAAAAAGATAGAAATCAGGCTACTTTAAGGAATGCATTTTCCAGAAACTGTTTATCAGTGGTTTTGCCAAATCCCTCATAGTATCTCATATAGAAAAATACTGTATTTACTGCTTTGATTATTCACCATTAGATCAGGATACTAGTCAGTTAATTAAATCTCTAAGCTGTTCCAAAAGTACAATTTCGGTATTTATTTCGAGCAGTCAGACCCCTAGGTTGCTCTGAAATGAGGTGTAGTAAAGTGCCTTGTAAATGGCAGTTGCTGGGTACAGTGCTGTGCTGCTAAGACAACAGTCTTACTCGTCTCACACACACATATCACATGCATTTTACTGCAGTCTGTGACTCTAACACATAGGCCCCCTCATTACCAGCCCTGTCATAAAGGGGGGCATATTTGTCATAGAAGGGGCCACAGATTTGTGGCTGTTTAAACCAGGAATGTTTCCATCACTGTATATCTATACACACTGTACTTACTTTGGTCAACTTCCCAATGCAGTGACATTACAATAGGTCATGGCAGGCGTGTGTCAATGAGTAGAACCTTCAAATAGACATGAAGTTTTTTATTTTTCCAGTCCCATCTATGAATTGTATATAGCCTACCCAGGTCAAGTCAAGTCCACAACACACTGTATACACACAAGTATAGAGAATGTGCCAATGATAAGCCTACCTAAATTTAACTAATTAACATTTAATCACAAAGCAAACTGATGTCATAGGCCTGCAGCATGAACCAACTAAACCAAAACAAATACTAGAAAGACAACTTTAAACCACCAGGGATTATATTTTAAAACTCCGCATGGACTCTGGAATACAAATGGGAGCATCATTTTCAACTGCATATTTACTGTTTATTGATTTTACTCTAAGCAAAGGCCCACAACCCACATGCTTGATATTCTGTTCGTCTGAAAAAAAGTAGATACATTGATAGTCTACTAAGGTACAGTTAAGTTGTACGTTATATCTGAACGATTTTAACTAGGTTAAATGATCATAAAAGATTTTTAACGTTACATTTTGGAGCCAGTCTAAAGTGAGCACCTGACAGTGATTGAGGGTCGTGTCTGTTGCTAAGCAACGGAATGCTGAACCACCCCCAACACTGTACAGCTCAACGCCAGTCCTCTCTGCAGAAACAGACACATGTAGCAACTCAATAAAACTTTTCTAAAACGAAGCCAGCATTTTAAGAGAAGGTACTTGCAGCTGTCACGAATAAGTTTTCGTCTTTTTTCATTTTGTTGGAGGAAGTGACGGGGGACTAAAGCATGTCACGGGCGTAGAGTGAAATCATGTCCGACGACGAATGTGAGCCCCCTTTTCTTGAGGACGTCAGAGTAAAGTTTGTCGAGGAAAAAGTTTGTAGGCTGCTGCGACTGAAGCGTCAAACATGGGAGAAGAGTGCCGTCAACGAAGAGTTTCAAACACTTCTGAAAGACTTCTTCGAAAAGGAGTGTGTCATATTTTTCTCCTCTTCAAAAAAAGGTTGTCTGGTTGTTTCCAAGGAGGTACGGCTTTAACATTACATTATCCATTCATAACTAGCTTAGCATGTATACACTTGACAAAAATGCTAGCTAACGTTAAAAGTAAGAAATGCTATTATTATATTTAGCATGGCAGATTTTATTTAATTGCCTGGAAATGCCATGTTTGTTTCTATTTGTAGTAAAGTCTTGTTATATTATTCCAAATGCAGGCCCCATCTGTTGCTCAAAACAAGGAAATCTATTTTCTCAAGAAGAGAGTTGATGCTATCAACTCTGAAAACTACAGGGAACTCCTGCTCTTTGGCCTCCTGTCTCCATCACCACTTCTGCAGCTGTCAAGCACTGTTGAGCAGGTGAGTGTAAAACCCTCATATCATACACATGTCATAAAAGGGGTGCTGTATCTGCTGTAAGTTATTTTTATTTTTTAAGCTTGCCTTTATGAATTCTTTCTGTGTCTCTTTGCAAGGTATTCGTTCCACTGCTGTCAAATGACAAAAACCATCGGATGTGGCCAAATCTGATGTCTGAAGACATCATCCGACATGTTGAAAGCATGTGCAGTACAACATCTGTTGTGCGGGGACAGGTTTTAGGGAAAACTGTTCTCCCTGTCCCAACTGTGAAAAATTGGATGGAAAATTCATACAGCACCTTCAAAATGTAAGAAAACATACATATTTTGCTTTTGTTTCATAGGCTGCGATCTTTGTTTATACAAAGAGAATTAAGAAACATTCTCAACATATATTTTCACACTCAGGTATAATAACTATGACCGGGCACTGGCCCATGCCATAGAGACCCAGGTGATCAACTGGACCAATCTTATCCAGAAAATTTTAAAGGAGGATTCATCAGATCTACTTATGACAGGCTTTAATCCAGGGCCAGATGTGGAGCTGAAGTTTTGGGCGTCCAGGAAGGAAAATATCCAAAACATTAATCATCAGGTATTCTCTCTTCTCCTCCTAATCTTCACCAAAAATATTAGTTAATTCATTTTAATATCCTGACGTTCCTTTCTTTGTTAACGTTTTTGGAACTTTCTCTTGTAGCTGCAGAGTCCCATTGTTCAAAAGATGGCAAAGATGTTAGAGATGATGGATAGCAGCTATCATCCAACAATCAAGATTCTAGTTGGAAATGTATTTGATGGTAAGCTTAGCTGATCTCTTTCTCAAAGTGTAGTATGTATCTTGTCACAAGTCTGATGCACAGTATAATGTGATTACCAAAACATATTTACTCTGATTATGTTGTTTAATTTTTTTTCCATCAATAAAAAGCACTACAAGAAGCACAGGACATTGACCTCCATTTACAACCACTACATGAACTTCTATCTCAGCTGGAAAAGGAAGGTTTTCCAAACTTGGGAACATCCATCCCTGTGCTGTTTCACATGCTCTTCCTTATCTGGACCAACTGCCAGTCTTATCGAAAACCGGCACGCATTGTGGTGTTACTGCAGGAACTTTGCAATCTGCTCATTGAACAGGTAAGAATGGTCATTTGAGACTCCTGTTATGTTGGGTTATATCAAGTGACACCTACATGTAAAATTATTGCGAATATTATTAGAGACAGTGCATGGAGTTTTGTCAGTTATGCGTTGCTGATTGAGTGATTACTCTTACTGTGTGTGTGTGTGTGTGTGAACAAATTAAGATGTAAAATCTTTCACCCTGTAGGCATCTACATACCTCTCTGCAGATCTGCTACTCAGAGAGGATCCAGTTGAAAGTCTAAAAATGGTAAAAAGGGTAATACAAGTCTTCAGATGTTTCAGAGACAGTTACCAGACCCAGAGGGAGAGGTTGGCCAACCATGTGAAACATGCACCCTGGGATTTCCCATCTGCCATGATTTTTGCACGTTTCAACCAGTTCCTTAATCGTATGCTACAGCTGGAGGTGAGATCAGGTTTTTGTTTTAGTATGCAGGTGTGACAGTGAGGTTGTCTGCGACTTTTCCAATTCAGTGTGTTATCTTTGCAGGGCTTGTTTGACATAATGCTGGACTTTCAGAGGATGGAAAAGCTGGAATTTGGTGGACTCAAAGGGAAACTGTACAGTGAGCAGGCTGCTCAGATGTACAAAGAATTCAGTAACTACTGCCAAGTGTTGAGGCATAGTGAGAACAGCCCACTTGACTTAAACTCTCAGGTAAAATGGTATAAAAATCACTTTTAATGGCATTTATAGTTGAACGCCATTAAAAGTGAACAGCTACAGCATACTTCAAATTCAGCTGAGATTCACGATGTTTAAACTGGTGTTCATTATTAAATACTGTTGTATTGTTAAATTTGTCACAAGGGTTTTGAAAATGAGTATAAGGATTTCAAAGTGTGGATTCTGGACTTTGAAGGTCACCTTGCCAGCCTCCTCTGTTTGGCTTTTAAGGATTGCTCAGGACTGGAATCTACTTTCAAAGTAAGCAAGAATGGATAATAGTATGATATTCCTGACATAATCAAGGCATAAAGTGACTACTTAGTGACAGTGCTACCAAGTGGGATACCAACATCTTTTGTTTTTTATCTTTTAGCTGCTAACTATAATTGGACCCTTCCTGGAGAGAAGACAGATTAGACAGATATTTAGCCCCAACTTCTTTCTGCTGCAGCAGCATTTCAGAGAGGAGCTGGAGAAATGTAAATGCCTGTTTAAGTCCCAGATCCATCAGGTACTCACTACTACACCAAGACAGTAACTATATCTATTCAAGGCACTTGAGCAGAAAAATAAGATTTTTTCCATTCTTTTTTTTTGGTTTACAGATGGAAAGTGGACTGACTAAGAACATGGCTCACACATCTGGAGCTTTGAAGTGGGCAAAAATGCTCAGAGAACGTATTCAAACACCGTGGGAAAAAATCAGATTGCTGTTTGACATGTCAGTAAAAACACCAGCTTGTTTCCAGTGATTGAATGAATTAGTTACCCACACAAGCTAGCCAGAAAGATTTATTGACTGATAGACACAGTTAAGTAACAACAATTAAGCCATGACTATTGTGCCAGCCTTAAAAATGACAGTTGTCTCATAGTTATCCAACATTTCCAGACCTACAGGAGGCGTGGGGATGGAGAAGGAGTACAACATGTACAAGGAGATGTTGAGTCTCTTGGACCAATATGAGGCGGGCATTTACTCTCACTGGTGCAATGGATTAGAACATGCCTGCTTGATCAACCTGAACGAGCCCCTTATCTCCAGAAATGCCTCATCTGGCCTGGTCTCAGTCAACTTCAATCCAAAGGTAATTCATGTGATGCCCCTGCAAACTAGAAAACATTCATAGCACATCCAGTGTCCAACCTACTGATAGATTGATATAGTAATGTCTGTATATTAAAAATTAAGTTAAATTGGTCTCCTCGCACTGCTGGCATGCCTTTAAAGTCCCTCAAAATTAGGATCATAGCTTCTTTTTTGTTTCTGTTAGGACAACATTCTTTCTATTGGTATAAAACCCAGATGCAGGTTTGGTTACTTCTCAATTTAAGTCAATTATTCCTTGGCTCAAGCTTTTTAATTTCATTTTCAAAATTTTTGCTCACAAGTTCTTTAACATACTGTTGACAGACTTGGTAACAAGTGAAAAAATTTAACCACTGTTGTAACAGTTAATTTTAGTCATTATATTCTCTAAAGGTTTCTGCTAGTTGAGACAAACATTTTACCACCACCCCACTGTGATTATGCATACAAGTTAATCACTATTTCCTCTCACTCCTCAGCTGACTGAATTCTTGAAAGATGTGAAGTATATTCAGACTCTCAGTCAGATCCACATCCCTGCAGCTGCAATGACTGTTTTTGATAAGCGTGACATGTTCACAAAGGTAAGAAACAAGGATATTACTTCATGGGCTCATTTACACACACGCACACCTGTTCGAGTTAAACAATGTGATACATCTTTTCTCCACACTTGCATTTTACAGTATGTGAGCACTCTGCAGCTGTTAGTGCAGTGGTACAACATGCTCAAACAGACAGTGCTAGAGGCAGAACTTCCTCTCATCCGAGCCGAGCTGGAATCCATAGACCTGCAGCTGACAAGAGCAGAGACCGACCTGACATGGCAGGATCTGGACTGCAGGAGCTTCATCAGCACCACCAAAGACCTGGTTCAAGACCTTGTGTGTCGAGTCAGTAGAGCCAAAGAAAACTGTGAGGCCATTCAGTCACTGATGAAAGGATGGAGCAAACAAGCAATGTTTTGCAGAAAGGACAACAAGAGAGGCTCACTCATACAGCTGGAAGACAGAGGAGACAGTGTCAGTAAGAAGTACAGTGGCATGAAGAAGGATGGAGATTCTATCCATCGTCTGGTGCAGGTGTATATTTGTGTATTAGTTCCAAAACCTTGTAACATTTAGTATAGATAATTGTCTTCATCAGATTACAGCACACGTCAGGACAGTTCTTTGTACTTTGTATTTGTTCTTGTTTGGCTTTGGGTTCAGTTACCTTATGGTAAGATTCAATTGTTTTCTTAATATAGCGCTGAATCATAACAACAGTCATCTCAAGGCACTTTTCACGCAGAGCAGGTCTAGACCATACTCTTTAAAATATGGTGTTTACAGAGAGAGACCCAACAAATCCCATCCCAAATCTTGAGCAGAACCTGACTCAGGGTGGGCGGCCATCTGCCTCGATCGGTTGGGTTGAGAAAGGGTGGGGGGTGGGGGGGTGGGGGGTGAGAATAGCGACAGAAGAACATAGCATAACACGGATTCCATGTAAAAAAAAAAATTAAAGTGATGCCAATAATACAGTAGTAGTAATGATAGTGGTGATAATTAAAATAATAATTCCAAACAAGCTATAAAACTAGAAGCAGTACTAGTAATTTCTAATTATAATGGCAGGTGTTGTGCGGAGTTGTAGGAGCAGCAGAAGGCTTGTCATCACGGATCAGACTCTACAGCTCCAGATGCAGAAGTACCTGCAGAAAGTGACAGAAGAGATGGAAGAGCACAATACTACAGGAAAGGGAAGATATTGAGTTAGTAACATGTAATATGGGATATGAATCCATAGTGATAGAGAGAGAGAGAGAAGCTCAGTGCGTCATGGGAAATCTCCCAATGGGAAGTCTAGGCCTATTGCAGCATAACTAAGGGATGTTTCAAGCCTGAGCCAGCCCTAACTATAAGGTTTATCAAAGAGGAAAGTTTTAAGCCTACTCTTAAAGGTACAGAGGGTGTCCACAGTAGAGTAGCCTGATAACAGAAGGCTCTGCCTCCCATTCTACTCTTGGAAACTCTGGGAACCACCAGTAAACCAGCATTCTGGGAGCGCAGAGTCCTAGTGGGATTGTAGGGGACTATGAGATCTTTGAGGTATGATGGTGCCTGACCATTAAGGGCTTTGTAGGTGAGGAGGCGGATTTAGAATTCTATTCTGGATTTGACTGGGAGCCAATGTAGAGAGGCTAACACAGGAGAAATATGGTCTCTTTTTCTAGTTCCTGTCAGTAATCGTGCTGCAGTAGTTTGGATCAACTGCAGAGTCTTTAGAGACTTGTTGGGGTAGCCTGATAATAATGAATTGCAGTAGTTCCAATACTTGAGAAGCTGTGTCAGTAGATATGCT
The DNA here is from genome assembly GCA_033238685.1 of Lates japonicus. NCBI lineage: Eukaryota > Metazoa > Chordata > Actinopteri > Centropomidae > Lates > Lates japonicus. The sequence continues at coordinate 1,302,912 of BRZM01000063.1, read as the reverse complement.
ATAGTTATTCTGAAATTGATAAAACCTTTAAATGTAAAAACCTGCACTATTACTAGCAATCATAAGTGATAGAAGTACAAAGGCCAAACGTTGACAACTTTTGCACAAACCATCTCTCCAATATCCAACAATCAGGAGAATAGGGTCCTTTTCCATGCTGACCCTACTTCAGAGGCCTGGCGGTCCTATCTGGAATATGTGGACGAGATGGTAGTGGAGGGGCTCTTCAGCTACATCAGCCACTCTCTTCAGTTCTTTGTGGACAACATGGAGTCGTGGCCAAACCATGTTTCTCTGTTTGAGGCTCAGTTGATGCTGACTGGCTCAGGAATGGTCTTCATCCCTTCACTAGAGCGAGATGCAGGGGATGGCCTCTATGAACTTATAGAGGGACTGGTCGGAGACATCTTCAAGACTTCAGTGAATATCAACAGAGTGGCTTCTCATCTGAGCATGGAGAGCTACCAGGTAATATGTTGTGGTTTTTAGATGTTAAAACAGACATTTTTACATGTTCTATTAACATCTGGTCTTTTCACCTGTGCAGGAAAATAACTAGGAATTCAGTTCTTTGGTATTCTTGCAAAAGTCACACTGGAAACATTTTGAATGTCACTACACATTTGTTTGTTGCAGACTGTTGGATGACTGTCTGTCAGACTCTGTCTCTCTATTAATGGTGAATATGTGCCCTTATTATAAACCTTATTTCTAGAACCCAGACAAGTGCCTATCAGAGCAAAGACTTGTGAAGTTGTATGAATATAAACCACATGTGGAGTGGCATGTGATACAGGTGGTATGTATTTAATTATAATATGTTTTGGTATGTTATTAAACTTGTAAAAGGCACAGGTATTATTACCTCCAGGGATAATAAGTCATAAAAAGTATTTTTGTATTGACCAAAAAAAGTGTATTCAACTACTGTGGCGACTGAAACTTTCTAAACTCAGAGTGTTTTTCTCTACAAATAGTAGATACTCTAGATGTTGTATGTCATGTATTATAACTCTTACAGGATGTAATGGATGACATGCTAGATTTGTTGGACCTCAGACATGAAATAATGGAGCGAGTGGAGAATGTCTTGAAGAAAGCAATAAATTACCAGAGGAAGTTTGACTGCTACGCCCATCTGTGGCAAGATGACAGGGCTGAGTTTCTCAGCCAGTTTCTCTTGTATGGACGTGTACTTACAGCTGAAGAGGTGGAGGCTCACAGTGCAGATGTACTCCCTGAGAGCCTGCCTACAATCGATAACTTCAAAGAACAGGTAAAAAAATATCATAGATCATAAATCACATTTTTCCTTGCATGACAGGTCTGCTAATTATAACCTCTGTTGTCTGCGGTCTTAATTTTACAGATAGATTATTTTGAGGATCTGCATACTGAAATTTCCAAGCTTGAAGATTTCAGAGTTTTCAATGGATGGCTTCGGGTGGATATCAAGTTCTTTAAAGTCAGCCTCCTTAACACAGTGAAGAAGTGGAGCTGGCTTTTCAAAGAGCACCTCCTGGCATATGTCACAAACAGGTAAATTGAATGTCGGCATGGCTATAAAATACAGACCAAACTGTAACATCAGTTGTTCTCACTGTGCATGCTTTCTCACTCAGTCTTGATGAGCTGCAAACATTTGTCCAAGCCACTGTTGAAGGGCTGAACCATCCTTTGGCTAATGGAGATCACCATGACTTGGTGGAGGTTATGAGTCACCTGCTGGCTGTTAGAGACAGACAGACAGCTACAGACAAGATGTTTGAACCTCTGAGAGACACAATAATCCTCCTGGAACAATACGGAGTGACCATACCAGACCAGGTCTATTCGCAGATGGAGGTAAAGAAAGAAATGGGTTTATGTTCAAGTAGGTTATGAACTATGATACTAGGACAACAAGTGATAATTTATTCAGAGGCAAAGAATCACCACTGTATATTCATTTTGTGGCCATTCAACCATTAAGAAACCAAACCAATTCTCTCTGTAGGAACTCCCTGAGAAATGGTGTGGGGCTAAAAAACTGGCCTTAAAAGTGAGGCATGAGGTGGCACCCATGCAGAATGCAGAAGTGATGGTTTTACGAAGACGATGCATGGCATTTGAGGTGACAAGTCACTTATTAGCTCTTATTTTCATAGAAATTACACGATATATGCACATTTTGATGCTATTGTATTGTATACCCCAGTGTGAAGACCGTTTAATTGGTACGTGGTTATTTTTTAGGTAAAACAAACCACATTCAGGGAGATGTTCAGAGCAACTGCGCCCTTCAGTTATAATGCAGAGCATCCCTACACCAGTCTGGACAAAGTAGGAGTTTACCCATTGTTTGTTTATAGCTTAAAAATAACACTGTATTGTACAATGTGGATAACAGTTGTCACATGTTGTCTCCTAGTCTGAAAAAGCAATTCGAGGCATGGAGAAAGAAGTAGCAGAGCTTCAGGAGTCCACAAATCTATTTGACGTTACTATTCCTGACTACAGAGACATAAAGCTCTGCAGAAGAGAGATCACCGTCCTCAAAGAACTATGGGACATTGTTATATATGTGCAGGTAATTACCTTAATATATATTGTATATTAAATGTCACTGTTTGTGAGGAAATGTAAATACAGCTGAAGGCCTCATCACCTTACCACGCTACTCCAATTACTCAATAACTTGACCAGCCTGTCCTCGTGGAGGCTGTCATTGATTGTTTGAATACCCTCTAGACTCTAAATGTCCCCATTAAGCACCCTCAGCCCATTGACCCCTCGGCATGCAACTTTATCTATACAGAGCAGTGTGAAAAACTGGACAATGACCAAATGGAGGCAGATAAACGTGGACCAGATGGATGCCGAATTGTGGAGGTTTGCCAAGGTGAGGTCACCAACAGCGCTACATCACACCAGCACATCTCTCCTGCTGTCTTGCTGTCATGCACCATTGCTGTTTGTAACAGATGCCCCTAATAACTAATTATGTTTACCTACCTTCTGTTTGTGTAGGACATGCGGAAGCTTGACAAAGAGGCTCGCGTGTGGGATGTGTATTCTGGGCTGGATCTTTATGTAAAGAACCTGTTGACGTCACTGCGGGCCGTGAGTCATCTACAGAACCTGGCAATACGAGAACGCCACTGGGTGCAGCTAATTAGAACAACACAGGTGCATAAGTACACACAGTAGAGGTCTTGCTATAGAGCAATGTTTTTCTCGCATGACAGAACTTTGCATCATGACAGTATTTATTTTTAAACAGATGGACATCACTGTGACTGACAGCACCACCATGGAAGACCTCTTGGCTCTGCAGCTCCATTTGTTCGAAGATGAAGTTCGCAACATAGTGGATAAGGCAGTCAAAGAAATGGCCATAGAGAAGGTTCTCATTTAATTTTGAATAGATCATGGACAAACGCATCAACATGATGAGTCTTTTAGTCATAATGACTAATTTACAGCCTGACATGTAATTTGAAAGGTTGGACACAGGAACAGTTATTCTCACTTACTACCTTACTACCAAACTTTGTAGCCATTTGGCTATTAGAAACAAAAACAGGACACTTGACACTGCTCTGCATTATAATTATGGTTCCATTATATTCTAAGGACTAGATGTAGATCTTTCATAGTTTTTACCTTAGGATGCATATGGAAAAAGTCATTAGAAAGAGGGTGAAAACTAGGAGCTAACCTCATGAACATGGTCTATTACAGTACTGTCCTGTGAAAACCATGCATCTCCAAAGCATCAAGTTTTCATGAGTTAATTAAACACAGTTTTCAGCTTTATGATTATATATTTTTCAGACAGCCTATTGGGTTTATAAATAGTTTATTTAGCATAAAAAAATGAGATTTTTCTCATACCATGAAGAATCATCTCATCCTGCAGATTAGCTGAAAAATTCAAAATCACCTAATTTAGAGATACATGATTTTCACTGGACTTGGTTTAGTTGTTACTCTGAATCTAAATATAGTTGTAAATACATTAATACTGTTTATATTCAGACACTGTTATTATTATACTGTCTATTATTTACTTTTCAGGTTGTAACAGAAATAAGTCAGATGTGGTCATCAATGGAGCTTTCATATGAAGATCATTACCAAACCTCTGTGCCACTTCTTAAATGTGATGAGGAACTTATTGAAACTCTTGAGGATCATCAGGTAAATATCTCAATCACTGAACCCATTCTCAAGATCAGTTGTCTGTTAGAAGCACTGATAGTTAAGTACTGAATAGAGATGAGAATGCAGACAGAGGCCGGCCCATTTTACTGTCTAACAGCACAGCTGAGAGTTGAGAGGTCCCTATTGAGTCCTTAGATTTATAGCTGCTGTAGGACACGGCATTGTTGCATTGTGGCGGTCTTTGTACATATACACCAGATGTATTGGGAGGGGGGTTATAGCTAGCAATTAGAAGTCTTGCCACTTTAGTGCCTCCATCTTTGTGTAAGCACACTATTTCCCTCCCCCACCTTTTATGGCATGACATGCTGATGAGGTTGAATGTGTTTGGAAATTAAACAGATACAGTTTATGATGTCTGGTTATCAAGATATGACTTTCTCTTGCCACAGACTGAGTGGTAGATTGGTGTATTTCAGTTTTACATTGGATTTACTCTCTATTTTCTCATCCTCAAGGTTCAGCTCCAGGGTGTCTTCCAGAGCAAGCATGTAGATCACTTCCTGTCCCAGGTGCTAGAACTACAAAAACAGCTGACTGTGGCTGACTCTGTGCTGATGGTCTGGATGGAGGTTCAAAGGACATGGGCCTACCTGGAAAGCATCTTCAAAGGCTGTGATGACATCTGCCAACAGCTGCCTGCAGATGCACACAGGTTCCAAGCTATAGATGGAGAATTTAAGGTCTGTGCTTACACGCTAGTCAGTTATCCTATGCTTGTTCTCATAATTGTAAACATGGGCATTTTGGTTCTTTCAGGGACTAATGTTGGACAGTGCTAAGACCAAAAATGTCATTCAGGCTACCAACAAACCTCATCTATTTGAGAAGTTAGAGGATCTACAAAAAAGGTTGATGCCGAGTTTGATATTTTATATCATATCATATCATATCATATCATATCATATCATATCATATCATATATCATTATAGTGTTTTCAGTTTAAAGGTTTGTGTTCACTATTCCTGCACCGTACCATTTTTCTAATAGGCTGGCATTGTGTGAAAAGGCTCTTGCTGAATACCTGGAGACCAAGAGACTTGCCTTTCCACGATTCTACTTCATTTCATCTGCAGACTTGTTGGACATCCTTTCTAAAAGGAGTTGTCCCAGAGAGGTACACTGATGAAGAATATCACATTTGTGTATTTTATCCAGTGTCACTGTCTTTAGGCTTACTGTGTTTGTCATGGAAAATGTACTGACTGATTTTGTTTTGCAGGTTACTGTCCACCTCTCAAAATTGTTCAACAACATGTCAGATCTCGAGTTTGCGAAAAATGAACAGTTGGATAATCCTAAACTTGCTGTAGGCATGTACAGCAAAGAGAAGGAATATGTCCCATTCCAGGCTGAATGTTGCTGTTGTGGGCCGGTAAGACACTACAGAAATTGAGAATCAAATCTAAATTAGCTATCAGAGTTAATAAATAACTAACCTAATACTTTGCATTAGGTGGAGACATGGCTTACTTGTCTAGAGGAGTCTATGAAGGAAAGTGTCAGGGGCCACCTGTCTGAGGCTGTGTCTGTGTACGAGGACAGGCCCAGAGAGCAGTGGATTCTCGACTTCCCTGCCCAAGTGGCTCTCACTGGATCACAGATCTGGTGGAGCAACGATATGGAGCTTGTGTTTAAAAGACTGGAGGAAGGATTTGAGTCTGCACTTAAAGACTACAACAAGAAGCAGGTATATTTTATGCTGGGTGAACACATTTATATTGAAATTAAATGTAGCTTAGTTGACAAGGGTATATATTTAAATTTTAGAACAGTGTTACAAGTGGCAACTCCTAAAGACAATGGACACCTTTTACATAATGCAGTCATAATCACATCAGAGTCACTGACCTGAGCTGGGTTTGTGGAGCCTCATCGTGGGCTGTGCTCATAACTTGTCAGTTTCATCAGCACTATTTAGGTTAGGATGTCCTTGGCTGCTGTTTGAATAATCTCTCTCATCCTTCAACCTGCTGGACTGCACTGATTGGATCTGCTGTTAAACAGGATCAGTGACAAATGCAAGACATCCTGCGATGTTTTAGTTAAAACAAGAAACAAGAGTACTTGTGATTGTGTTCCCAGTTCTTGATTAGTGTACAGGGCTGTTTCTGTCACCTTGTCCACAAGGTCCATGTTCATATACTGATTGTGTATGTTGCTCTGCATGGATTGAAGTCTTAATGACTATGAAGGCTTAACAATATAAGTGAGACATGAAATTTGAACCATGCAATGTAATTGTTGTGAATTCAGTCTTATGTGTATTTGATACTAAATTGACACTCTTGTCTTAACTAACCCTGGTCTGTTGTCTTAAATATTGTTTCAGTCTATTTCTCTTCCCTCCTTCAGATTTCTCAACTCAACTCACTGATCAGCATGCTGCTAGGAGAGCTGAGCTCAGGCGACAGGCAGAAGATCATGACAATATGCACGATTGATGTCCATGCTAGAGACGTTGTTAGCAGCCTCATTGCGCAGAAGGTTAACACAATTGTTTCTTTGTTCGCAATGTTTCAGTGTTTCATTTTAGTGCGACTGAACTAACATTAGAATTATGAAAATGGCTTACTTGGTAGGTGTATAGTGTAAAAATAATGACGTGTGTGTGTTTTTTTTATTTTTTTTATTTTGCTTGTCTAAGGTTAGATTGCATTTTGAAATATATTTAATTTGAAATAATAAACCTTAATATGAACAGTACATTTCAATACTTACTACAGTAAGGACACAACTTACATCACATTGAAATGGACATATTTAATATGGACTATAGTCTTAACTAGTTATGATCACCACTCTGCCCACTGCTAGAGTCTCATGTGTACTAGATCTCTGGTGATGAATTATCTCTTTGACATAGTTTGATAACAGCCATCTGTGCTCACAGGTCACCACCTCACAGGCCTTCCGGTGGCTTTCCCAGCTTCGACATTGCTGGAATGAGCAGCAGCACCACTGCTATGTTAATATCTGTGATGCTCAGTTCCTTTACTTGTATGAGTATCTTGGAAATACACCACGTCTGGTCATCACTCCCCTCACAGACCGGTAACTCTGCAAACTATCAGTTTACAATATACGTGTGTTTTAGCACATTTGTTATGTCCAGCATTGCTAAACAGCACATTTGTGTTTCTCTGTGGGGTATTGCCAAGCTTAGGTGCTACATCACCTTGACTCAGTCGCTCCACTTGACAATGAGTGGTGCCCCAGCAGGCCCCGCTGGAACAGGGAAGACTGAGACCACTAAGGATCTTGGCAGAGCCATGGGTGTCATGGTATACATCTTCAACTGCTCTGAACAGATGGACTACAAGGTAACAAATTCAACAGACAGTTCATAACTATTTTCTTCACCAGCTTCATGTCTTGATTAGATTTTTCACTAAACATTTATGTTTGTAGACAAAATGTAATTTTTGTTTCTGTTCAGTCAATTGGAAATATCTACAAGGGTCTGGCCCAGACTGGAGCATGGGGCTGCTTTGATGAGTTCAATCGCATCGCTGTGGATGTTCTGTCAGTTGTAGCAGTGCAGGTCAAAAGTATACAAGATGCCATTCGTTCTAAAAAGAAAAGGTGGGTAGAGTTGGAGCTTAATAGTTGTAATAGTAATTTTTTTTATGTTGTAACCGCGTACACTTAAAAAACACATTATGCAACCTCACAGGTTCCTCTTCCTTGATATGGACATTGTCTTAAAGCCCTCTGTGGGGATTTTCATCACTATGAACCCTGGTTATGCAGGCAGGACAGAGCTACCAGAGAACCTCAAAGCTCTTTTCAGGTGGGAATGATACAGGTACTTTCCTTATAATGTATTCTCATTCAACACAAATTTCACTGTCTGTATTATCTGTGTCCTGCTGTAGACCCTGTGCCATGGTGGTACCTGACACTGAGCTTATTTGTGAGATAATGTTGGTGGCGGAGGGCTTCCGTGGTGCAAAGCTTTTAGCCAGGAAGTTTATCACTCTGTACAATCTCTGCAAAGAACTGCTCTCCAAGCAGGTAGGAGAAAAGCACTTAGTAGCACTGTTATATTTCATAATGTTGGCTCAGAACAGAACATCAATAATAAATCTTTTCAGCTACACCTCAGGAGCTCAGTGATGCATGAAACCATTCAATAATTCTTAGAACTTTGTATGATATAATTTATGGTAAGTGAAAACACAGAAATACACATCTTTACTGTTTGTCCTCATTTGTCTATTAGGACCACTATGATTGGGGTTTGCGCGCTGTCAAGTCTGTTCTGCTTGTGGCAGGTGGACTGAGAAGACGAGACAAGACAAGACCAGAGAATCAGGTGACTTATATGTGAATGTCACCCCACAGCCACAAGAGGAAGAAGTATAGTGTCATATGATTTATAGGTGTGCTTACTTTACAGGTGCTGATGCGTGCTCTGAGGGACTTCAACATGCCCAAAATCGTGACTGAGGATGTGACTATCTTCTTGGGACTGCTGGGAGACCTGTTCCCAGGCTTGGAGGTAGAGAGAGAAAGGAGCTGTGAATTTGAAAAGGCCATTCGCAAGACCACGCTAGAGCTCCGACTCCAGCCTGAGGAGATGTTCATCCTTAAGGTTTGACAGTGCGTAGTATATACCTTGCCAATACTTCAAAAAAAGGAAGAAAGAATCTTTTCATGAACAACTTTGTTTGTTAGGTGGTGCAGTTGGAGGAGCTCATGGCAGTGCGTCATTCTGTCTTTGTTATTGGAAATGCAGGGACTGGGAAAAGCCAGGTTAGATTGGTTGATTGATTTTTATGCCTCAGATGTTTTGAAAGTAAATTCTCAGTCTAATTTTGTAAGGCAGGTGTCAGATATCAGGTATACTGTGCATATTTTCAACAGATATTGAGAGTTCTCCATAAAACCTATGTAAACTTGAAGAGGAAGCCTGTATGGAATGACCTGAATCCAAAGGCAGTAGACAGAGATGAATTGTTTGGCTTCATCCATCCTGCAACTCGAGAGTGGAAAGATGGTAAGCAGGGCTGGTTTTAAATGAGAACAACAAAATTAAAACACGAACTGTTCCAAATCATGCTGGGTGTAAATAGTGCTTATACCTTGCAATCTCAGTTTGTTGTTTGCATCCCTGTGTAAGGTTTGCTTTCATCACTGATGCGAGAGCAGGCAAACATCTCCCACCTAGGACCTAAGTGGATTGTGTTGGATGGAGACATTGATCCGATGTGGATTGAATCACTCAACACAGTGATGGATGACAACAAGGTACCTCCCTCCTGTTCACTCATACACTATTGTACAACACATAGCAACTAAGGTGGTATAGATAGAATAAGATGTTTCTTTCCCCCTCCTTCAGCAATCACTTCCTGGATTGTGAGTACTTGGAGGTATTTTTCCAGAGCAATGAATCATGTCACAGTGATCTTGTGCCTTTGAAATATTCTAAAGCAACTCTGTCAAACCTGATGAGATATGAAGGTGTTTACCTTATCGTTTGGGTAGAGTCTTGTCCATCATATTGACCATTCAAATGTTATGATATTTGTATGTAAAACATCATGCTTCATAATATCTTTTCAGGTCCTGACTCTGGCCAGTAATGAACGTGTGCCACTTACTTCCTCCATGCGGCTGGTGTTTGAAATCAGTCACCTAAGGGCGGCCACTCCTGCTACTGTGTCCAGGGCGGGAATCCTCTATGTTAACCAACAGGACCTGGGCTGGAATCCGTGAGTTGCACAGTTTGTATTCACATAGTATAAACATTTATGATCTTCTGTATTATGTATAGTGCTTATTTCACTAAAGTGACTATGTTGTTTAAAATTCTGTAGGGTGCAACAACATTGTAACAGTTTGTATAAATGTATTCTACTCAAAACACAAGGGAGACTGATTCAGATCCTGGTCTGATCAGCCCAGCAGTATAAAATGATTCCTTGAATTGTTGCTCAGGTATGTTGCCAGCTGGATTGACCAACGAGAGCGACAGACAGAAAGGGCCCATCTCACCATACTGTTTGAAAAATATGTTCCTCGTTGTCTGGAAAAAATGAGAAACACCTTCAAGACCATCACTCCCATCCCAGAGAACTCTATGGTGCAGGTACACAACTCACAAGCACTCACAGTATATTTATTTCTGCATTTGTGTGCCGATAAAGTCAGAAAATCACAATATAAATAATTATTTTCTTCTTGTTCAGACACTCTGCACTTTACTTGACTGCCTTCTAACACCAGCAAATATTCCATCTGACTCTCCACGTGACCTCTATGAGACCTACTTCACCTTTGCCTGCATCTGGACTTTTGGTGGAGCCATGTATCAAGATCAGGTATTACTTTTGTTCAAATCAAGTGGATGAACTTGAGTATGGTAGAGCAATTCTAATGTAATTCTCTTTTACAGCATTACTCATCATCATATCAGCATGTTTATAAAGCAACTATAAGGACAGTGTGGGCGCATGTGTTTTGACATGACACTGCCATAGTATTTGTAACCTAATAAAGTTCAGGCTTTATTTCTTGGGTACTTAAAACTAAATAGTTGTCCCTTGACAGAAATTATGCATTTTCCACAGAAAAAGTGTAATTGGGCATTACTCCTCTTAGTTATCCCTTCACTTACTCCTTGCTTTGTCTTTGTGTCTTGGTACAACACTTCCTTTTGTTGAGAGGCATGTCAAGAATGTCAAGTGACCAAGAATAATGCACACTTAACTGTCAGTTATTTGGACTAATGGTGGGGTTGTCCATTGAAATGATATGAATTAATGCATGATATTGTATTTTTGATGATTTGTCCAGCTCTATGATTACCGGGTAGAATTCAGTCAGTGGTGGACCAAAGAAATGAAGACTGTGAAGCTGCCAGCGCAGGGGACAGTGTTTGACTACTACCTTGACCCTCAAACCAGACGCTTCCTGCCCTGGAGTGATACTGTGCCTCCTTTTGAAATGGAAACTTCTACACCATTACAGGTAAGAACATGCAGTGTACACTAGAAAAATATACAAAATATGGGAGAGTAGAATCATGTAACTCCAGAAACACAAACTTTTCAAAGCAGTTTGACTAATAATCGCATACACAATCACAAGAAGCAACCTTCTTAAAGAAAAATAACCAAAAATGAACAATACAGTCATATTAAAAATGTATGTATGCCTCAGTGAACATAATAAGAGAGGGTAAAGTCACATCATGAGGTTATGGCAGGGGTGCTAGAATGGATGATAGGCTTGCCACTGTGTCTGATTACCATCTACTACACCCCATACCAGACTGTGTGGGGGTGAAGGCATGAGCAACAAGGCTTGCGCTATCACCCACGCTCTATTGTCTTTCTTTATGCTCCTGCGTACAGCTGTGAATGCTCCAAAGGCTCTTGCTGAGCCATAATTAGTGGGGTTTTGTTCTGAGCAAATGATGCTATTATGACAGAATAGTTGTGGTGTACTGGGGAAATACAAGAAATTATAAATCACATACAATTCACTGAACACATGTCTGTCAATAAATCACACTCAAAGAAAGCCATAATAACCATGTATGTTTCTGTTCTCTGTCTTCCTGCTGTTTCTATGATTGCAGGCTGTTCTGGTACACACAGCAGAGACCGTACGTCTTCGGTACTTCATGGACTTGTTGCTTGAGAGGAGACAGCCAGTGATGCTTGTGGGGAATGCTGGAGTGGGAAAGACTGCACTTGTCAGGAACAAGTTAGACTGCCTGCCAGAGAGTTACATGACCACAAAAGTACCCTTCAACTACTACACTACCTCCCTCATGCTGCAGGGTGAGTGGGATTTTTTGGTTGCTCAGTGGTAGCACATCAGGTAAACTGTAGCACCATCTGCTGGTACTTTTCATATTTAGAAAGAGTGGAGGGGGAGAAAACTTCAGCCTCAAGTATTATTATAATCATTACCTTCATATGACATACCCCAAATTTCCAAAGTGGGTTTGACTAAGGTAAGATCATTCCAGCTTTTTTGAAAAGGTATTTTATTTTTACTTTCACCTTGCTTTCCCTTGCAGGGATCTTGGAGCAATCATTAGAGAAAAGAGCAGGCAGAAGCTACTCCCCCATAGGCAACAGACAGCTGGTGTACCTTATAGATGATATGAACATGCCAGCTGTTGACAGTTATGGAACAGTGCAGCCTCATACACTTATACGGCAACATCTGGATTATGGGCACTGGTGAGACTATCCCACTCTCAGTTATGTGTTTTTAATCCAATGCCACAGATCAAGTCATTTTCTCAAGTTACAGTGTGTTTTGTTTATTAAACCAAGCCCTCCTCCATTTCTTGTTGTCTGTAGGTATGACAGACAGAAACTGACCCTAAAAGAAATACACAATACCCAGTATGTTGCCTGTATGAATCCAACTGCTGGGAGTTTCAATATCAACCCCAGACTACAGGTATGTTTACCAGTATAATTGTTCTTAATCTTATTTTCTGAAGATGGATTAAAGAAAGCATACTAGCATACATTATTTTTAATACAAATATCACCTGAGATTTACACTAGCAATTTTGAAACGTTTGAAGCATAGTGTAGCTTAAAATAAGTATAAATTAACACATGTGAATTAAGCACAAGTTGTTATTCTACATTTTCCTGAAACACATTTTATAAGTACTTCCAAAAACCTGTCAGTGTGTTCTCACAGCAAATCTTCATCTGCAGAAACTTACCACTGTTTTCATTTGTCTGTGAAGAAAAACCACGAAGAAGAAGAATTTTCATCAATTACAATGCCACAAGGAAAGCTTATCTTAAATCTCTGTGTGGTTTGGAGCAAAATAAATCATGCAACAGATTTCAACACAATACTTTAATATTTTATATTTAAGCACCAGCATGATGAGATTGTACTTTAATGATGTGGCAACTACTACTACTACAAAAAACAAGCCTGCAGTGTAAAGTTTAGATACATATTTTGAGAAAAATTTGCTCTAATTTGAAATGGATGCCAAGGATGTATTTGAAGTTTTGGGGTTTAGATGAAAGTCATCATTAAACTAGTGTCTTTTTATAATTAAGATTATACACTGCTATACATTTTCTAAATATTGGTTGTGCCTGTGCTCTCTACAGAGACATTTCTCAGTGTTTGCCGTGAACTTTCCTTCATCTGAGGCTCAGATGTCGATCTTCAGTCAGATCCTGTGTAGCCACCTGAAGCAGCAGCTTTTCAGTCCACTGGTTCAGAGGAGCGCTGCAGCTGTGGTCCAAGCTGCCATAACTCTTCATCACAAGATGGTTCACAGTTTTCTGCCCACAGCCATCAAATTTCATTACACATTTAATCTACGAGATTTGTCTAACGTCTTTCAGGTAGTGCTGATAGCGGGTAAGTTCTACAATTGGACTTTTGAATGATAAGTGAAATATTCATTTTACTATTTGTGTTATTCAGGGAATTCTCTTCGCTGGGCCAGAGACCATGAAAGACAGCACTGACCTGGCACTGCTGTGGCTCCACGAGTCCTGCAGAGTGTACTCAGACAGACTGGTAGACGACAAGGACCTGCAGCTCTTCCGGAGGCTCCAGATGGAGACTGTGCATGAATGCTTTGAGGTGCATTTCAGATTCTGATAAACAGTGTATAACTGTATAACTTGCTGTTCTTCACCTTCAGATAACAACACTGACTGAAAAATTGAAATGATTTGTTATGCTTGTCCTCATCCAGGGACTGGAGGACAAAAAGGTGACAAAGCAGCCCCTCCTCTATTGCCACTTTTCCCAAATGGGTGAGGAAGCCTCCTATGCTCCTGTTACAGACTGGTCTGTGCTCAGGGCCATCCTTACAGATGCCCTGGAGAGCTACAATGAGCTCAATGCAGCCATGAATGTGGTGCTGTTTGAAGATGCCATGCAACATGTGTAAGTAAAGCTCATTCACATATCATAACAATTAGATTAGATTTATCACAGTAAACTTATTTTCCTTTAATAAACCAAAAACACTAATCACGCATCGACTACTAAGAGAACATATAAACAGAATGTAAAAGTAGTAAGAATAGGACATAAGCTATTTTATGAATATAATGGTGGCAGCTTATTGCAGAAAGGGAAGTTAATATGATGTGAGGTATAGAAATATGTTTAAAAGTTTTTTACTGCTGTAGTATTACTATTACTATCTTTAATGATATTCTATGCAGATTTTAATATTGGGAGAGATACATGTATTTAGTGGCATAACAAAGATTGTGTTATTACCAGCTGTCGCATCAGTCGCATCCTGGAGTCTCCAAGGGGTCATGGCTTACTGGTTGGGGTCGGCGGCAGTGGGAAGCAGAGTCTGACTCGTCTGGCTGCCTACATATCCTCTGTGGAAGTCTTCCAAATCACTCTAAATAAAGGTTATAGCATCCAGGACCTCAAGGTAAATATTGATGTTGTTAATCGGTTGCAGAATATCAAGCAGTATAACTTCATAAAATATGCTTTTATGAAAATGGGTAACCTTAAAGTGAGCAGTTTGTAGTTACAATCTGTGGCCTTAAAATACATTGTTGTCATGCAAAGTGTAAATAATTTGAGTAAGTCAAGGTCTCTTTAAAAAAATTCTCTAAATCAATTTCCTCTCTAGCTGCATGCAGGATATTGATGAATCTCTGTTTTGTTCAGCTTCTCCACTGACGCGGGAAATAATTGTCAGATACTATTAAAAGCCACTGGGAAATATTTCAATGTCTCATTGATGAAGCAAGTTTGTCAATGTAATCATTTAATAACCTATTATCAAGGCGTTATCATGGGACTTGTGCTATCCCATTGATTATTGTTGGACAATTTGAAATCCGCCACCGGACTCATTATTAGTATGAACAGCATAAATGCCCACTCATACCATTTGTGGTTTTATTTAGATGGATCTGGCAGGCTTGTTCCTGAAGACTGGAGTGAAGAACCAGCGTGTGGCTTTGCTCCTGACTGATGCACAGATACCTGATGAGCGGTTTCTGGTCATTATTAATGACTTACTGGCATCAGGTCAGATCCAAACTCCATAACAATCTTACTGTTTTTCAGCTGTGTCAGCCTGAGAGATCAGTGATTTTGAAATGCTTGTTGTTATCCCCATCACACTGTATTATTACCATTTCGTGTCATTCAGTTCATGAATGTACCTTATCAGTTATTAAACTTATTTAATCTTTGCTGTTGTTCGGAAATTATAGCATTGAATAGAGAGTGATTATTGATCACTGCATCTTGTTAGTCTGTGATCATGACTGTGCCTTTTCTTTCAGGAGAAATTCCTGAGCTCTTCAGTGAGGAGGAAATCGAAGGTATTATGTTGGGTGTGAGAGCTGAGGTCCGAGCCCTTGGACTCCTTGACAACAGGGAGAACTGCTGGAGGTTCTTTACTGACCGAGTCCGACTACAGCTGAAGGTTTTGTCTTTCAAATTCCCTCTACTTTTTCTACCTCTAATCTTCTATTACCAACTGGTGCTCTTAACTTGATCTGTCTGAATATACTGTCATTTTGTTGCTCTTCTAGTTTTTGTCTTGATTATGTGTTCAATTGCCTGCCCTCACTATTCTGTGATGATGCAGTAGTGTGCTGTTTTCTATCAACATTATATATTTTTTTCCTTCTTAAAATATTGTCACTTTTTGGAGAAAGCTCTATCTCAAAAACCTCTCAATTTGAGTCTCTCAAAAACTCTGCTTTAGATGGTTTCATAAGACCAAGGGTGGGAGAATTTTTGTAAAGCAGAGATTTTTACTTAATAGCTGCAACGTTAGCCACCAGTACAAACATTAGAAAAGAGGAGATTAGAAATTAGCAGCTGAGTAAAATTCTATGACATTTTTTTCTGTGCAATCACAGCTGACACTGACAACAAGAAATTAATGATAAAACCTTCCACACAGTCTAGCGTGTTTGAGATAGAGAATTAAAAGCACAGCTGCTGTGTAATATTATTAAATATGTTTGACAGGCTGAATTAACAGAGCCAGACAAACTGGGGGGTTAAAAGGAAGGAAATTCTTGTCTCAGTACACATGCATGCCGTCCAGCTAATCTTTGCGCCAGGGCCTCTGGTAGCGTCACCGTCTGCTCCAGCCAACTGGGAATGTGGCTGCCTGTCCACATGCCAATGTGATGAAAGTGGGGGCACAGAAGGCTGCCAGTTATGGGTTCCCCTCTTGAATGTATCTGTGATATCTGTGATCTGTTTTGATTTTCGATATGTGCACTTGGCTGTATATCTCATCATGCTCAAGTATGTGGATGTATGTTGGTACATATGTATTTTTGTGTGTGCATCTCGTTAACTGTTTGTTCCCTGGCTTCCCTCTTTGTAGGTGATACTGTGTTTGTCTCCTGTGGGAAATGTTCTTCGTGTTAGGGCCCGTAGGTTTCCGGCCCTTGTCCAATGCACCACCATCAACTGGTTCCATCCTTGGACCACTGATGCTCTGCGGTCGGTCAGCTACAGATTCATCCAAGAGATTGAAGGCATTGAGGTAAGGCCTTTGAACCCAAGTGCTTTATGTCATCATCTTTCATCCTAATAGACAAACTCTGAATGAAATTATTATTTTTGGCTCCCTGCTTTCCACCACACATATATGAACATTGTGATATTACTACAAATAACATTATTAGGTGTTAGAGATGCATCTATGGGTGTGAAACACAGTATTTCCCTAGCTTTGCCACATACCCCCATATTCCCATATTCCAGACTGAGTTAGACTTTAATGAACACCTTCTAATTACTACAGTGCAGCTGGATTAACTTTCCCATAGATTCCTCATCATTAGTTCTCTGCTGAGGTACTGACAAATTGCTGAACACATGCCTGGAGACTCACAGTGAGTGCATATCATTGTTTTCCATCATAGCAGTGGAACGATCACAACCCAGGATCATTTATGTTAATGAGAGAAGAGTGATTAAGCACATAACGACCCTCTAAGGAGGCACAGCTGTCACAACCAGGAAGTGTCATCACATATGTGAACATGTGCCAGACTATTACTTTCCACTGTGTCTGTGTCTACATCTGTCCATGTGTGGATGCTCAGATTATTTTTTCATAGTGGTTCTTGAGAATTTGTGTCATTAATAGAGTATTAGTGCTAAGTGATAGTGAAACAGAAGGATTTTGTGTGAGTTTGAATTAATATGCATTAAAAGCAAAATATTTTGGAAAGTTGAAACACATACAGTAAATATACAAGACCTTATAACTAAAGTCATTAATGATTGTTTATCTTCTTAAAGAGGCAGGAATACAAGACATGAAATGATCATTTATTTAAAGTTAGAAATGCACAACCCACTAACAGTTGTAACACAAGGCCAATCAATGAGAACTTCTTTCGCATCTCAACTGAACATAGCATGCTTTGTCAAAAAGCATTATGTCAGATCTTAATTAATAATGATTTTTTTTCCCTCTTGCTCCATGATCATTAACAATGGCTTTTTATGAATTATGGTTAGGTTTGATCTTTGTATTCTCTGCTCATTTGTTTTTGCTTTAATTGATTGCTAACTGTATGATTAATGGAGGCTGTGTATCATTGAGCACCATGTGATGAATACCTCGTTGGAATGTAGTACAACAGCAACTGAAGACAGTGTTTAGAAAGTTGGAGGGCATCAGAGATAATGTAAACAGTGTGCATGTCTTACAAGCTGCACGTCAGTGGCCTAAACACATTATTTTCATAGAGGTTTCAAAGCCTAATCATTCCTGGTAGCTGCACCTAAATTTCAGATTGAGTAAGTCAGGGCCAGCCAAGTAAGATGGCAAAACTTGTAGATGAATTCAGAATTTATGAAGATAATATTTCAGTCCCCATCAGGTTGTGGATGTTAAACTCTACTCAATCCAGCTCGCCCTGTTCTCCCCCCCCCCCCCCCCCCCCGTCTGCTTATTTTTACAGCCTGCCGTCCAGGAATCCATCAGTCTTTTCATGGCCTACGTTCACACCAGTGTCAACCAGGCAAGTGAAAAATACCAACGCAATGAGAAGAGGTACAATTACACCACCCCCAAGAGTTTTCTCCAGCAAATCACCCTGTACAGAAACCTTCTGGAGAGGAGCCGGGCTCAGCTCCAGCACAAGATGAACCGGCTTGACAGTGGCCTCCAAAAACTCCAAACCACTGCTGCTCAGGTAAAAGTCTTTATTATATACTGTTGGAGGCTAATATTAGGGTTTAAGGTTTAGAAATAGTATTAGTCTCTGATTTAACAGTGTGGGTTTTTCCATGACATTAAGTAAATTACACATTGAAGTATATGTAATAATTTTTTCTGTGTTTTAGGTGGAGGATCTACAAGCCAAATTGGCATCCCAAGAAGCTGAACTGACCTTTAAAAACCAGAATATTGAAGCTCTAATTACAAAGATTGGACTGCAGACTGAGAGGGTTAGAAACAAGAGAGAGGCTGCAGACGTTGAGGCACAAAAGGTGAGATATAATGTCACATATTGGTTTTTGTACACTTTTTTGGCAGTGCACTCTTCATATCACGCCAATTTTCAACGTTTTTGTGATTTAGTTCATAATGGTTGCTTTTGTACAGGTTGCTGTCATCCAGGCAGAAGTATCAGTCAAACAGAAGGACTGTGAAAATGACCTAGCCAAGGCTGAGCCATCACTGACAGCTGCCACGGCAGCACTGGACACCCTCAACAAGGTGCCTCATTTTATCAGACTAGACAAAATTCCATCAAATCTTCAGTGATGTTGATCCAAGATAATGTAATGTTTATAAATGTTTTTTAGATGAATCTTACTGAGCTGAAGGCCTTCCCAAACCCTCCAGTGGCAGTGATCAATGTAGCAGCAGCTGTGATGGTTCTGCTAGCCCCCCGCGGTCGAGTGCCTAAGGATCGGAGCTGGAAGGCGGCGCGGGCCTTCATGGGCAAGGTTAAGCTGTCATAATGTCAATCACATCTGCCTGATTAATGCCAATCTAATTTGTGTGTGGGCCTTGACCCTGGCCCTGCCCAGCATCTCTCCAGTGCTCACATTACAGCTGGATGGCTCTATGAATATGCTCACTCGCTAGGAGAGCAAGTGTGTTGACCTGTTTCTCAACCTCTAGCAACTATTAATTCAAGTGTGACCATAAGAGGATGAATTTGGTTTTTAAAAAGCCGGAAGAATTTAGAATGAAATAGAGGTTGATTCTTTACAAAAAGTAAAATCTATACAAAAACTATGTTTTTTTTGTTGTTGTTGTTTTTTTAGCATTTTAGACATATTAGGTTTTTGAATATATTAGTGGGTTGACTTTAGAAATGCATGTGCGTCTGATACATGGCTCTCATATATTATTTAAAAACATCAAGGTTATCATAAGCTAAAAAGCTTATTTTCACTGTGGCCCTTAATGGTTGGTGTGAGGGCAACAGGTGAAGAAAAGGGGAAAGGCAATCTTATATTTTACACATATCTGTAAGCATTCAAGTAGTCAGTGTTAGACCAGTATGCTTTCTTAGTATGATTAGAATCTGTGAGTGTATTTATCCATACCAGGTCCAATCATAAATTTCACATAACAGAGATTATTTAATTTGCATGGAGTTACATGGAGAGGGGTTGTGTTGGATTGTCTTTTTTGTAAACATAGCATAACGTTATGGTAAAGTTATGGTATAGTTTGGTTGTTTTGATTTGTAATTCTGTTTTTATTACTAAGGAAGTTTTTTGTAACAGTGCCTGAGTTCAGGCTGGTATTGGACCAAATTTCCAGTGTGGGCATTTATGTATCCACTGCATTTGTGTTCATGTCTGTCAGGTGGATGATTTCCTGCAGGCCCTGGTGTCATATGACAAGGAGCACATCCCTGAGTCCTGTTTGACTGTGGTGAAACAAGAGTATCTGAGAAACCCAGAGTTTCACCCTGATCTAGTTCGGACCAAATCTACAGCTGCAGCTGGTCTCTGTGCCTGGGCTATAAACATTGTCAGATACTATGAGGTCAGACAACGCCTTCAGATCCATTGTAGTGACAATGAATGTGACATTTTCTTGGATTTTCTGAAAGAGGGTTTGTTCTTTTTTGTGGAGATTTTTTAAAATAAAGTTTTCCTCCTTTTTGCAGATATATTGTGAGGTCATTCCAAAGAGGCATGCATTATCACAAGCTAACGCAGAACTTGAAACGGCAACAGCCAAGCTGTTGTCAGTGCAAAAGAAACTGGCCGTGAGTGAAATTTTATTATTATTATACTTACTTAAGTCATTTAGTCTAAAAGCCAATTTTTTTTAATGGTGTCTGTTTTCCATGGCTTCCTTTTGGTTTCTTTCTCCAGGATCTTGATGCCAGCGTCCAGAGCCTAACAGCTCAGTTTGAAATGGCGACAGCTGAGAAAATCAGCTGTCAGGAGGAGGTGGCGCGCACCAACCAGACCATAGAGCTGGCCAACCGACTAGTCAAGGGCTTAGAGGTAAACAAGGAGAGATAGAGGAGTTTGGTGGTGTCACTGGGGCCGACCTGGCATAAAGTAAACTGTCAATTTGCCGGAGGCATTCATGGAGAGGTGCTGGTAATCGAATTGCATCAGTAATCTGGACTAGAAGTTGTTATGTCCTGGCAGGATAGCCTGACATTTGTATGAGTAGATCAGGCAAAGGGAGATTTTACAGCCTGGCCCAGCAGCATACTGGGGACTTGTGAGACAGGTAGAGAGGGCTGGACCACAGAAAACGCATGGCTGAACTGGGCAACTGGCTGGCTGAATGGTTTCCAAATGGAGAAAGGAAGAGAGATGGCAAGAACACTACACTAACACTACTCTCAGTCAGTGCAGTAGACAGGGTGTGTGTGTGTGTGTGTGTATGTATGTACATATATATATATATATACACATTTCTGTGCTAATGTCCTTGCTCAAGCTCTTGTTTGTCTGAGGTGTAATAATAATTCATTCTCAAGAATTTTTAAACAAATTGTCGTAGAATATGAATGTATGGAATATATAAATGTCTAATGTTGCATATTTCTATAATTTGTTGAATATTATATTTAACTCTTCTCCGTTGCTGTGCATGCCTTGTTTGGGCTACAGTATCTATTATCTTTATGGATGCTAATATGAAATAAAAGATGGCCATTTCAGTGGCCATTTTGTAAGTTCGACTTTCTTATCCCACAAAATAAATGTGGTTTGCATGGAACAGCTTGGCTTTTAAGCATATCAAGATAAATGTTTTGTCTTTATGGCATTGACCTGGAAGCAATAGTGTTCAGACTAATAAATCAGGCCGTCTATATTTAATCATTAACTTACCTCAAAGCCTCAACAGCTGTTGGAAATTAACAATGTCTCACCCCGGACTGAGTGATATTACAGGCAATCCATAATACATTAGAGTAAAATTATAGTGATTTTTAACTGTCTGAGAATTTATTATGTGACATATTCTAGATCCACAGCCCCTTGTAAGAAAATGCCATGCATGATTTATTGTTGTAGGGTTGTCACAGTCATACTATTGAAGGTTTAAATAAATGCTAAATTGATGCTGAGTGAATCAAACTTCCAAAGCTGTTTTAAGGGAATGGCAGTGGTCTGCTTTACTGCTGACATTTTTTTAGTTTGTAAAATAAATGGAGTGGGACTTTGCACAGCATGCAAATTTCCCTGCATTGTAGAGTCCTCTGTAGTCCGTTGGTTTTAACTGTCTTCAGAAGAATTCTCTATTCTTAAAATAATATTTAAGACTTTTCTTTGTGTCTTGCAGGCAGAGAAGGAGCGCTGGTCCCAAGCAATTGTTCAATATGAAAAGCAACAGAAAACCCTGTGTGGTGATGTCCTCCTCACTTCAGCATTCGTCTCTTACATGGGTTATTTTACCAGGCAGTATCGCGTGGAGCTCCTAAACAATGCATGGATCCCCTTCCTTCAGTCCCAGAAGGTCAGATCAGTTTTGCAACAGACTTGGTGTTGTTTAGACCACAGTTGTTTAAAAAATCTTTCTCTCTACAAACATCCTCTGTGAAGTCTGTGAACTGAAGCTCATCTGCCTCAGCTGCCACTGGTGCTCCAACTACAGTGACATCATTCCTTGGTTTCTGTTCCAGGTCTCCGCACCCCTGACAGACGGCCTGGATCCCATCCTCATGCTTACAGATGATGCCACTGTGGCTGCCTGGCATAACCAGGGCCTGCCAAATGATAGGATGTCCACCGAGAACGCTGCCATCCTGACCACCAGTGAGCGTTGGCCACTCATCATTGACCCACAGCAGCAGGGCATCAAGTGGATCCGAAACCGGCTAGGGTCAGAGCTGAGGGTGGTGCAGCTGGGACAGAAAGGGTAAGGGGGAATTATCTATCCATTTGCAATTACAGTGTCCTGCCTTAAAATGCCAGGGAGTGCTAATATACCATAGAAATGCACATGTCAAAATACATCTTATTTTGTCTTTTATCTTTCATTGCTTTTGACTTGATAGGTATCTAGATGTGATTGAACAAGCTCTTGCTTGTGGTGAAACAGTTGTGATAGAAAATCTGCCAGAAAAGGTAGACCCGGTCCTGGAGCCTCTGCTGGGTAGGAACACTATCAAAAGAGGAAGGTTAGTAATAAACCTACAACATTGCACTTACACTGTTGTACTACTGAAGCATCAAACCGACTCACCAATAGTAAATGCTTTGTTTTGCTGAAAACATACTAAATCAATGTATGGTTTTTATATCCCTCTTGATACACAAGTCAATACACCCACAACCCATCACAATGTGTCTGTGGTGTGAGACAATAGGAGCAGATTTGCCAGATGGTTGAATCTCAGTGAGCACTGAAGCACCAGTAAGACATGACTGAATGCATTATTATTGCCCACTCTTTAGATTATAAATGAATTTGTGGCGCGTGTTCTGAATCCCAGAGGCCAACATATTGATTGTCCCCTCAAGACGGGTGATAGATGTATATTTGTGTGTTCATATTCTGTAGGTGTGATGAATATTGAACAGCTGAGCCTCAGTGTAAAAGCGGAATTGAGGACAGTCATGGTTATGTATAAGGACTCCTGTCTGCCACAAAAAGCTGGCATGTAACACACTAAATTCACTGGTCCTCCATCATTATGGCAATCTCAAGTCAGCTTTAGTAATTTTATAATCATGATAGGTGATGTTTTGGCATTCGTCTACACTTATTTATTTGGAAGCAGTATAATAAAATTAGTGAATCAGCTTTACGCCCACTAACATGACTTGTTGCATCTGGATTATCTTAAATCATAACTTGATGTCATTTGTCAAGATGTGAGGTCAAATTTGGGTATTTCATGTTATTTAATTAGAAGTAAGGCTCCACCACTAATGCTCTTAAATAAAATCTTTATCAGAAACTTAGACATGCCATACAAAGTGGCACTTTCGTATATTTGGTAAATCTGCTTGATTTCAAGCCTGATTGTTAAACATGACCATGGCTGCCCACTGAAATCCACTTCACACATATAACAGTGCTGCCAAAATATAGTAGCTGCTCTGCAATTTTCTTTGTTCAATTACCAGTCATCCTCAACAGGTAAAATCCAGCAAACCTACAGAAGAAAAATAGAAAATACTCTAATTTGACATTCTGCTTTGACTTCCCTCTCAAAAATGTTTATGTCTTTCTTGCACTGATCTATATATGACCATGAATATTGAATATCTTAGCGCATGTTCATTGAGCTTCTCCTGAAGTCCTGTCTGTCCAGACGTAACAATTCATCATAGTAAATCTGATTATAAGTTTATCCCTTGTAGATGACCCACACACTTGTTTCTGTCGATGATTAATACAACCTGCTGGGGCAGCCATGATGGATCTGGTAGGGCTCCACAGCTGAAGTTCATTAATAATTGGAATGTTGTAGAGTGTGAAGTAATGAATACTAATTATTCCTTTCATGGCTGACGGAAGACTACAAGCCAATCCATCAGCAAGGACTTTAATTTGGTGGAGTAATGGTTCTATCAATAGTACATTAATTCTGGCTTGTGAAGATATAGAGTTGAACCAGACCCAGGCCATGAGGAACCTGTGCTGTAAAATTGGGGCCTCGCCTGACATCTAAGGGGTAATTAGAGAAAAATGAAAAGCCACCAGGTTTGTCAAGCCAGTGCTAATTTAATTGAAATGCAGGAACAGATAAATATTGGCTGCTGTGGCGGTAATCTTTCATATTTATTCAAGATTATTTGTCTACAGTAAAGTGACATTTGGAACCAAAGTGAAGTTCTTTCATCTGTTGGAAGTTGCAACATGTGCAAGTGTGAGGTCGACGAGCTCAGTTGCTTACACACAGGTTCCAGGATACAAAGGGTTTGCACTGCCAGAATTTAAATGTACAACATCATTATTGTTATCATCATGATTGTTTTTGAATTATTCAAAAAAAATCACCTGCACTGGAAAGGGCTGGTGATATTTCGAATTATTCTCACTTTCTCACTTTGAAATTTAATGCAGTAATGACTCACTGATGGAACTAGAACTGATGTAACTCTGTTGCCAGTTTTGGAATTAGATTCTTTGTTCTTGCTAGGCAGTAAAAAATAAGTGTTATCATTTTTACAAAGGTCACTACATTGGAGACTGTAGATTGTCAAAAACAACCCTGTCTGCATACTTTTTTTGTTTTTCTGGAGCTTTTAATCATATCATATAGTCCTCATCAGCATGGTGAGTTTGCCCAGTTGTCATGTTAACTGATCTGTAAACATGCAAACTCGGTAGCTGCTATCATTTCATCCCTAGCACTTCTTCCATGCTGACTTCACAGTTAAGCAAGAATTAATTTCCTTTAAGATGACGACTGTGTGAGACATTTGAAAGCTTCAGAAAAAGCTAGAAAAGTGACTTTGAGTTGGGAGTCATTCCTTAAATAGTAACAAAGTTGAGTTTTTCCATGTTAAAGCACACTTCCTGTGCTCTAACACCTTCATAATAAAATTGGTTTCTGTACTGTACTTTGCTCATTAAATTTACCAACAGTGACCTTTTAATATAACAACACAGCAGTAATGTCAATTTTGGCTTGAGTTAATATTTTAAAATTGCACTTTTCCAGGTACATTCAAATTGGGGGCAAAGAGTGTGAATACAACAGTAACTTTCAACTCATACTGCACACTAAGTTGGCCAATCCCCATTTCCCGCCTGAGCTCCAGGCCCAGACCACGCTCATTAACTTCACAGTGACCCCTGTTGGCCTGGAAGAACAGCTGCTGGGAAAAGTAGTGTCCTGTGAAAGGCCTGACCTGGAGGCCCTAAAGGTGAATGCTTGAGCATTTTATGAAAGATGTTGACTGTTGTATCTACAGTAAACCATTTTGATTTGAGTGATTTTAAATGTAAGACCCCAGTCTATAATATGAATCTGTCAATCTAAATTGTTGTGTGTATGAAGATGGAGCTGACCACTCAACAGAACCACTTCAAGATTGAGCTCAAGAGGGTGGAGGATGACCTGTTGAGTCGCCTTTCTGCAGCCTGTGGTAATTTTCTGGGTGATATTTCTCTGGTGGAGCAACTTGAGAATACCAAGACTACAGCTGCTCACATTCAGTTCAAGGTGAAGTTATAGCACCAACAGGGTCCTCTCAGTTGTCAGACTGCAGTCAAGTACATGTGTTTTTTGTTTTTGTTTTTGTTTTGTTTTTTTGTCACACAACAGCAAGTGCCTCATTTTATTGCATTAGCTGCAAATGATGTGTAGTTAGGAATATGTGTAATGAGAGGGTTTTGGAGCATGACTGAGAGCCTAATAGCTCATTTTGCGCAATTGGAACACGCAGGTGGTGGAGGCCAGAGAGAACGAGACAAAGATCAACGAGGCTCGGGAACTATACCGCCCAGCAGCTGAGAGAGCGTCACTCCTCTTCTTCATCATCAATGACCTCAGCAGGATTAACCCCATGTACCAGTTTTCTCTCAAGGTGAAACCTTTACCCCTGAAGCGCTCTCAGGGGACGAACATCGTCTTGCGCATTATTTCAAACCATACTCAATCCACTTGACCAATTTTTTGTTGGATTTTAAAAAAAATTGGTGTTGTTTGTGATTGTTGTTTCTCTTGGTGATTAAGATTTATGCAGAGCCCTACGTGTACAAATCAGCTTAAATGTGTGTTTCCGCACCAAAATGTCTGTTGTTTTGTGTTTAGTTCTCAGTCTAGTGCAGAGCACAGGCTATATGTAAGTATTCCTCATGATAGCACTAATCCTCCTTTTGGTTGTGTTCCAGACCTTTAACTCAGTGTTTAACAAAGCGATGGAGCGTGCAGAATGGGATGAGGATGTGAGGACCAGAGTGCACACCCTCACTGAGGCCATCACCTATTATGTATTCCTGTACACCAGCCAGGGCCTGTTTGAGAGAGACAAGTTAACCTTCTTGTCACACACTGCCTTCCAGGTGAGGGACTCAGGGCCGCCTCAAAGGTGGGGCCTCCTGTCATCCTCATCAATCAAAGTATTTTTCTGCCCCCACATTAACTTCAATTAAAAGCAGTCAGCAGGACCATACGCTGCTATTGATTACCTCTCACACCTTGCTCCATGGCTGCTGTTCAGACAGTTGGTTCTGACAAGGGGGTTGGTTCTGATAGCATAATGCAATTATCTGTCATTGCGCCAACTGTTGTCTCATCTTAGAAACTGGTGCTCTGAAGGCTGTCCTTCATGTGGCTTTTTCACATTCAGAGGAACTTATTCAGCCTGTATGACTTTTCCCTTTGCCAGAGTTTTCTTGCAGTCTTCAACTGTTGTGGAAATGATTGAAAAGAGATCAATACAACATAGATCATTACAAACTGCTCTTGGCCCTTCCCTTCAGATTCTTCTCAAACAGGGCCTGATCAATGCGGAGGAGTTTGACTTCCTACTGCGTTTTCCTGTGGAAACTAGCAAACTTAGTTCTGTGTCCTTCCTCTCTCCACAAGTCTGGGGAGCCATTAAGGTACAATATAGGCTCTTAACATATCATCACTACATACTATTTTACAGTGTTAAGAGAAGTCTTACAATGTCTGTTTTTTGGATATAGACAATTTCTACAATGGAGGACTTCATTGGACTGGACAGAGACATGGAGAGCTCACCAAAGCGCTGGAGGAAGATTGTTGAGTCTAGTTGTCCTGAAAAGGAAAGACTTCCCCAGGACTGGAAGAACAAAAGTTCCCTCCAGAAGCTCATTATACTTAGAGCACTTCGCCCTGATAGGATGACCTATACACTAAGGTGAGTAAATGACCAAATTCTGTTTATATTTGTATTAGTAAGTCAATAAGTATTGACCAGTACATCACTCTGGTTTTTGACAATTTTTCCTTGCAGGACCTTTGTGGAGGAGAGCATGGGAACAAAATATGTGGATGCTGCTAGGCTGGAATTTGACAAGTTGTATGATGAAAGTGGCCCTTCAACCCCAGTGTTCTTTATCCTCTCACCTGGGGTGGATCCACTCAAAGATGTGGAGAAACTAGGTATTGTGAGTGTTGTTTGTTGTTTATGCATCTTGGTCACTTGGAAGGGATAAATGATCAAAATATTCTGTCTTTGCAGGTTTGAAGTTGGGATTTTCCATTGACCAGGGCACTTTGCACAATGTGTCCTTGGGACAGGGGCAGGAGGAGGTGGCTGAAAGGGCTCTAAGGAGTGCTTCTAAACTGGGACACTGGGTGATTCTGCAGGTGGGGAATTTTATTATTCAGTGACTAGATAACTATGGTGACTTCAGGCAGCTTTTCCAGCCAGCCTGTAATGCTTCTAATGATATTATCCCACCCTCTGAGCAGGGGAAATAAACTCAATTTGGTTCAATAAAAAACATAATTGGCTAGATCAGCTCCATAAATGCCTCCTTTAAAGGGAGAAGCCTGCAGCCAAGTGAGTCACTGAAGGTTTTCTTACTAACTCAGAACACAGGGAGAAGCATAACTACATAAAAACATTTTTTAATCAATTTATAACATAATCTGCCTAATCCTTTTTTTAATGTTTTTGAAATTTTTATTTTCCAGAACGTACACCTCGTGGCTTGTTGGCTGCCCTCTCTAGATGCTCTTCTAGAGACAGCAGCAGTGGAAAGTCACCCCAACTATAGGGTTTTTATCACTGGGGAACCAGCACCAAGCCCTGAGAAGCATGTGATCCCCAGAGGCATATTGGAGAATGCCATAAAAATCACCAATGAGCCACCCACTGGCATGAACGCCAGTCTGCACACAGCCCTCAACAACTTCAGTCAAGTGCGTTGAAAATTTTAATTTTAAAGAATTTCTGAAAATGCATCACGTGTGATAGCATTCACTGTCAAGTGTGTTTCTTACCCTCTCTCTCTCTATTTCCAGGACACTCTGGATATGTGTTCCAGACAACAGGAGTTCAACTCAATGTTCTTCTCCCTGTGCTTCTTTCATGCTTGTGTTACAGAGCGCCGTAAATTTGGTCCCCATGGGTGGAACCATAACTACCCCTTCAGCACTGGAGACCTCGCCATCTCAGCAAATGTCTTGTACAACTACTTAGAGGCCAACGCCAAAGTATTTTTAACACTATTTTTAAATATAATTCAACATTTTACTTTTAATTCATATTTTATATTGATATTAATAAAACTTCAATTTGTTTTATACTACTACTTTCTTAAGCTGTGTAAATTTATAATGATAATGGTGTTTGCAGCGGCATTATTGTCAGACAGGGATGCTGAATTACAGCACAGTGCCTTCAATTACTTATTGAAATCTTTTTTTTCCCCACTGTTATTTGTGAAAAATGTTCATTCCCATCTTTTTTTCTACATTCCTTCTCTTATAACGCAACCTATAATTTAGCTTTATTTCATGAAGACAAAAAATCCATTCTCAGGGTGCTGCATCCCTCACAACTCCTAATGCATTTCTCTTAGAACTCCTATTACTCTGGTCACAACCAATTGTGTCTCCTAGGTATTCTGCCCTCCAAAAAACGAATGTCCTTCAGTATATTAACCAAACAGTAACCTGTATGTGCGTATACAGAGAATTCATTAGGAGGGCAGTGAAGCGTTATCCTAAATGTAATTACATGCAGCCAATGTGACAGTACACAACGCTACATAAGTGATCACTGCAATTAGAGCTGATGAAGGAAGCAATTTGCAAAACAATACAGGTACAAATGATTGTGAACCTCCAGCTTTTTGTAATTTATGGTCAGATTCTTTTCATCCTCCTTCACCTCACGGATCATAATCTCCCGCTGAGGAAAAGACTCTTCTGTCATACCTTAGGTCAGTGTGTGTAAAGAAACATAATTTGTTACATTTCCCAACAGTTATCATTATTTAAGAGCTCATTTTGGTAGAGATCGTATAGTTGCACTAAATGAAGTTTCAAAGGAGGAGTGAAATAATAATCACTGATATCCTAGAGTAATTTAAATAACCTTTGTCTTCCAGTTTTATGTAAGATGCTCCTAATTGTTTAAAGAACAATCTTATCATTATATAGTCCATGCAGGTGCCTTGGGAGGACTGTGTTTTCTTTTGGAAGATCATGTATGGAGGACACATTACTGATGACTGGGATGAAGACTTTGTAAGACCTGCCTGCAAAATTCATGCATCCAAAATGGTGAGTCAGTGTTCATGTTGCAGTCAAGGAAGAATCTATTTATGTTTTTTTTATGCTCGCTATTGCCTCAAAATTTTCACTTGATAACTCAAGATTTAAAGAATCTTCATTCAACTCATTAATATGGATCCAGACCAACATGGTGTGTTCAAGTTTATGATGCAAAATAATAATGAAAATACAGGTTTAATTTGTTGTCAAGGTAAAGAATTTCCCTCTTGGGATGTAAACCTAAACTGCAGTACTGCATAAAGACTTAGCTACTGATTTTCTGCCCTAACTTAGGTAACGTTACCTTGTGCATTGCACCAGATTTATCTGCCAAGACATTATTAGTGGATTATTTGGTACAATGGTTGATAAGGGCTTCAGTTGGAAATCATCTGTTTTACTCCCACACAGGATGGATTAGCTCTCTGACAGTTTACTACTAAGTTGTACCACAACTCTTCCTCCCAAAAGCATTTGAACAATCGAAAACAATGTTTGTTCTAAGTGCAAGAAAAGTAACTTATGCATGCACTGTCCTTCATATTGAGCTTAAGATTTATGTGGGTGGTTTAGATTTAATTTTTATTATGCGTTTTGCTGTACATTAAATATTGTGCTGTACTGTATTTTAAAAAATCTTTGTATTCTTACATTTCAACTTCTGTTGGTTGTTCTCCAGTTTGAAGGTATGAGCTCTTTCTGTGTCCTGGCCTCTTGGCCCCTCCATTCATGGACTACAGTGGTTACCACAGTTACATTGATGAGCATCTCCCATCTGAAATCCTCTGTAGCCTGCATCCAAATGCTGAGCTCAGGTGCCTCACTGTCACCTCAGACAACCTCACCAAGGACTCTGTTGGAACTGCACAGCCTGGGACTCCTCCAGAGGGAGGGGAAGCTCAGAGCACAGAGGAGAAGGTGTGAAGGCAGAATGAACCATTACAGGAAAAAACAGCTGAGAATACAATGACCTGCTCACACATATAACCTAACCATGTTTGTGTACTTGTCAGGTCAGTCTGTCGTGAAGACATCCTTGACAAGCTTCCTGAGGTATAACATGGCAGAGTCCTCCACAAAGGCGACAGGCGAAGCCTTATGTCTTAGTGTGTTTCCAGGAGTGTGAGCGAATGAATCTCCTGCTTGCAGAAATAGAAGTCCCTTAATGAGCTGGATCTTGGTCTGTGAGGTACAGTCTACTGTGACATGTGTACCAACATGTATCCAGCAATGTCTCAAACCTGTGGTTAATGAGGGCGCTCTGTCCCACAGGAGAACTCACCATGTCTTCAGTATGGAGACTCTGCCAGTCCTAGCTTGTTCACTGATTCAATCCCCATGTTCATGGGCCAGTAGCTTATCCCTCCCACTAAAACACTGGCACAATGGTAACCTCCTTCCAAAATAATCCTATATTTTATACTCCATCTGGCCTTTCTTATCATCTCTATCATGTTCCCGTGCAGAGTGTGTGACCCTTGCAGACACATTATGTGGCTTCAGACAATGATAATGTTGTTAATGTTTTCCTATATGGGTTTGAGCGTTAATGTGTAGCTGTCATGAGCTGGATAATGGACTCAAGACTTTATTCTACCTGCAGTTGTTTGGCTCTCAGGGCTCTTCAGCCCACAGTCACTTTCTCAGGTGGAAATTAGTCTGCAGACAAGATTTAGATGACATGTGCAGCAGGTACCAAGTATTAACATACAGGTTTATTTTATTTCTAAGCTGTGCAGAGCATTGCTCACAAGAATCAGTGGCCTCTGGATAGATGGCTCGACTGTGGATGTGACAAAAGACCAAAGGCGACTTTGGACATCCACCACGGAAACCTACATCCATGGAACTCTTCATGGATGGTTAGAATTAATCAATACATTCTGCTGCAGTGAATTAAATTACATAGATTTTTTTGAAAGTATTTTGAAAGGCTCATGGGTAAAATGAGAATCCATGTCCTGTGTCCCTGTGGAGCACGCTGGGACACTCCGTCTGGAGTCATCTCTGAGGCAGTTTGAGGATCTGACTCAGCCAGCCTGCCAGTGCTATGCAGCTAGAGCTGTGCCTGCAGAGGCAAGAACTCTGAGGGCTCTCTGAGGTGCCCAGTGTACCCGCACTAAGCAGCGTGGGTCCACATGTGTTTGGACGCTCCACCTCCGAACAAACAGCCTCCTGCCAAGTGGATTGTAGCTAGTGCTGCTGCTGTCTGTGTGAGACATTATGGGATTGTCAGACAGTGAGTCCGTAAGTGTTTAATAATATTAATAATTTGCCAAGAGTATTCTAAAACAGTGTTAAACAGAAAATATACTTTTACAGGCCTGAATTATGTATTGCAATCATTTACTCTTTATCGTGTTTTGTGATCATGGCTAATATAACACAATTACACACTTTTTAATTTTATTACTATTATTGTATCTAGTTTGGTTTATGTGACAACACTGTAGTGTGTGTGTGTGAATGTGTGTATTAGATTTAAAGATGAAGTAAATAAAGAAGCGAAGATATGTGTTTGTAGTATTGGGCCTAGTAACCTGTGTCCGACAGTGTTAGACCTCTCCCTGAAGACGTTCCAGTCTGGGCATGATTTGTTGGGGAGCTTATGTCTCCATTTTGAATATGTAATTCTGGATAGGGGCATATTTTATTGGAAGGTCAAGATAAACTCTGACTTTATATAACGAATATTTTCGCGTACTGAATGGAGATTTGAACAGAATTCCCAGGAGATGATGTGCATGGTCGCTATTGACTTTTAAATGAGGTGCATTTGACATTGACCTTTTGTACGGCAGAGGCAGAATACTAACAGACTAGTGTAATTCATTCAGCCAGGCCTGTTGGAGAAACCTATTCAAAGACACTGATAGCTTTCTATGAGAAAGCCACACATTAGATTACCCATCCTTTATCTGTCTCCACTCTGTTAGCATCTGATTAACTTAATAAGAACCAAATAAAACCTTTAACTTTGAATGAACCTGAAGAAACAGTTTTCTTATCTAAACTGTTATTTTTAAAAACCGATTTAGTTGAGATTAACTGCAAACTGAGATGTTCAGATTTAAGTGTGACTGTATTATGCAGATAAACTCAAGGAGTTGTGCCTAGGATGTTTCATGTGCTTTAAAAAGTCTCCTGTATGTCAGAGATCCATTAAAATACTGCAGGGTGAGAGAACAACACTGAGAAAAATATTTTTAATAAACACAAAGAAAGGGTGCATAGTGGGAATTTTGTGCAGCCATGAAAAGGAGAGATAATAACAAATAATAAATAATAGGTTGTATTAGTTCTTTGTAAACAGACTGCGTTAGGGTAGCTTTATGATATTAATACACCCAGGAAGAAACAGGACAGGTGTAATATTATCTGCTAAGATAAACAAGTGACAGTATCATGTACAATTTACAGCCACCGAATCACGCTTTCTTTTTTTTCTTTTTTTTTTGGATGGAAACCAGCGCTCTTATCTTCTCAAATGAGATTTTCTCCAACGCTAATAACTGCTGTGCTGCTCTTAATTTCTCCCTGCAGCCAAAGTGGCTACAGACAGACAAGTGGAGGATGGAGGATTGATTCTGTGCATTGTATTGCACAGGGGAAATGAAGAACCAGTCTTCCTGTAGTTTCTCTTCATCTGCCCTCTCTTCCCCTCATTAGCGCGCCATAGCAGCTAGCCAGTCATTTGGTGACAGGGAAATGATACAGTGCTGGCAGTGTTTGGGAGGAAATGGCAGGGTACGGGGCGCCACCGCAGCAGGGGTCGTGCCACAGATAGTCATGTTAAAGGCCAAGCAGGACACCTGGTTAAAGTCAGAAAGGGCATCTGGGTCACACCTCCGCCTCATAGCACCCAAGGAAGACATTGTGTGCTTATGTTTTTGTTATCCAAAGAAATTAACAAAGATCCCACACTTGGAGCTTTTTATAAGTCACTGATTATGTGAAGAAGAAAGTTCTCATCAAGCGAACTACTGCACATTGATGGCACAGGTCTCCAGCTGAAAATGAAATACCTAGCCATATCCTGAACTAATTTAAAATATGACCAAAATCAGTGTTCAATTTTAGAGTAGTGTTCTCATACTTAAAAACAATTTTAGATTGTCAGGACCTGAGTTTTAGGCCCTTACTCACCAATCACCCCATCCATCCCACTCTCTATGCATTGTGTATGTATTAGCAATTTGTTTGCGGTTTCCTGATTAAGCCCAAACTTATTTAGTAAAATGCACCCAATAAGCACAGCGTATACAAATAAAACAAATTAAAATAATGACATTAAAACTACATGTACAAGTGTACAGTACCCTTTTGCAGCCACAGAGAGGCAGCAAAATGTCATTAGTGACTGCAATGGTCTGATATTTAATTAGAAGGCACATAAACTCATTTATGTTGATATTATTTTTTTAATGCAGAAATTTGACAGAATATAATACTCTTTAATTGCTTTGTAATCCAGGGTAGCTGCCAGTCTGTGTCTTTTTGTGCTTTCTGCCATTAAGTGCCTGTAGACCATTTGTGCACGTTGATCATATCAAGTGGTTCTCCTTCTGTTTTCTTTGTGTTACTACTGACCAACTGTTTTTTTTTTTTTTTTTTTTTTTGGTGGTTTGCTAAGTGTACTTTTTATTGTGACTTTACAGTAAGTCATGTCTGTTTGATCCTTTAACCATGTTAAAAACCACAACACATTAAAAGTTAGTGAAATGAAATTATGAAATTACAAACAACATAGTTTAAATTATGTGTTCTGAATATAATTAATCTGAGATAATTGATCTTGTATGTTTGATAAAGTTTCCTTTGTGTTCTTTTGGGCATGTATCCCTGTATCAGTTATGCAGTGAAACTATTGTAAACGCATTAGCAATGGAGAGTATAATCAGTCTCTGTACTGCTCTAACTTTTATGCTTGCCCGGCACCAGAGTGTCACTGGTGTAACAGTTAGAAAGTACCATTCACCTGTTGTCCCCCACCTTATACATATAAAAACAATAATGGACTCAAGATGATGAAAAATATTTTATTGCATGCACAGTTGACACTGGTGGTCAAATCCATGGTTTGCCATATCATGCAGACCAACCAAAACAGTGCGTACAAAAAGAAAAAAAAACAAGCTAAAACTTACTTAATAAAGTAATATCTATAGAACAAATAAATAATTCTGAAATAAATAAATATCTGTATACCAGAATTTCAACACATATATACAGTATAAATAGAATCAACTGTACATTGTTGATGATAAAAATGAAATAAAAAATATGATAGATAAAGCATGTTATCTCCATGGTCACTGTGGGCTTTAAAATCTAAAAATATACAAATAAAAATTTCAATAATATAATGCAAAATTCCATCTACAACACCTCACAACACCTACTCAAAATGGCCTAACCTTAGGGTGAAAGTGAACATTTTCAGCTGACCAATTTATAGAATAAATACTGTATCTTCTATGACTACACACTTTACAGTTGTATACAGTGGTGTTACAACACATTGTTCATAAGCGAATGGCTTCTGTTTTTCTTCCTCAATACGTTTGTCCAGAAGGTGCTGCAGTATTTGATTTTGCTATTGCTCTTTATTTATAGGACAGTTCACCCCAAAATCACAATAGAAATATTTTTCCCTCTCTTGTATCTATCTATACATTTACTGAGGATAGAAGCGGTCAGCTGTAGCTCAATGATGAAGCTGAATAACATTTGGTTAAACCAGAAAGCAGTTCTCAGTGGAACTGTTCAGAAGGGTTATTGTGGGTTGCTGTGAGTCACCTTGTCATCATCTTCAGAGAGACATGTTGTTACTGAGTTTTTCAAATGCTAATTTCTGGAACTCCTTGTCCCACAAACCTAAAGCTAAAGCCAATTTCCAAACCTGAACAAATCAAAGCTATCTGGATGACTGATCCTCTGATACAGGGAAAAAATGCACTGAACTTCAAAGACCAATACAGAGATGCATCTTCTGTTTCATTTCACTGATTGTCCACAGCCCAGCTAGATGGAGATACTTAAGCCAAATGCTTTTAAAAAGATGAGCAATTAGCATTAATTTGAACAGGCATTTTTTTAATGGTATTTGGCGCTAATAACTCACACACAGAGACACACTTTTCACACACACAGAGAAATACAGTGTACTGTATATCCTCTTCTAAAGCCCTGCACTAATAGCATCTGAATTGTGTAAAGCCTCATCTAAAACACTCCACTTTAAACAACAGGGAATTGTACGGTAAGAAAATTCTGCAAAGTAAAAATAGATGATGAAAACACTATATGAAAATGTTAAATATTTAACTGCAGGTTTAACTATCCTTTTCACTGCTTCTATAGTCTTGATTCAGTTTAGCAAGACATCAGCTTGCTATACCGTACTGACTCAGAATTGATTGCATGTCCAACATCAGGCAAAGAGAGAACATCTGGATCATGTCAAACTCTGAGGAAACAGAAGTGTGTGCACAGTATAGGACTGAAATACTCTTTGGTTAAATCTTATGAAACAACCCTCTGTTCCCAAATGCATTCTCGCAGTCTGCAAATACAGAATAATCTAACATGAGTCAATTTGCATCTTATAATTGTAATCACTGTATGTGACATGATTGGTGTTAAAAGCTCTGAAAAGTAAGTGGACCTTTTTGTCAAGCATACTGTTCTGCAGGTCGAGAATGAACTTCAATTCTCAACGCTTTGTTTCCCTGTTCATTTTTTGTAGCTTTTTATTGGATGGGAAGGACTTTACCTGCAAACTCTTTTTTTTGCAGGCTGCTGATTCACCACAAGGGGGAGCTGTTAGAATATTTTCAGACCATCTCTTTACTTGCCAACCTCTGCCACCTGTAGGAAAGGAAAATAATAGCAGAAGCAGCAGCAGTTCAGACACACAGAGCCTGACACACTGGTCAACACCTGCAGCTCTAACCTGCTGCTGGTGGTGCTTTCTCTTGCCAACAGGCAGCACGGGTGAACCTAAGTCTAACCTAAGATGTGTCTTTTGCTGCTTTTTCCTGTCTCTGGTGAGCATTTTCTGATAGAGCAGCTCTGTCCTTCCTTCGGCCAGGAATCACGCAGTGTTCCTTTGACTTGAGTCCTGAGAGATAGATGAGACAGCGATAGATTGTTTTCGTGGCAATCCGACAGTCTGGCTGACAAGAGCTAGGTGGAGGTACAGTTAGAGCTGCTCTCTTAATTACGAGGCTCCAGCCGGTGTGACAGTTCAAACAGAATCTGCTGATTGTCGATGATATGAAGGTAATCAATGTAGGCTTGCACTTCGGAACTGCTCTTTTGGGTGATGCCATTCCCTGGAGGAAGAAGAAGAAGAATCTTTTACTTTTAAGCTACGATGGCACTTGCTATATGAACTGTCATAACAGATGTTTGAAAAGACATCAGACCTCACCAGACCTCACCATCAAATGAGGTCTGAGTGATGCGAATACTGACCCATGTGATCTTTCTGACACTGCCGGATGAGCCGCACTGCATCTGCAATCATGTGCTGGAAATGAAGACAGACACAGGTGTCATTAAACACGACATTTTCAATTCAGCATTACTGTATGTTTTCTGCACAGGACCGTACAGTGCCATAAAAGGGTTCCCAAACTCACCAGCTTTTCAAAATTGACCAGGTTATCGTGAAACGTCTTGTTGCCTTCGTGAATGAATGTGATGTCTAAAAATGGAGTGACATTTTGTTAGAATTCACTAACAGGTATTTGAGGTAAAACTTGGGTTTGTGTCTACACGTCAAATCTGCCTGATAGAAATATCTCCCAGCTCTCTCCTCCCAGAGTCAGACCCTGTTGTTGGGTATTGAAGTGACAGAATAATGAGCGTACCTTTCAGTAGCAGAGGAAGAAAGGGGATCTTTGGCGCCTTCATCTTCTTGAAGGAGTCCCTGTAGGCCTTGTGGTTCAGCGAGGGATCCTGTGAAGACATTTTCAAAACGAATGAGTGTAATCCTCTGGGGAGGGAGAGACGTGTGTGCCTGTGCATGCATGCTTTGTTGGAGCTGAATTATAGCGCTGGGGACTAATGATCATCTAAAACACCAGGTGTTTCACCTGATGTTTAGAAAATGAAAAACATCTGTTTGTTTCACCTCATATACACTGAAACAGAGGTGTGCATTCCTTTTTACAGTGTAGATTAACATCAGCCATGAATTACACTTACTGTAACTGTCTCCAGCTCTGAAAACAGCTTTTTGAATTTCCCAGGAATTTTCTGCAAGGGTAAAACCAAGATCAGACATCATACACTACAGATTTAAGGTGGTACAGATGAAACAGGATTCCTGCCTGTAAGAACAAAAAGGACATCCTTACCTCCCATGTCTGACTGAGGCGACTGACTGCTGCAACGTTGAGGCCCATTATAATGGCAAAGAAGCAGTTGAGGTTCCTCTGTGCTTTACAGCTATAAAAGATCAGTGGAGCACACAATTCAGTTACTTCCAGGGGCACGGCTCAACGGTGCAAAAGTAGATGCAGTTTATTGATTTGCCACTGGAGGGGGCAGCATTCCCATGCAACCTCTAACCCTACAGATGAAAGACTGAAATGCTGCAGTTTTGGCCAGCAGTGTTAGAACCCAGCCTGTGTGTGATTACAATTAATACATTGCTAATCAGAATGCACAGGGATGTGAGTGAAGCTACGTACTGGGCAGCGATCTTGATGAACTTCTTGATGAGCTGGACCCTCTTGCAGAGCATCGGGCACAGCAGCACCTCTGTCATCACCCACAGCTGGACTTCATTGCAGCGCTGCAGCAGCAGCTCTAATGCCACAGTGTGTTTACTGCTTGCATGGCGACTGAAGGTGAAGTAGACCAGTTCTTGCTGGGAAAGAACAGCATGTATTCATGAGTTCAACAGAGCAGGTACTAACAGGTCAAACACTTTTGACCCTTTAGGCCTACAGGGCACGTTTTAAAAAGGCAATACATTGTGAATAAGGCTTCAAACAGTGGGACAGACCTCATGTATTGAGTCAAAGATGGTCCAGTCAAAGTTGGTGAGGGCAACAGCCACATCCCATGTGTTTAAACTGAGCATGCGAACCGTCCTCTGTTGCAGCTCAGAGTTGTCTGTGAACGGGTACTGAAGCACGAAAACACAAGTCAGTTTATCCAGTTTTTCTGTCACTGATATGATCATTCAAAGAAACATTTTGGCAGATGTTAGCTCATGTTCCCAGATTTTATGATAAATAGTACATGACAATGGGGTTTTGAAGCTTCTAGTGTAACCTCTATTGTGCTGCATATGCAAATATACGCATGTACATCCTGAATTATGGATTGGCTTATTCACTGCCTGAGGCCACTGTTTTGACATTACAGTAAATGCAGGTTTGAGCTGAAGTGACACATTGCAGTGATATTCCTACCAGGACTTCTCCCAGGTCCTTCCTGCACATGTGCAACCTCCCCACAGGCCGTAAAGAATCGGAGAAAACTCTGTCCTGGGGCTGCAGGAGGAGCCTCCCTGCAGGAGAGGAAACACATATCACAAACAGCAGAATGCCATTAAAAATCTGTCAGGCAGTGTAGTATCAGCAGTCAGAGATAAGGCTCTCTGTGCCAGACACCAGCATGAGGTGGCCAGTCACTTCAATCGCTGATAACAGAGATTGACTTTATATTACTGGTCTGTAAATGCTTCACCCCTTTAACTGTTGTCACTGGGGATATATTTAAGGCCAGCTTGGTTGATTGCAATGTCACACAATGATGTCTAGGCTCAATATACAACTTAATATAGAAAAAAATAATATGAGTAATTGAGCTTTGTGATGAGTTTTTTATGCCATTATTTTTTCAGAAATAATCAGTGTGCATTAATTTCTAATCCACTTTAATCTACAGACATCATGTCTATTGTTTGCACTACATTATAGTTGTATACACTGTACCTCCAGGATAAGTCACGGCCACCAGTACTAGTTCCCCCTGAGGGACATCCATCCTTTCTGCCATTGCCTGCAGCAGCTCCTGGGCCACTACTCCAGCATGGACCCTCATGCTTAGGTACGAGTCCATGGTGATATACACATGACATAGCACTGCAACAGAGACAGAATGTTGTTTTGGTAAAGCATATTATACAGTACACAGTGGGTGTACCTGCCCTTTATAAGAAGCAAAATCTCATCCCAATAAGGCAAAAGGAATTCCATTAAGTCATAACTCAGGTATTTGAATTTTCAAACCTTCAACTTCAACATTTCAGTCTCCCTGGATAGATTCCCATTGTTCTAATGTTCAGACTACATGTCTCCCCTTAAGAGCTTTGGAAACAACGTATGATGGGAGGAATGTGTGAAGAACGCCACGTTTTACGACTTACCTTCCTTGGTCTCCCTCTGTGTGCCTCTGGACTGGAGCCCATTCTCTTTCAGGCTCAATTGGTGGAAAAGTGCTTTGCTCTGAAAAAGAAGGGAAATGCGTGGATTTTGACACACATTCATTCTGCCTGAGAACACTGAGCTTTTTTCAGTTGAACTGCAGAACAATGTCTTTAGCAGGAAATGTGAGGACAATGGCCTCGACACCCAAATCGGTGTTTCACAGAGGGCTCTGTTTAACAAAATTCTTTCTGTCTTAGTGTCATAAAGGCTTACCTTTCTTTGAGGGGAATATTCATCCACCGTACTGGAAAAAGGAGAGAAAATAAATCAGTGAAGAGCAGCGTCATGTGCCTGCACATGCACAAAGAGTAACTGTCTTCAAAAACACGATCTGGTGATTTTTCTTGGGCTGCAGCTCTGGTACAAACACAAATTCACTATCCACACAGCCTATAATCAAGGTAAAGTGAATGAACATATATACTCATCTGCTGCATTCAGCCCATTATTTAAACCCAGTGTCAAGGCAAGATTAGAGTGCTTAGTAGATTTTAGACCTTCCAATGTGATCCCTTCATTTAATCACCCTATTCTCATCAGTTAGTCCACTGCTAGCATGATGGATAGCCCCTTGTCCATTATCATCCCTCAGCTTTTACTGGGCTCTGCATCACAATAGGCATGTTGGCACAAAGCCTGCC
This sequence comes from Lates japonicus, assembly GCA_033238685.1. Classification (NCBI taxonomy): domain Eukaryota; kingdom Metazoa; phylum Chordata; class Actinopteri; family Centropomidae; genus Lates; species Lates japonicus. Next base: position 1,261,979 of record BRZM01000063.1, on the reverse strand, counting down.
CTAAGGGATCCCCCTCTCGCTGACCGGCAGCAGCCCTGCGCTAATGAAAAACCGAACTCCCACTGTCATGTCAAAAGAGAGCTCAAGATCGAATTCACGCTCTTTCTCTTCAAAAGCACCGAGTCACCGTGGATGTCAATAAACTCAGTGAAATTTACAGCCACATGATGTGAGGTGGTGTCTACACTTTCAGGAACATATGACTTGAGCTTTTTTTTTTTTTTTTTTTGCACAAAGGCCAGATGGAAGTTGACAGGAGCAAAGGACTTAAAGAGGCTTCTTTCTATAAAAAATGACACCTTTTAGCCTTTCTCTCAGCAGCAGATTGCCACAAAGCAGTCAACCTTGTCCTCCCACGGGATGAGCCTGATTGTGAAAAGCTCATAAATAGTAGAGTATGTCAGTTAGTAACACCCACACAAAAGTCTGCCACTACTAAAGGAGTGGGTGTTGTGGAGCTCCCTCCCTGGATATAAACATGAATAAGGCAGAGTCTGATAAAGGCAGCAGAGTCAGGTTGAATTATCTGCACTGGTTTCTAATGGGCGGCAGGTTGGAGTGTCTCCAGGGAGAGGAGCTGATTGAGGCTGTGGTTGAGGGGATGAAAGTGAAAAGGGTAATGTCTCGGGTGACTGGGGGTTGTATACTCTGTGATGCCAAAGAGCAATGTGATGCTTATTTTTATTAGACGGATAAATTGTAGCTAAGCAACAGTTGCACTTTAACAACAGCTGAACAGACAAATATTCAAGATTCAGTTAGATGTCAATCAAGAGATCTGTTTGACTGAATGTTATATATACAAGTTTAATATAAATCAATTATGTACACATTCAGTACTTAGTGTAAAGAATTATAAGTCTATATGTAGTGAATGACACACAGTTACAAAAGGATTTTTAAGTCAGATTAGGTGCAGATAGATGTAGATAGAGATGGAAGTATAGTATGTTTTACATTTACTGCAAGATGTGTATATGAAAATCAGCTCAGTTCGTTTGTGTAAGGCCCATTTAACAATGCATTGGGTACAATATACCAGTATGTATGTGCATTTGAATGTCTAGACATATGTATGTACACATACATGTATATACTTATACTGTATGTGTGTGTATGTATATGTATGACAGACATTTAATTGGTTAGATCAAATATTTGTACTGAGAGAAGGGCAGATAATAAGCTTCCTGGTAGGGCTTTATTACAATTTTGGGGTGATTGCAATTAAGTCTTTGACACTGCTTCATTATTTTGTAGGTATGTGTTACTTGACTGTAATTGTTTTTATTTTTTATTATTTAGTTTTATTAAAAGATTGATGGAAAAATAGACAAAACCAAATCCAAGTACTAAGATCATTGAACTAAAGGACCACTGTGTTTGCAAGACTTTGAATTCCAGTCATGTGTCATGAAATGCTCCATTGTGGTATTAGCTGAATAATAGTAAACAACCTGTAAGTAAACGTATGCATATCAGTACAGTCTAGTAGTCCTACATTTTATGAAGGTGTGGTACACTGTGATCTCTAGTAACAAAACCTAATTTGGCAATATTACTGGGATTTGTTCTCTCACAAATGTCTTCAGCCCAGTGGGTTTCCTCTTCCCAATTGGAAATCTGTAAACCCTTTGTATGCAAGGAGCTCACAGGATCATTTCATAAACACAGTTGTGGGATTGCTGCAGAATCCAAAAATTTGAGTTGGTACAGTCATAAGAAGGAAATGATAGTGGAAATGTGAGGTTAATGTGGACTCGCTACATTATGGCTCATAAGTATGTTCTAGTTTCTTTAGCACAATATCAGAGGAGTAGGCAACCCAAAGCATCGGACTGTGTGTATCTCTGTATGTACTAAATTACATGTGTATCACTGTGTTTATATTTGTGATCGCCCAATGACACTCATGTTTGTCACTTTTAATAGCAAAAGCAGGCTTGGAAATCATGTCCAGTAAACAAGTGGTGGAGTACCTTTTTCTCATTACAAAATGTCTTAAGGCTATTAATTTCAAAATTCCTGTATTCTCAATTTTTAGATTCAAGATGGCAGAGCCCATGACCTTCATATTGGCGCGTAATACACCCCAGAACATTGCAATTACTTTTCAATCTCTGAATGGATCTACGATGAGAAGTTAGCCAAAGGCAGTGCTAGGTGTTTCCTTCTTTTGTACCTGTGAGACCAGGCTGTCCTGTTTTTCAGACCTAAACAGTCACCAGTTTTACTATTACGGTACCAATTAGACTGTTCAAGCCCATTTTATAGATAATTTAAGTGTATGGCTGACTTTCTTAAATAGTAACTGAAATACTCTGTATTTACTTCTAATGTAAAGTTTATTAATTGTCATCACTGGGCTGCTGGCGAAGCTGTAGAGTTTCTGTAGCCCCCACGTCTGCCTCCAGGGCCGGGTGCTCGCATAGATCATCCGCAATGCTTAATGGTAAAGTCTGGAAGGAAATGTCCATTTCATCTCTATATTGCTTCACCTCACACCCAGTTTCCACCCATTTCCTTGTACATTATGTTCTCACCTTCATGAACAAGTTTGACATGCTCTGGCTTCTCTCAGGAAGTCTTGCAGAGAGACACCCATCATGACACCAGGTGCAGGACTTTGTTTCTCCCAGCGCCTTCCTGTCCTCTTTCCCCCACCGCTTGCAATGGGGACCCGGTTAGCTTCTGCACAGATGGAGAGGAGGTCTGTTGGAGTGCATACTTGAAAATATGAGGTGTGAATAGAGCTAGTGTGTGCGTGTTGATTTAAGCACAGGAAAGACTGTTGGATGAATGCAAAGTTAGCTTTGTAGTCAGCAGCACCAAAGTATAAAACATCTATTTCTGCCTGCAGAATATGTGTGAATCTTTGTAAATAATGTCCCCACAAACCCCCCTGTGTTCAAGGATATTGCCCCAGCAGAGCTTTGACATAAATCACTGGGTTGACATGAAATATCAGTAGGCTAGCAGAAAGTCATCCAGAGGATTCAAAAGAAACACATTATTGCCAATTGAAATAAAGACGTCTATTTTCAGTAACATCACTGAAGAAATAATCAACGCTTCTAGTTCCATGGATCTCACTGAAAAGTAGAAGAATTTAAATACATTTCAATTCTTTGCAACCGTATGAATCTTATATGCACAGTCTCATTAGTTTATACTGTGTTAAGCAGGATGCTGGAGGCAACTACACCAGCGACCTTGACAACTATATATGATTAATGTTTGCTGAGCTGCATACAGTATGCATGCTTAAACTTTTAATTGAGATGACAGGTCAGAGACTTCTGGCTTTCAGTTCTTTTCCCATCCCATCTTAATAATAGCAGAGGGTGAGCCCAGTCTTTGCCAATAATTATCAGTTAACAAGCACTACAGAGACATTTCAGTGCGGCAGATGTAATCTTGTGTGAGAGACCTTTAATGGCACATTATTTCGCGGTCAGTCTGAGATAATGATCAGAAAACCGAGAAGCTGAGCCCACCATGAGGTCAGCCAATCAGATGTCTCCTACGCAGCTAACTGGCAGGTGATGTAATGTTTTTAAAAAGTGTGCAGGTTGAACTAGACATACCGTACTTGTAGATTATTTTCAAAAATGACAGATGGTTGTGGCGAAAGCACTCAAAAATATAAGAATGCTGTCACACTAACTGTATTATTTAGTTTCTGTAAATAGACATAATGCATCTATAATTTCATTTCTTATGCATATGAACTCACAGTATACTGTTACGATATCCTCTATACAGTTATCTAATTATTATGGCTCACTTGCAGCAGTCTGGAGACTATTCTGTATATTTGATTGAAGAAAGATTTTTGCTGTCATGACAGAATTTAAATAACAACATTAATCTTCAGCGAAAGCAGACATTATATGCATGGAGGCCAATAAAAAACAGACAACAAATTAACATCATTTTGATTAATGGAAAACTACAGGGGGCGCAAGGAAGGATGCTTAGGCACAATGCTCACAGAGCAGCAGCACAGAGCACCACAATACAGCCCAGAGTAAAATGGACTATCTAATGTCCTCTAACTGAATATTGAAGGAGAAACTATGCTAATTGAGTCGGGTTCATAATGACATAAAGAGGACTAGCCGATAAGCAACTTGACTGATGTGTTCACTGTGACAAGGCCAAAGTTAGCTGTTCAGTGACACATGCATCAAAGAGTACAGTATTTCACACCAAGGCTGCAGTTCTATACCAATACTTTTGCATATTTAGCTGTAAAAACCTGTAAAAACATTTGTATTCTTCTGACATCTGTAATCTTCTGACTGCAGCAGCATATTGTTATTGTTGTGTATCTCACCTCGCATGTCCTCTCTGGGCCCTTGCTGTGGTTCTGCAGGAAGCGGCAGCCATCCTTGGCCAGTCTCTGGACCATCTCCAGTCTGGACAGGTCCTCCTTGTCATGCAGGATGCACATGCTCCCCTGCTGCAGCGCAGGGGACACAGAGAACATATACCTCAGGCCACAGTCCCACGACATCGCCGGGCTCGCCAACTACTGGCTCTCCACCAGGCAAAAGAGCAGAGTACCAGACTGTCAGCTAAGTACCCTCTAAAAAGTGTGAGAGGAGGTGAGCAGCTCAAAAATGAGTGTATGCACAGTATAGTGTGTGTTTCTGTGTGTGCTGTCTAGGTGAGTTTAAGAGTCTTCTGCCTCTGCAGCCAAAGTAAATCCCATCTGCTGTATGCCTTAGTCAGCTCTGTAGCAAGAGAGGCACATGCAGAAAAAAACTTGATCAGTTGGGCTCCAGGTATCTTTCTGTCTGTTTGGCTTTTATGAGAGTGAATGACAGAGTCCTGCTCTCTCTCCCCTTCTCTCGCCTTTCACTACCGGGGAGGGGAGTGAGTTATGAACACGGTGGGGGTCAGGAAACATCTGGTGAGCCAGACAGCCCCAAAAAGGAAGTTTCAAAATCTCCCGAAAGCAGGAGAGAGTCAAGATTCAGGACTGGGCAGGATATTTAACATTGGAAGGTCAAACACTTGTTAGGGTGGAGATGTATTACGTGTGTCTAGGTTTAAGGTCATTCAGGCACAAGCACTAAAGCAATGCTCAGAGAGAATACAATGCAGTAGATGAATGTCACCTACAAGCAGCTCTTAGAGTAAAAGCATGCATGTGATAGATCTACTATTGTTCTTATATTCATCACTCAGTAATAAGATAGAGAGAGACAGAAGGATCAGTTAATGCAGGCACATACGTAAATGTTATGTTATATGTGGAGCGTTTTGTGAACTGGTATGTCTCCATTTGCCTGTTATTTGGAGGAGCAAGGGCAGTGATGACAACTAACAACAGTCCTTTAATAACAGCTAGTGCTGAAACAGTAAGTTGATTAATTGGTTTGTCATAAGAAAGAAAATTAATTTTGCTAATCACTTAACAGTGTCAATTATTCACCAAGAAAAAAACAACATTTTCTGATTCCAGCTTCTTGAATATGAGAATTTCCTGCTTGTTATACATCAAAAAATGGGTTTCTATGGATTTGGGGCTGCTGGTCAGACACAAAACAATCACTTTGACCACATAAACTTGTGCTGGGAAATAATGATAGGTGCTATCAGTCTTTGTCGATTTAGGGCTTAATCTTCTAATTAATCTGTAATAACCGAATGAATTCCTCAGGTCACTGATTAATTGTTTGGTCTAGAAAATTGTCCATATCAGTTTCCCAAGCTAAAGTCAATAATATCAAAGTGCTTATTTTTTCAGACAAACAGTAATTCATTTATCAACTTCAACTACACTAACTAATGTGGTTCATTTACTTGATAAAGTAATAAATAATTAAAATAATTATAGTTGTACCCCTAATACCAGCTATTTCTTTTTCTAACTTTCTAAGTGCAGTTGAGCCTTAAAAGCTCTCTGTGGAGTTTGTCAGCACTTGTGCTGCCGTGGAGCAGTATTTTGTTAAGCTGGTCTACAAGCACAAAGTATCTGTTTTTACCCAGATCAGAGTTGTCAGACGCTTCCTAATTAAATGAAGCTTGTCAGTTGCTTAGTGTATGTGCAGAGGGAATAGCATGATCCTGCGTGTATTGACCAAGGTAAAGCAAGGACATTAATTCCTCGTACGAACACTTTATCTATTATCGTTATGTCTTTTTTCCTCCTCTGTCAGCAGTGTGATGCTTGACTGGGTCCTTGCAAAGCCATTCAATTGTGCTGCTCTTGCAAACTGCTGATACAGCAAACTGCTGAATGAGAAAAGGTCCCCATCTCTAGGTGCTGTTTCTCTTTCATGTGAGGTGAGCCCCATCATTCCACTGTACTCTTTTGTTCTTACGAAGTAATGGATTGGGAAGATGCCCATTGTCCTCATATACAAAATATATCTTTAAAAGTGAATATCAGACTAATGCTGCGTAACTTCAGTCAGATAATTTCACCCCTCAACTCTTCACTTGAACTTGATAATTATTGCTGGGGTCTCTATATTCAGAAAGAGCTGATCAATCATTCCTCATCAGCTGCAATTTCACCGACTTAATTAAATGAGCAGCTACTCTTAAAATCATCCTAAGCTCACTGGTTACACAAAAGTGGCTTTTCTTGATTGAGAAAATAAACTCATTTTTCCACATTCTTTTAACCATTCTAGATAGTAAACTGGACCTATGTACTGTATGTTACTGGCTTCTGCTAATATGTTATTCTATACCATTTCTGTGGGAAGGAAACTAAGGAAGTCATTGGCCCTGAATATCTAAAAACAACCTTGTCTTCCTTCCTTCTCCTCCCTAGACAAAGCCAGGAGGACAACTCCAGCTTTAATGTGCTACCACTGACCCAGTTTCTCAAGTAAATGAATTGCAAAGTGAGAATGCCTAAAGTCAGACTTGTTAGCGAGCTTGCTCTAATACAGTTTTTAACCAGGGACTACCATGACAACCGTGGGAGGCTCACTGTTACTATAGACCTGCAGCACTGCAAAAGACTGAAAAAGTGATGAAACTCTGTTGAGCTTGTTACAGTATCCCCTCTCCAAAGTAATACCCAGTCAAGAACAGAAATTCAACAGCTGCACAATGGCATAAAAAATTCAAAAAGATACCAAACAAAAGAAATAGTGACATTACCACATAGTGTAGGAATGGGGAATGTAATCTGTGTTTTCTGCATTAATGTCTTTACTGTATTTTGCAGGCACAAATCAAAAATACGCACAAGAAAAATGGGATCACTGATGGCGTTCTCTTCAACATGAAGGCAAATTTGTGGAGACAATGTTGGAGACATGGGGCATTAAAGGACGATAGAAACATTGTACTGCCTCCTACACCTCTGAGTAAGAGCAGGGTATCTATTTTTCAGGTATGACAGGTAATGAGGCAAAAATTAGGAACTGACTCAACAGAGACTTTTCTATCCAGCTGGAATGAAGAATATTCCACTAAAATATTTTAACCAGATTTCAGTAAATATACAGTATACACAGCTGGAAGTGACACACACTCATTGGCAGGACAAGTACACCTACCAAAAACTAATGTAGTCTAATATAACAGCTCTATAATTCCTATTTTCATGAAGGTTATAATGTGCTGTTTTTGTTGAGACTTACGGGCTGCAACGTTATGACTGAGCAATTTGCCAATTATTTTCTCCATTAATCGTTTTGCGTGGGAAATGTAAAATGTCTTTTCTCAGAAGCCACAGCAGTGTCTCCAATTTGCCTGTTTTGTCTGACCAACTGCCTAAAACCTCAGGATATTGCATCTATCGGCTTTTGACAAAGAATAACAGCAAATCGCATTTGAAACGCTTGAAACAGGAAAGTAGCCTCTGATTTATTTCCGTTGATCGACTTATTGATTAATCGACACAACTTGCGGCTCTGCTTACCTTTGTGGTCGTTTGAAGGCTGTAGTTTGTTGGTTCTGTTGAATCATACCTGTACCCTTACAGCTAATATTATGTTCACCTCAAAATAAAACATGAAACATAACTGAATAATATGGCAAGAGGTGATAATGGATCTCATAATAAATTGATGACGCACCTATCACGTCTGTAATACACCTGTGAGCTGATTGACCAATCAAACCCAGGGAAAGACCTGTCACTTCCGGCTACCACCTTTGCAAAGGGCGATAAAACTCTTCAACCATGGATTATTTTCCCCATGTAGATAGATGAGCAGTTGTGGAACCTCGAAATGTCTTCGTGAATGAATGAGTTGGTAAGTGTTGTCAACCAGCCTTCATGGCTTGGTTTGTCTCTGCAGAAAGTCATTAGCTCCGTGACTCCACTGTAGTTAGCTGGCTAATGTTTAGTTAGCGTCGTGTGTGTGAGTAAAATATGCAAAACAGAAATGAAAAGGATACAAACAATCACAGAAAATAAACCGCGCCTACAAAAACAAACATAGCCAATTACTTACATTTGTCTTGCATTGGGTCGTTGAGACCTTTATCTGTTGCTGTTGAGATTTCCTCCATCATTATAATAATATTCCAATAGAGGAAAGCCCATCATCTTGCCGGGTAGGTGGGTTTTACTTTGATTTAATTTAACTAATAATAATACATGGGCAAACTGAGGCTTTGTCAAAGCAACTGTGGCACTTTGTTGGCAGTTTTACAATAAGTACTAATGTTTGGGATTTTATCTCTTTATGCAAAGTGTAAGATGCTTTGCCTCTAACTTTCACTCCAAAGCAAAAATCATTAAAGTGCTGTAAGCAATTTTAGGACAGCTTTACTTTCTGATTGGATCAACAAAGATTCTGACAGCAGAGATAATTTACACAGCCCCTTAGATTGTTTTTATTCATTTATTTTTCACCAATGCAGGTGCATTTTTCTAGTGGAATTTTGTCCATTGCCACTTTGGCTTTGTTTAGAATCCTCTCTGTGACCTTCATAATTTGTAACAACTGAAAAAAGAGACATCAGCAGATGTTAATGTAACATTCAGCATGCTTTTTATTTCTTCTCAGCTCAGTGGGGTTCTTATTGGCTGCACTAAACAAACTCTGACCCCTGTGAAGTAGCTCAGGGCAAAAATGAATGACTGATTGGCTTTTACTAATTCGTTTTCAAGCTCAGTATTTGTCAGGTCTGCAGCGGTGTGTACTGCTTCCAGTAAAACAGCTTCCCAACAGTGAGTACAACAACAGCTCTTCTTGGCTAGTTGCCTTTACCAGCCTACTCAGGGCTTATGTACATTGCCAAGGTAACTACACACTACCACTGACTGTGATGGAAGCATCACAAGCTTAATTTGGTGGAACAAGTTAGAGATTTATAATGGTGGCAGGAGCTGGTAATTAATATCATCATCTTCATGGAGTGGAAAAAGCATATAAAGATATGAGAAGCTTCTAATAGCCACATGAACTCAGATGCACAGTGCTGCTGTAAATTGAGTACCAGTGGTAAACCAGTATGTAAGAACTCTTTTCTTCCTTTGCACAGTGGCAATATTGCAGATACACATAATTTCTTGGTTTCCTGTACTCGTGTGCTGTATTGATGTTTAATTCTACTGGTGCACCAGTATGTAGAAAATATGACTAAAGTGAGCTTACACTGTGGAGCTATTGCACATCGCAGATTTGCAGATTGGAGATTGGATTTCTATGTCCTTCAATTCTGGTTGAATTCCCTCTTGAAAACTCAGGACTTTAGATGGTTGGTATGTAACATTACTCCACTCCATTAATTAATCCATGCTCATGTTTCCTGATTTGTTCTCATCTGGATCATTGTCAAAAGTATTCAACTATTCTTGAATGGTTCTGACAGTTTCTACAAAATCTTATGGTTTAGATACAGTCTTGAAATACTGTGTGTGGTATTAGTGCACCGCCTAAAGCTTTCCTGTACTGGCATAGTGATGACCATTTAATGTGACATTGACCTCTACTGGCCACAAAAAGCAATTACATTTGCATTTGGCTCCTTGCTCTTCCCTGGCTGTGATATGTAAATATCCTCAGCATTTATATACTGTGTAAATATTTTCTATCTCCCCCTTGCAGCTGTCCTTTTCTTGTAGCCTCCCCTTTATACTTCAGATGTTTCTGCCAAGAACCACGATAGCATTCTATGTGCTACGGCTTAATTCTGACTGATAATGAATTTACTCTACCTGCAGTACTATATCTCAGGTTGTGTAAGCTCTCTGATAGTTAGACTGCATCTTAAAGGCAAGTTGAAGCAAAATCTCAAATAACCCCATGGAAGTGGTTGTATGGATTCTGTAAATTTATACATCAAATATTTAGAGTTCACAAGGGACAGACAGTATTGAACCATGTGTCTGACCCTTCTCATTGGACTGATTCCAGTAGAGTGCAGTAACATCAACATGTGAAGGTTGAAGTGATGACTTTAAGTATCAGGCTGTGACTGAATAGGGCCAAATACAGCTGCAATGTCAACAATGACATTTTGCAGTATATTTAGATGGCTTTGTAGAAAGTTATCTAGAGTAGCAATTTATAATATATGGTAAATATGTATTTGTTGATTGTTCTGGTCAGAAAACTTGAGGCCAAATCCTCTTCAGTCATCTTTATTATCATAATAGTCAGTCTGAAAAATAAGGACAACATACAGTACAGAAATTTCACAGGAAAATTATACAAATATATTGAGATGTGTTGCTGGTTGTATGACAAAAGGTTAAACTTTGATGTTGTTTCCACTGTACATGAAGGAAATATGAAAACATACAGTAGCTGAGAGTAATTCCCAAGTCATATTCCCAACAGTGTTCTTGTTCTTAGTTGAGGTAAGGTAAAGTTTAGTTCATCAGAACTACAAAAGAATGAAGCAAAGTGTAATACAGTACTGCCATTAGCAGTGATCGACATTTGCTATCAACACATTATCACTGATTTCAAACATGTCACAAAATAAAGATTGCTTTCCTCTTGGATTTCTATAAAACTATTAATATCACTCTTTATATGGGAAGGAAAGAAAGTTTTGAAACTATTTTTATTTCTCTAAGTACACAAGCAATTAGAATAAAATAGTTTGTATTGAAGTTTGACTAAAGTACATGGTGTGCTGTGATCTTCTTTTGTTGTAGTTCATAAGCCAGGTTTACATGCATAAAAGAAAGGCAAATGTTTGCTTGATTCATCCACAGAGAAACAAACCAGGGGAAGGAAATACTCTGTCCTTTCACTTCTGTCCATTAAAAAGGGGCTGCCTTTCTGATTTTTTTTTTTTTTAATCAAACAATCTCACATCAAGTTCCCTTTATGTTCCTTTCTGGACATCCTGGAATATTTCCAAGTGGACGGATCAGTAACATTGACGCCACTTGTAAAAATACTGTCTTGTCTTGTTTGTATTGTCATGTATCACTGCTAAGTTTTCCTCACAACGTCAGTTCTTAACTGAGTGAAGGTTAGAAAAATCTCTCCATCCATCCACCCTCCCATCCAAAAAGCTATGTAAGTTAACAGGCTTGTTTGATGAAAGTCTTGCAGTAATCCTACAGGCTTTGCAAAGGCGTGTGCTGGTGCCGTAGCTGTTACCTTTGTGTCCTGTTATACATTAGATTAGGACATTTCCACCTGGAGGTACCATTGCTGCATTTATTGTAGCCACCTCAACGTATGTACACGAAGGGAGAGCGTGTCTCCCACTCTACTTCACCTGAGTTCTTGTTTGCTGCTGTGGCACGCGGCCCCCACAGGGAGAAAGCGACCGAGGTGGGACAGGCACTTTGCTGTGTTGTGCTGAAATGAATGGCTACGTCGGGAGTGGAGTGTTGCAATAAGATTGCTGAAGGAACAGGAGGGAGACCTTCATTTCACAGGTGCAGAGTGGAGTCAGTGCTGGTGAACATCTCATGCTTGGATGTTTGGGCCACGTCTGCTCCTTTATGTGTCGAGGCGGCGTTTTCTCTTGGCTTTGTGCGCATACAGGAAGTACATAGTGTGCCCGGTGGTGATGAATAATACAGAAATGATAACGAGGATGCCAAAGTGCTGTGGTTGTGGAGCGGAGATGACCATGATGAAGTGAAGCAGATCCATTAGGTAATTCATAGAGCTCTGCACCCCGTTTACCACGCCCCTCTCAGACTCACAGATGTTCTCCTGCAGGAGCTGGGTCACTGTCAGGTCGAAGGACCAGAGACCTAAAACGCAGATGTCATTGGAGTTAACCTGGCCATTTAATTTGCCAATAGTCAATACAGCGGGTAATTTATTCAGCCCTTCACACAAATATTTACTTGATGGGACGAGAACCCAACAGTTACTGGATTTCTTTTAGGCTGACACAGACACTGATATTTTTGAGTCCCTAACTTATGATTATTAAATATGGTAACTGGGTGCATCCTGGTGGCCCACTGACTATGCTGTATACCACATACTGACATTGCAGCTGCACTATTGATTATCAATATAAGGTTAAAATGCAAAAAAATACAAAGAAATACTGTAATTGTGACCAGTATATGTACTGAGTGGGAGATTTTGCAGCTTTCTTACAGTGCCCTCTGATGGATAGACTATGCAACAGTAACCTTAGACATATCTTTGGCATTTTTGTACTGCGGTTTCTTATGTATAGCTCAACATAGTTAGCAGTATATTTGTGTCTGCTATGCCCATTGACAATCATCAGTATTGCCAGATGCCCATATTTAAATACCCTTTTCACTTTTGGTGTCTGTTGAATCCAGTCAGCTTTAGATGTCTGTTTACTCACCAATGCGTGCTGTGATGACGCCCAAGAACAGCAGGATAATGGAGATGTAGGACTCTGGCGCTGTGCCAGAGGGCACGTTGTCAAAAAGCACAGTGTTGTTGGTCCAATGAATGGAGGAGCGGTCGGGGAGCAGTGGCTGATTGCTGCCTCCCCTCAGAGGGTAAGTGTGTTTTTGCCTTTGGCTCACCATCCCTCCAAGCTCGGCAGAGGAGTTGGAGGTAAAGTAGGGCATCAGCAAGCTAAGATCCATCGGGCTACCAGGGGCAAACACGGAGCACACACACAGCAGCAAGCAGCCCAGGTGGAGGCAGCTTGAGATGATGCCTGTGTTAACCAGGCCATAGGTCTTCCTGAGTCTGGTGAACATCACGGTGCCCATCAGCCCTGTGATAGCTGATACACCCATCAGTAGACTGAGGAGAGAGCCGCTTATACCCTGAGTGTAGGCATAGCCAGTGGTGATGCAGTCGAAGCCCAGTACTGTGGTGTAGAGGAAAGCCAGACCCATTCCTGCCAGGAAGACTGGCTGGCGATAGTAGGCCCTCCAACCGTCCTTACAGGTGCTCACCAACCAGCGGAACCTCCGGAAACACAGCGGCAGGTCTGTAATTTCTTTGAGGTGCAGGCTTGTGTTGCAGTTGCCTTCTGTCAGAGGTTGAGGTTGTGCAACATTTTCTTCCCCTGATGTGCGAGAGAGAGCAATTTCATCCATCATCTCTGTCAATCAATTTTAAATGCACAAGACTCCATATCCTATTACTACCCACACCATATGTCAAATACACACCATCTACATTAATGAGGACTGTGGCAGTTGGGTGCTGTACACAAATTGTGTGAAATAATGAATGATTTTCAAAGTGGAGCTTGATCATTTTTATTCTATAATGACTGCAGTCTATTTAATGTAGAAAATTAAAGAAATGGCTCATTAAGCACATTTGTAGTAGATGGTTCTAGGCTAATTACAGTATATCATAATTCAGCAAAGTCTTAATATCACAATCTAGAGGACTGTAATTAAAAAAAAAAATTAAATTACACATAATTTTTCTGATAATTGCAAATTTAGTGTGAAACTGTCATCATTCCCTTAAACAACATGAAACATCTTTGACACAAATCTCAGTCCTGCCACCAAAGCACTGTTTTCAAAATTTGATTGAATTCTTAAGTTTAAATTTGAGTTTATGGAACTTGTAGTTGCTGTATATTGTCTCTACATTGCCAACTACAAGCAGATTATTTAGCATATGCATGTGTTGCAGCCCTTTAAGCAAAATCAAATTTTATTTGAATGTTAAAATCAAGGACTACAAAGATCAATATGATCTGTGATGAAAAAATATGTGTCCATACCTTGTGGACTTCTCTCCATTCTCTGCAGATACACCTGATCCTCCTCCACCACTGGCGGTTTGACTGAAAGAGCAGGGACGATGCGGTACACCCGTGACAAGAAGAAGAACTCCACAATTAGAGACACAAGGTTCCAGCCCAGGATGAAGCCACAGCCAACTACATTGGAGGCCAGGGTCATGACCTGTCCCACTGCTAGTGGGGCCAGGATGTTAGTCACCTGATCTATCCGCCTCATGGTTGCATTCATCCCTTTTGTTAGGATCAAAGACACAGAGGTTAATGAGCTTCTACCAGAGGACTTTTTTTTAGCAAGAGCAGAAACGGACCAGCATCTGATATTTCTCTGCGATTCAGATATTTATCAAGCCTAAACAGTAATGCAAGCCCGTGACAAACATGGAATGCAAACCAACATGTGCATAAACAGAGAGCGAATCCCCTCACCAGCTAAGTGTCCTCGGTTGTAGCCTGTGATAACCACAATCCAGTCCCTCTGAATGGCAATGGTCAGCGCTGTGCTTGCAAGGTTTGCCACATCTGCCAGGACGATCACCACCGTATAACAAACCACCTTGTGTGAGTTTTGCGACGCAACATGTTACTATGACAGCACAGAGTAGCCACAAGCTCAGAAGCAGACACAACAGGGACACAGGACAGAGGGAACAACAGCAGCAATAACTCCTCTGTGTGACAATCGTGGTGAGTATCCTGTTTGCAGATCAACACGATATCAAGTTATGAAATGTAATTATCAGTCAGATGTGTAGTGTCTACTCACAGTAAGCCATCCATCCCAGATCTGTTCAATCCTTTGCTTATATGAGAACACCAACATGAGCACAATGCTACATACTGTCACTGAGATGTTCTGGATGAAAAGAGACGCATGTGCAACTAAAACAGAAGACAGAAAAAGCAGTTTTAGACTCTCAGAACATGGACATGGATAATATATTCTGTAAAAATGCATGTGCGCCTTGACAGATATGAGTCAGTGGCTGTGAATCTTCCTGGAATCTGCCTGGAGTCCTGCTGGTGTTGAGTCTAGCTATCAAATCAGGGACTGATTTACACTTGAGACACCAAGGGGAATACAATTTACCACTCAGTGGGATAGGAAACTAGCACACTCCTGGGCCCAAGATTGAAATCCACTGATGTATATCTCCGTTCTGCATGCTAAAGGTTTCAAACGTGTGTGAAATTGTCGTGTGTACCTTTATTCCTGGGATTGCGATCAACCCAGTCTCCAATCAAAGCCCCAAGCAGGAGCACTGACCCAGCCACTACCAATCCAAACACTGCAGTCAACAGCAGGTTACGGCCGTACAGCTCAATCAGGAACACAGAGATAGCAAAGTGCCACATGCGGTCACCCTGTTTAACGCGACATCAAAGGTCATCGTTATGTGCTGATTTGAAAGAGGCTGTCTGTATGTTGTCACACAGTTTACAGTAAGTAAACTACATTGCGGTTATTTACATTTTGATGTCTTATCTATTGCTCCAGGAATCTGTTTCTTCAGGAAATGATTCTTACCCACATTGACAATGCTCCACTGACATAGATGAGAAACTTGGGACCCTTGAGGTAGATAAGAGCTGAACCTTATGAGGAAATGCATGAAAGTCGAATAAGCACACATTATATTTGCAGCACACATTGCACAAAATCCAGCTGAATTTTAAGTTGAGTTCACCTGGTATACTCCTGGCTTTTTTGGCTCTCGCATCCCTGATGTCGTCGGACTCAAACTCGACCACGACCCCACCGCACTGAGGGGCATCTGCTCGCTGGGACATCGCCTAGAGTAGGGTCGTAGTTCCAAAAAACTGTTGAACTTGTCGCACTGTTGTTCCACTGTTGACAGTACAGTAGGTCACAGCATTCAGTCACTTACATATTTTGAAAAGACAGTTGAGGTTGTTATTGATGACTACAAGAGTGTTTACACCACTTAAAGGATTACTGTTTACTTAGCAACATACTAGGAAGCTAATCTAGAACAACACCAAAATCAACATGTGACAGTACTGTAGTAACTATTCAAATACACAATTTATATCTCCTAACCAGCAACTTGGAAGTTGTTGGAACATCCTGTCCTTTTGAACTCAATAAACTGCTTCAGCCTTCTCTGTGTGATTGCAGCACTATAATATTATCAAGTACACCACATCTAATTTAATCAGTCATACAATATTAATAAATGATGGCTGCAATGTGTCAGTCATATTATGAAGCAGGAAAATATAAAACAATAAGGCAATACTGAAAGTAGCATTAGTGTGACACCTTGTATAGCTCTATAAATGCAGTCTCAAACTCACAATGATTAAAGCACTCGTAAGTCAGTGCAGGATCAGTCGTCACCTTTGTTCTGATGTTACGCTCAATCCTTGCCGTTGTTCCTCGTTGATGTATCTTGTGCCATGTATCCTACATTGGGATGCGAGCCTTATCCTGAGAGCTGGAATTCAAGCTGTAGTAGTTTGAAAGGCTTAATAACATCACAGTGTTTCAAGTGCACCATTGTATGAAAGTGCCAGAAAAGCAGAACAGGCAGAGGGACAACAAAGGCAGCCAGCATATTCCAAAGCACGTGACACCGGGGGGGACAATATCACTGTCCACCCACACCACAAAAAGGACAACTGTGTAACTCGTATGACTCAAAATACACACACGCAAACACACATGCGCATGGCCGGTGAGCACATGCATGCACCCTCACACGCACACACACACAAGCAAGCGCAGTCCTACTACTCTCATACACCCACATGCACTGTTGACGTTCAAAAAAAGTTACATAAAGGACACATCATGCAACACTACATCACTCTTAACATTTGCAACAGAGGGTAGAAAGCAAATAACTATTATATCACAAAACAAAAGCTGTTCTTTAGGCAGCTGGTAATGTGACAAGATGATGCATAATATTAATAAATAACAGCAACAATGATGCTAACTGAACATACAACCTACATTACTACAAACATCAGCTCATGATGCGTTGCTTGTACACATTTCTACTGAAAATCATTGTGATTTTATTTTTTATTTTTTGAAAACTAATAACGCGCTTATTGCAATCCCTTCAGAAACGTTATCCATCACTCTCTGTTTGTTCCCATTCACGACATCAACACAGGAAATGAACTGTTGTCTTTCTTTAATCAAATATTAACACAGATCTGATATTCAGTTCCAGCCTTTGGTAATCAGTTTTAAGTAATCAGTTTTCTCAGGGGATATTGACCTGCATTGGTTTCATCAGACTGACAGTGTTTGCATTTCCTCCCCCAATATAAATACACTTGTAAATTAAGACAAAATGAATGTGTTTTAATTTAGCGAATATACTGAAAGTGCAGCTGCTTCTCTACAGTAGAGATAAGGTCATTTAAACTGTAATGAAATTAGAAGCTTACAATACCATATTATACAAGGATAGAAAAAATGAATTCTTTCCAAATAAATATTTACAATAAGAAGTTATTAAATGACAAGATATCTCACATGTAGTACGTGTGGTCCTGACCACCAGTCTGATTGAACAGTAAAATAAATTTCATTTACAGATCTCCATTACAGAATTAATTTGCATATGGGTTTGGATTGTGCCTGTTCATGATGTACTTCTTCAGTAAACCGATGAATCTGTAGAGAGCCACGAGAGGAATGGACACAACAGGAAGGACAGATAAGAGCACACAGATAGCAAAAACCCATTCAGGATAGTGCAGAACATCACCGAGCGGGAAGTTCACCTGTGGGGTAATAGAGAGGAAAATCAGTGTTTTTTTGTTTGTTTTTTTTACGTTGTGCCAGGTTTAATACAGTCTACACAGTAGAGCTGTAAAATCTGCCTTACATAATCTGGGTTCCAGGCATTATATGTTGGTCGTTTTTCAGCCTCAATCACAACATATGCAACAAAAACCACCAGCAGCATGAAAGGGCTGATAAAGCGCCAAGTAGCCTGCCAGTAAATGTTGGGCCTCCGACCTGTCATCCATTCTATGTCGTCGTTAAACCTGTGGGCACGTGGAAACACCATGTCAGATTATTCAAATGTAAGTATAATAATGATATGAATTACAGTATCACCTGTTAATTCCATAGATATATGCCACACTGATGATCTCAAAGAATGCTATGATGAGCAGAGGCATGGATCCCACATAGCTGTTGAAAATCTCCAGCCAGTAGTTTCCAGATCCCAAAGTAAAGATGAGAGCCACAGTAAAGGAGGTAAGACACATTAACCCTATAAGCAATAAAGAAGAAAAAAAAAATTTAGTTTCCTGCGCGACCATTAATTCTGATGTAGCAGACTCAGATGTTCACGTTTTCCCACACACATGAACAATTTAAGTGCAAGAGGACTTAATGTCATGTGAAAAGAATACAGGAATTACATATTTCAGTGTTCCTATCAAAACTAATACTTCCAAAACACTCATTTGTTTAGCAATAGCAAGTGGGCTTTTTAAAGTAATGTAACTTTTGTTTCACTGTCATGTCGTAACACAAACTAGTGTTGTCAGTACTCCAGATGCGGTGATTGCAAATGCCATATGGAGTTATTAGATCTTGTCAGTTTACCTGTGAAAACCTCCTTAGGAATCCAGGGAGGAACCATGTGCAGGTCCAGCAGAGGAGTAAGGACCCCCTCTAGATTTCCAAACATGGAGGACAGGCCAAGGCTGAAGAGCATTACAAAGAACAGCACCGCCCATACCTGAGAGCCTGGCATTCTTATCACCGCCTCAGTGAACACAATGAAGGCCAGTCCAGTTCCAGAGGCGCTCTGCAGGTAGGATGTGATACGTAATCTACACAACCGCACCAAACGTTGTTCGGAAAACTGTTATCAGAATTGTTTTAATGGTAATAGATGTACTGTACCTGGTCTAGGAAAGTCTGTAGATTGCAGGTTTTTAGACTGAGGCTTTCAACCTCTGAGGGATCAGTTGTATTGAGATAGTTTAACCAGTCGTCATAGTTTTCAAGGGTTATATTCTCATCTCCAATATTAAATGCATTTGTCAATTTTAGTATGTTCCTAAAATCCACAAGACATTAAATCAGTCAGGTAATACTACTATTAAAACATCACTTATGATAATAATGGGTGTGAGTGTGTCATGTAAAAAACTGATTTTTAATTTTTGGCTGATACTGTAGTGGTGTACATAGTAGAGTCACAGCAGTCACATTGCTTTGGGGTCTGACAACTTCAAATGAAATAATCATCAGTTGCACATTTAATAATAACAATATATAATTATGGAGTTGGATATACTGTGCTATGCCACACTATAATTATCTCAATGGTACATACCAATTTCGGCAATCATTGTAGTTTTCATTTGCTTTAAATCCAAGAATGGCAAAAATAGGAATTGATGCATATATTGATGTTAAACTGTTCACACATCCAACAATTAGGGCATCTCTCTCGCAATTATTCCTGCAAAGACAGAATACGATCTCAGTTTTTTTTTGTTGTATTTTTTCGTTTAGTTGTTTGTTTGTTTTTTTGTACATTTTGATGTGAATGAAAACAGGTTAGAATATTCTTACTTCTGGGGATTATAACTGGAAAAAGCAATAAGTCCCCCAAAAGCCAAAGACAAAGAGAAAAAAATCTGAGTAGCAGCATCCAACCAGACCTTAGGATTCTTGAGGGTTTCCCACTGCGATGAACAAATTTATTTTTAGTTAGATTTCAGACATAACTCATTAAATCTTGCCATGAAATCATTTCAGTAGCAAGCTAACAGCAAACTCACATTTGGAGTGAAGAGATATACCAAGCCATCAGTTGCCCCAGACAGAGTCAAGGCTCTGACCAAGAAGATGGTCAGAACCAGATATGGAAAAGTGGCTGTGATATAAATAGCCTGTTGAGAAAGTTTAGACATTGATTTGATATTTAATATCCACCTCATACACATGCATTTCACGTCAAGATTCTGGTAACCCTTCATATAAATTCTCATTTGTAAAGCTAGTTCCTTGCTAATATGCTTTTTATTTTGAAAGGGTGCTGTTAAGAACCTTAAGGAGGAAAGGAAGCATTACTCTTAATGATATCAACATTTTGCCATTAATTGCTTGCCTCTGGGAGGTAGATATAACAATGACATTAATGTTTAGCATTACATCAAACAGATAGATTACCTTTCCAATAGTTTCAATTCCACGTATGAAGCAGATGTACACGAGGCACCAAGCAGTTGCCAGACACAACACGAGCCACCACTGTAAGGGCCCACTGGTCTCAATGTCTGGTGTTATGTTCAGTGTTTTACGATACCAAAAATAGTTCACTGGTGAGCTCTTTTCACATTCAGTCAGATAGCCTGTAAAAATGAGATTATATTATTATATCATGATTAATTAATCTGACTTTCTGTCTTTTTACTTCAGTTATTATTAAGCATTCATATTAGTATGATAAAAAAAAAAAATACCAGTATGATTCAAGTTTAATGGGCAGTCTCTCCAGGGAAGTGGACTTTGAAAGGAGTGGAAGAAGTACCAGAGGACCCAGGCCAAAATCATGTTGTAGAACAGACCAACTAGGAAGGATACCATCATTGAAGCCACACCTGGTTATACACATAGATATTATCCATCAAAAATTAATGTACAGTAGAGATGGCAGTGATCTTAAGACAGTATTAAACTTTTACATGAATTTATATTCTACCATTTTTGGCATCTTGATTTTCTAAGTGAAATCCAAAAAGGGTAAAGTTCGTTGATACCAAACCTTCTCACCTAAACCTCCCAGATATGGGGAGATGGAGTTCCACACTCCAACACTTCCCATGCGGAGCCGTTGTCCGATGGCCAGCTCCATGTGCAGCAGAGGAAGGCCCTCAAACACCAAGGCGATGACATAAGGAATCAGAAAGGCCCCTTAAAGTAAAGCCAACGAGTAAGTCAAAATCTATTAAACAATAAACATGAGTTTTTCAGTTAGCAATGGACTTCACCTCCCAAAAAAAAATTGGCATCGCTTTTAAGGTCATTCAGTTTCCAATGACTGAATTTTTTATTATCAGCAGTCAGAGCTTTATCACACTCACTCATAACAAGCAATGGATCTCAACATCAGACACAGTGACACAATTCTTTTCCTAACTGTATGGAGTATTGATTATATTTTTTGTCCCTTTTTTAGGCGAGGCTGGGGTATTGTAGTGAACAATCCAAACAGAAATATTCAATAGTCATTCAAAGCTATGAATAAAAATGTAAGCTTTGACATTTTGCAAGAAACAAGCACATGCTACATTTACATCACTGATCTCTCCCATTGTGAGATCCAAATAACAAAATCCCTTTGGTCAGATGTGTTTCTAGATTCTGTTTCTAGATCGTTCTTCACAGGAAAAATAAACATGCAGACTGAAATTATTCAAGCCATTTTTTTTTATATCAAAAAGCATATAAAAACTTTTGAAAGTATATTTGTATGTAATATTAAAAACTGAAAATGTAATTAACAGTGAGTTGTAGATGTACACAGTGAGAAGTAATTGGGAGATGAATCATAAGAATCATCAAGATAATTGGCAAGTCTATCTTGAAACGTTGTATAATAAAAGTCACATTTCTTCATTTTCAGTTAATAACATCAACTCTGCAGGAAATATAGAATAATTACAGCATGAAAATCTCTGTCATACCACCCGTTGCAATATAGAGAGTTTATTTTTTTTGGGGTGTTTTCATAACTTAAGGGAATAAAATGATAATTTAGTTTTAAAATAACAGCATTTAAGAGCTGTTTTCCCAGAGTTTCTCGTCTTTTGATAATTTATCGAAAAATATTTCTTGATGTGGAAAACCAAGTGAAAAGCCAGATTTTTGCCCAACTGCCCAACTTTACTTTTTGTGTCAACATAAAAAAGCACATTGTAAATGAAATCCTCTTACCTCCACCATAGATTTGACACAAATATGGAAATCTCCACACATTGCCAAGTCCCACAGCAAAACCAATGCAGGTTAGCAAATATTGAACTTTATTGTCCCATTTTGGCCTCTCAGTGCCCTCTTTCTGCTCAGCACCTCCAGCCTCTCCATCCGTAACTTCATTGTCTGTTGTCATTTTGGTATATGTTATGAGGTGAACACAAATCTGACTCTTCAGTCTGCTTGGTCTAAAGAGAACCTTTTTGTATCAGGAGACGAGGGGGTGACGTTTGCTTTATCAGACTCCTATTTCTTGTTGGCTCTTGGGAACAATGTGGGTTGTTTGTTTAATAAAAAGCCCTTGTATCAAGCGGCCTGATATGTTGCTGATAACAAAGGTGGTTGATTATAATACAAAGCAGCATAAATAAAGAACCCAGGGAGTAAAACTGTGATAGTACACATGCCTTTTTAATTTGTCATAGTTTGCATTACTGATATTTTCACACAGTCTGAGTTATTTCAGTTGACAGTAATAACAAAACACCGCTTACACTATGAAATCCCTTATCAGAAGTAGTCACAAAAACACTATTCAGAATGCTTTCTGTTAACTTCTGAATCATGTTCATCAGTCACATCTATTATTCTGAAAATCAGAAAACACACAACAGAGTCATAAGAGGTAAATGCAAAAACAGGGATTAATTCACTCCACGCTGTTAACATGTGACAACAGTGACACCAGCTGGACAGAAAGGTGTACCTTCATTACCTTCATTACCTTCATCACATAGCTCCAAGTCAGCTTTCTTCTGGGGCACAGCCTTCTCCCACTCTCAAAATCGAAATGTTTGATCGCATAGTAGACCATAGCTGTCAAGTCAGACTTAATCCCAGTGAGGGATCAACCTACAACAGGACTCTGTTGCAGAAATGGACTATGGGGTCATACTAAAACTTAATGTTCACTAGATTTGCTGTTTATCAATTCCTGTGCAGTAATTAGACACAAAATACAATACAAACATGTTTAGAAATCTACACAGTTAGCAAGTTACACATGGACTGTACAGCATTATACCACCCATTATAATAGCCATAAAAAATGTTGCTTTTATTAAGAAAATAGTATCTAAATTTTCCTGAGACTGTCAGAGAGGTGCTGTCTCCTCTCTATTATATTGTTTGTATGATGTTTTTGGCCATGCTAACAGCATTTCTATGTTTTGCAATCTCTTTTTATGACAGGTGTTCTTACAGAAAACCATGTCCCTGCTTGACAAATGAATTACTGCAGAGTAAGCCAATAAACTACATTAGTGGAGGCAGTTGTTTAACAAACTGGAAACAGGCCGACCTTAAAGCAAAGAGCAAATGTTATGTAATTGGATTTTATAGCTTTTCATACGTTGCTTGATTTACTGCTAAGAAATTGCTTTGAACTTTGGTATTCGTTCAAAGAAAACTAAGCCTACTGTTTTTAAACTGCGTAGATAAAACCATGATATCAGTCGTGTTACCAGTTTTACCAAATAATATTAGGCTGGGGATTTGCTGGACTCATTGTTCATTTGAATTTGGTCAGAAATATTGTAGAGATGTGTCTTTTCACGCCTCTTCGTCTTTATACATTTCCAGACGGCAACAAAAGGTACAGCAATACTGGGTATTCCTGCTAATATAAAGATGATCACATAGATCCAGTCAGGATATAGCTTTTCCTCCAGTGTAGGGAATTTCTCCTGCAAGAGAGAAACAGAGAGAAACTGCTACATTTTGATGCTACACGACAGTATGTTTTAACTGATCAGCATCCATAATTCTAAGGAGATTATTTCAAAGTAAATTCATATTTACCGCTTCAGGATCCCAGGCTTTGTAAAAGAGCTTTTCGGAAACTTTAGTGATGAGGTAAAAGACCAAGATGAACAACATAATGAGCGGGCTGATGACTCTCCATGATACCTGCCAGAAGAGGTTGGGTTTGTGTCCAATCATGAACTTTATGTCATCATTGAACCTAGGAGGACAGTGACACACGTGATTCATTGACAAGAATGTGTAGATGAAACAACAGAATAAACAAGTTTCTCTTTATAAAGGTAGTGCAATAATGTGCAGTGCTTTCGATACCATGATATAATTTTGTTCCACTCATTCCCTAACTGGCACAATCAATGCTTACGTCCAAGTGATTATATCTAAAAATGAAAGTAACAATAGTGCAAAACTATCAAAACTATTAAAATGTTCACATTCTACATGTGATAAATCATGACAAGTTTATCTATATTAGCTCCTTTTTTTTTAAAGGTCACAATTTAATTTTGTTTATTTTCCTAGGGACTTAAATATCCCCAAGATAGAAAACTGTCTAAAAATAACACTGTATGCTCTTTAGAGCATAGTATCAATAAAAAGAAGAAATACAAAGAGATACAAAACAGTATTTGTATTTTAATATTACCTGTCTATTCCGTATATGTATACCACTGAGACCATTTCGCAAAAAGCAACAACTAGCAGAGGGATGGATCCTCCATAGGTGTCAAAGAGTGCCAGCCAGTAGTTCCCTGAGCCTTGGATAAATATCAGACCCACCAAACAGCAGAGCAGGCATGTTACACCTGAGGGAGAACAAACAATTGACAAACTGTACTAGGAATTCTTGTTAATTGAAAAAGAGAGCGACAGATGTGGACTTACCAGTGATAGCCTCCTTTGGCCACGTCTTAGGGAAAACTTTGAGGTCTTGCAGTGGCACCAGAACTCCCTCAATGTTACCAAACATAGAAGACAGGCCGAGACAGAAGAGCATTATGAAGAAAAGGATGGACCACACTGGTGAGACGGGCATCTTGGTGATAGCCTCAGTGAACACAATGAAGGCTAAACCAGTTCCTTCAACTCCCTAGGGCCGAATACACAGCACAGAGTTATAGCAAAGCATCATCTGTAGCATTTGAAAATAATGGTCATTTTCTGCTAAAACCGAAGCTGCTGTCCTGGTGCATAAATAATGACCAGCTGAATTCTTACCTCACTGAGAAAAGTATTCAGGTCGCATGTTTTTAGATCCAGCCCTTGAATAACCTCAGGGTGTGTTTCATTAAAACGCTGAACAACGTGATTGTAGTTGCTGTCAGTGATGTCGCCCTCTGCGAGATCGAACGCATTTAGTAATGCTATGATGTTTCTGAAACCCAAAATTCATTAGTATTAAGACTTTTTCAGAAGACTGTATATGAACTACTAACATGTATAATTAGGCAAAAAAACAAAAACAAACATATTGTACCCAGACAGACAGTTGTCAAATCTCTCTGTTGCTCTGAAGCCGATGATGGTGTAAATGACTGTTGCAGCATAGATGGAGGTGATACCATTGATGATAGAGATGATCACTGCATCCTGTTCACAGTTGTTACTGATGGGGGAAAAATGTATTTACAGCACAGCCCATGTACTTGTAAACTTTAGATGACACAAGCTTAAACAAGATGACAAACTTACTGCACAGAGTTGTAGCTGGAGAAGGAAATGAGACCACCAAAAGCCAGAGAGAAGGAATAGAAAACCTGAGCACCTGCATCGAGCCACGTTTGTGGCTTTGCCAGCTCTGTTAACTGGAAGAAAAGGAAAGTTATGAAATTATCCCATAAGGAATTAGGGTTAAAGTATGTTCAGAGCACTGATATAATTAGAGATTTGGTAAAAGATCCTATAAACAGGGGCCCCAAACAGAAAAAAATGTGATTATTAAAAGACAGACACATTAAAAACAATTTTGGCTGAAAATATGTCTGTATGAAATGGTATCTCATAATTGGCAATGGCATTAGAAGATAATTGAATGAATGGATATTTAATGCATTCTGATTTGTTAGCAGCGAGACCAGTATGAATGCTAAAATAATTTTCAATAATTTTAAAAACGCAACTTACATCTGGCGTGAAGAGAAACTTTACTCCATCCAAAGAGCCTTTCAGGGTCAGTCCCCTGATCAGAAATATAGTCAGCACTACATAGGGAAGGGTTGAAGTCACGTACACAGCCTTGGGAAAACAAGATATTTACATAATTATTGTTTAGATGAGTGAAAAATGTTCTCTAATATTGTAGGAGGCAATGTGCTGTACCTTTCCAGTGGTCTCAATCCCACGAATGACGCAGATATAGAGCACAGACCACGCACAACCATGGCATATCAGCATCCACCACTGTAGCCCACCATCCTCTTCAATCGTTGGAGTTGTGTTCAGGGTCTCCCTGTACCAGAAATAATCCACAGGGGAGCTCCTCTCACACTCTGAGATCAACCCTGACAAAATTTAACAGCAGTAAGCTGAAATCAAGAGTTTCTAGCATCACACTTCTTTCCGCAAGAGCACAGTACAAGTTGTAACACTACCTGTTAAATTGGCATTCATGGGACACTGGCTCCACGGCAGAGGCTCTTGAAATGAGTTGAAGAAATACCACATAATCCAGGCAATGATGGTGTTGTAGTAGAGACTGATTGTCAGAGATACACACATGGATGCAATACCTGCAAATGAATGTTGTAAAAGGTTTTCTTTTTAAGGCACTTTTTCCACTAGTCGAAGCAATCACTGTGTAAAATGTTGCTCACCAACTCCTGTCAAATAAGGATGAATTGATGCCCACACTCCCAAACTTCCTTTTCTTAAACGTTGACCAATGGCAAACTCAAGATGCAGAAGTGGGATTCCTTCAAGGACTAGTAGGATCAGAAATGGTATCATAAATGCACCTGGAGGGAAACAAAGGAACTGTCAATGGTGTCACTGTGACAATGAATCTGTCAGTTTCCTATATCTTAGAATACGTCCTCAACTGAATTCATTTGAGTTCAATTGAGTTGAGTGCAATGTTTTTTTTGAAGATGAGACAAAGAGACTTCATATTCAACAGAAAATACAAATAAATTCAGACACCTCATTGTTAATCATTCAGGATGCACGTGAGCACATGCAGAGATAAAGTAGGTTGGGTTTATAATGCAATGTACAATCCTTTCAAGCCTATAAAATCTCTTATCTGAACAGACAAGCCATCTATCTGATTAAATGCTGCTGAATGTGACTTAAGCTGCTTCTTATACCTCCAGTTTAACAGATTTTACAAGGATATAGTCATTGCTGAAACAGAGGTCTTATATTGGTAATGAATTACTCAACCTGTCCAATGTCCTGTAATGTAAATATCTTAACATACTCAGTGATCCACATGCGACAAATTAAGGCAAGCTAGTTTGCAAAAATGAAACCTAAAGTCACACACAAAGGCAATGTAAAGACACCAAGGATGCAAGAAGAACTTTCCTCTTCTTTTTCCTGACTCAAAATGTAATCCCTGTGGCATTAACAGTCAGACATGTACTTGGGAGTATACTTAATGTTCCTGTACTCTTCTAGTAGGTCTAGATTGGATATAATGAGGTATGACTTATTTTTCCTCTGCTCAAGCAATGTTATTGAAAATAGATATGCAATAAGTGCAGTAAACCATGAAAGCATCACTTGCCTCCTCCATGACTCTGACACAGATAGGGGAAGCGCCAGACGTTTCCGAGTCCCACACAAAACCCTACACAGGTCAGCATGTACTGGGCCTTGTTGTCCCATTTTGGTCTGTCTCCAGCCTCTTCCTCCTCCAGCTTGTCCAGCTGCTGATGGGACAATATCCTGTCCTCAAGGCCTGGATTGGGGAGTTGTAGCTTCATGATCTGTCAAACACTGTGGTATTGTGGCAATACAATAACCCACTGTACAGCGCTGGAATGTAAATCGTGTCTCACACTGTGAGATGTACAGGACCTCTGTAATAGATTGACTAAGTTGTGGTGTTAGACAGCACCAGCTGGAGGTGTGCAGCCTTTGAAGCCACAACACACAACAGTTAACTGGTGTCTTATCTGAGGGGGAGGGATCATTGCACAGAGGTCATCGCTCTTGTGAGGTGTTCCGGAGAAAGATGACAATTTTTATAGGATTATTGTATGGTACCTTAAAGAGTCTGTTCATCCAAATGACAAACACATACTTCCAGTGTTTTATAGGGCAGTTATCGTCTGTTAATTCATATGTACAGATCATTCACAGGCAGGTTTTAAACTGTTGAAAAAACAAATGTAATGAAATCACGTTTAAAGTTCACACTTGACCTTGGAAAAAAATTCTTTGCTCACTGTGGAAGACTTAGGTACACATATTTGGTGGGGGTTGTTGAGTTTTTCCAATTACAAACATATACAATTTCACATAATTTTGGACCATTATTATAACCAAATCTGTTTACAAAAGTTCAGAAAAGCTAGAGCGGATAATAAATAAACAACACCCAAAAAGCTTAAAGACAAAACTTGCTATAGAAGTCCACTGGGGACCAACTACAACCATTAGATCTGGGAAAAGTCATTTAGTTTTCATGCTCTCCATACTGATTTTACATTAATCCAGTTTAGGTGGTGCCCAAAATGGCTTGTGTGCTGCACCAAAGCCTTATATTAGTAGATAAAAGCCTGCATAATGGTATGTTACAGTGTCATATAAAATTGTCCATACTGTTTAAATGTAAACTGGAGGCTCTTAAAGTGTGAATGCCATCTATCTGTGCGTCAGTCTGTTTTTAAGCTATGTATCTACTCTAGCTGTGCACAATGGCATCACGTTGTATGCTTGAAACGCTGCCAGCTTCAGTGCAGTGCGTTTCCTGTACTTTTCATTTTCGCCACTGGAGGCCGCCATTGCGCGTGTAATACGAGCTGCGTCGGCTGGCTGAGGTCTGGCTGCTGTGTCCCCCCCTCCTGGCAGAGTTTGCGCTTGAGGAGGGAGCCGCTTCCCATCGCTCTCACAGACCAGGCGCCAAGTGTAGCAGTCCCCGTCCGCAGTCTGCCTCAGCACCTCAACCGCCCGCAATGCCCTTGGATACTGCCGCCCCGCTCGTTTCCACACCGCTCTGACCAAACCGTATCTGTCAAGGAAGAGGTACCCTGGATCTTTACTTTTGGGACTGTTGTGTGTCCACTGTCCTGACTCCTCTGCGCTGCGTGAAGCGAATGGAGAAGGTCCAAGGATAACAGAGGGGGTGCAGGATTTTGCTACTGCAGAAGACCTGCCGGTAGTTTCGCTGGTCCGGGGGTGGGATGCGGGCTTGCGCGTCTGTCACGGGCTGCTGTGTCGCATCCACTATTTTGATCATCTAAAATCGCCTTGCATGGATACATCATGGCTACGTTTATGTGCAGGGTACAGTTCTTAGATGATACTGATCCATTTAACAGCACCAATTTCCCCGAGCCCACCAGACCACCTCTGTACACTTTCAGGGAAGATATTCCTCTGATAAATCAGATTGCTGGAGTCCACAGGCTGCTAAAAGCCCCACAGAAGGTATGCAGTATTCTTCTCAGTCTCTTGATTTTGTTTTTGTTCTTGTTTCTTGAAATGGGTCAGGTGAAAAGTTAACACCTACAAAATCTAAATTAATAATTAGCTTGGATGGGGTTGATGGGGTTACCAACAAACAAACCTAATGGACCGTTGATTGAGTCAGTTGCTTGGGATGCTGATGCAGCATCAACATACTGTACATTTAACAGTTATTGCATGCACAGTATCAGCATGATAGACCTGTAATATGACATTATATGATGTTTGGTGGCTTTAGGTGATATTAGAGTGGAGTAGACATCCATTATTTGTCTGAGGGGAGGCAGGCATCTGTTAATGTTTACCTCAACCACACCACTAATCCTCTTTCAGTTTAACCTGCTTCTCTTACCATTCATTATCTTGACTTTGGGAGACCTTTCAAGAACTGGGAAAGTGTTGTGTCAGTTATTTTTTGTAAGAGAAAACAAACAAACAGCCTAAGGGAACAGAAAATGTCAAGGTGGTACACTGACTATATTGATAATGATTGTTTGACTTGACTGAAAATGTAACCTTCTCTCAACTTTCTGTTGGCTTCTTTTTGTCTTAACTACGAAGGAACTGAAGAAAAAGAAAAAAACCTTCATGGAAAAGTAGCCTACTTTGTGGTATCATGCATGGGCAGGCTTGAAATCCATGTAGGAAGCTGCTTCTGCTATTGTCACTACACAGGCCCAATTAGAGTAGGTGGGGTCAAATGGCCAGTTGGTCAGTTGTTGAGGGATGGAAGAGGGTAATTCCTGACCCACATTGTCCTAGATCTGGGGATTAACCATCTGATCTCAACACAACTTCTGAACCCAAGTGTATTCAAACTGTCATAGCTTATTTTTTCCATAATTTTGTATTTTGACGTCTTACCTTTTCAGCATCTTCAGTTATTTCCTTGGTCAAAAGCAAAATGTGCTTTACTATACCTCTACATTGTTGTGTTTGGTCAGAAGCATCACATCAGTTTTCTCATTTAGTCCCAACTTTTTTGAAAAGGTGAAATAGAACACATTGTTTTTGGTTGCAAATGTTGGCCATCCCAAGATCTACAACTGCACAGCCAGTTTTAAGCAGCTCAAAATAACTGAATGTTCCTCTTTGGTATGGTATAATTGGCCTGTTTAAGTTTCCCCAGTGAAAGCCAGTGACAAATAATGTAAACGAAAAAACTCTTTTCTTGTTCTTTTTTCTTTTGGAGGCCTCTAAAAGCTATATCTTGAGAAATGCCTGTTTCTCTCTTCTGATTAGACCATGAGCATCCAAACACATCTCCAAAAGGCCTCATCCACTGACCTTTAAATTTAAACAAAGCAAGGGGGCCATAGCGTCTGAGGTTTAGTCTTTTATTGAGTATTTGTCTTAGTCTGGTTGGGAAGTCGCGTAAATAGAAAGTTAATTTGGGTCTTTCTTCATTCTGTCAGATCAGTGGTGCTCCATCTTGTTTGAGTAGAGCTGGTAAGATAAGTCACGGAAGCCTCAGGATGCTGTGGATCACCACAAGCCTGGCTCTCATTCTGCAGCCCACTCAGCCTGACCAGCAGGATGGGATGGGAACGCTTTCCGCTGTTTGAGAGCGGAGAGGGAAGCGGGCAGAATTAAAAACACAAACAAAGAGCTGATGTACTTTGCACAGTCGACTGGTCTCAGTTTAGCAGGAGGCCAGCTGGACTGCAAACTAGACAGAGAGAGGGCGCTTTGCAGCGCCTGGTTAGTGAGATTTGGTCACATGGGCATTAGTGGTTAGCAATAACTTGAGGGGAGCAGCCCGGTTGTGCTTTTCATAAAAAATAACAATCAGGTGGATGACAGGGCTGTGTCACCACATTTGGGCAACAAGCTCTCTGATTCACACCCTCAAAGGTTTGAAGAAATGACTTTGGTGTGACCCTGTAAAGACCTTTGACGACAAACCTGTTGTCTTTGAGCTCTGTCTCTATGGTGCAGGTCAGTCTGGTATAAATAGCACGCTGCCAACACATGGTGCCGAGGGAGTCGAAACAGCTAGCATATGCTGTCTCTTGGCTGTTCCTGTCAGTTTCAGTCTGCAGTCTCAAGAGGGAAGATCTGTATGTGTGTGTGTATGTGTGGTTGTTGTTTAGACTGTGCATGTGTGTTGGATTGGTTTTGTACATGGGATGGTGCTTCTGTACCAACTCAAACATCAATTAGGAGTACCTTGTTTGTGAGTTTTAAGCATCAAAAGCCATTGTTAACGGCTTATATTTGATAGCAACAAGTCTCACTATAAATCCTTGTTGTGTAGCAACAACAGCCCTGTCAGGGCAGCAGGGCAACAAATCAGTTTTCCACCCTGTGGCCTTTTGGAAAATGCCATGCCACCATGTATCATAATGCAATATGTAGTGTATTGTATTATTGCAGTGGTACTCTAATAGAAATTCAGACTCTTCTATGATTATATTTATCCATATTCAGCTGTAGCATCTCATCTTTAAGCAAGGTTTTATGTTGCTCTAGTAGATAGACAGTATGACCAGTCTCTCACTACCTGACTCAGCCATTTGATTTTGTCATGAATAATACATTGTCCTTGTCCGATGACGGAATGTGCACGCTGCTCAAAATCTGTTGGAGTTATTCCAAATCTGCAGTTTTTGTGAGCACAAATCAATACATCAGTTAGTCCTTCACAGGCTTTCTTCTCTGTCAGTGCTTTGTAGTTTGTGTCTCGGTGGCCTTGAGGCCTTGCATCAGTTTGCAAAGCAGAATTCAAAGGGAGGGAAAATGTGGCTAAGCCTTGGAGAATGGACTCTCACTTCACCAATTTCAATTTTTGGGACGGTTGTTTTCCTGCATTTTTTTTTCCTTAAGAAATTACAGAGTCCCATAATGAGAAGTTATGTTAAATGCTGTAAAATACAGGTTCCTCCTTCATGCCTGTCAGAGCTCTTTTGAATTCTTTTACACATTGTTATGCAGAGTTGAGGTTTCGCCGGTCTCTGCGTTTTGGAGGGGGTGTCTCGGCAGAGGGCTCCTTTCAGAGGAATGCAGTGTCCGTGGACAGACTCATCCTCTGCATGGAATTTGAGATCACTTGTTGTGGTTTCTCTTTCATGCATCAAGTGCGTTTTAATCTGTTTTTTAATCACTTGGCTTCAGAGAAAAACCACAAATACCATCCTCACCTTTATCAAATAAACTTTAAGCTTGTAAAGCGGCTTACTGTTATTCCTCTCATTTGATTCAGAGTCTGGTGCAATAACAGACAGAAATATGTCAGGTTGGCTAACACAGGGTTAATACAGGGCACCAAACTATTCACAAGATGGTGTTGTTGTTATTATTAGGTTATTATAAGTTTCAAATGAGCAAGTTGCACACAGTGCATGCTATCTCATTCCAGATGTCTTTCCCTTGTGGAAGACAAAGACATTTGGAGTGAGATAGCAGTTTTAAATTGGAAATTGCATGGTGTTTATTTTTAGTCTTTTCTGCCTTAACTGCCTCCCTGGTCAGTGGACCACAGTATGGTGGTTGAAGGGAGAGGCCAGACCTCAGTGTGTGAGCAGAGCACTTGTGGTTAACTTCTCTGGACTTGGCCATCGCAGGGCCACTGTGGGTTCAAGTCCTGGGCGGGGGACAGCTAAGGAAGCCTCTGCTACTGCTAATCTGGTAGCACTGTTCCTGGATTAAGGGCCATTTATGTGCATCAGCCCTGCCAGGTTTTACGCGGCGAGACCTGTAATCCAGGTAATCCAGGTAATCCAGGTCGATTATTTAATGAGAACCTCAAGTAACACCGGTTAGAGGATGGGTGTATGGATACACAGATGAGCAGATGGACGTACAAAGGGGAATTAATGGGATTAATGAACAGACTTCACTTCACTTAGACTTCACTCAGACTTTTCTGCCATTTTCGCTTTTGGTCTCTGAGTCAAAACCTTGTGTGGGGAAATGCATTCTTGGTTCCACAGTTAGCTAATTACTGGTTACAGCTGCAAATTCAGCCCAATGTTTTGTCTATTTCAGGTTGTGATACAGAGCGTAAAGCTGAAAGAGAACAAACATTTTTTTGTCCTTTCATCCAATCCATCCACTTCAACAGTACTTTAAGTATAATTTAAAGAACTATGAAATTTACAAAGAGAAAAAAAAAAACTAAAATAATGAACTGAACTTATGTAAATTAGATTATTGTTCATTTGTACCCTGGTCATGACAGCTTTTATACTTGCAAAATATATTTTTCTTGGGATTGCAGGATTGGCATTTTATTTGGAATAAACAGAAGAAGAAGAGGTAGAGCATTAGAATAAGCAGCACCTTAAAGAGACAAACTAGAAGAGGGACTTTTAACTTAAATTGACAAAGTGCATTTGCAGTTTTGATTCAGACATTAGGGAGACTCCTGGTGGGAAAAACCAGACACTCTTCATGCTACATTTCTTATTACTGTCACACCCATTATTTTCAAAGGCATGTCAGTCCATATAGGCATAAAAATAGTGGGCCTAACTTTGGCCCTTATGCCTGGATTTCCTGTCAGTCCAAAATCTGTCCTGTAATCTGGAGAAGCACTTGCTTCCCTCCTCTGTCTGTGCGCCACTACAGCTTTGTTTGTTTGGCCTCTGCTCTGTCTACCTGTCTCCCTTTCTCTCTGTCTCTGTCCCTCCCTGTCTCTCAGCCTACCTCACTTCAACAATGACAACCTCAAATAAGACCTGTCACTGTTAATTAAAGTTTTTGGCATATGTTTACTGCATTGGCCACATGCTTTGCTCATCTCTGGTGTCCTCTCAAAACGAAGATGTTAATCCCTATAATCTCTACAGCTATTATATTACCAATAATCTTCTGGTTTACCATGCACGGGAAGCAAACAAGACATCTCAGAGTCAGAGCGGGAGAGAGTTGGGGAGAGAGTGAGAGTTATCCTAACCAACCACATGTTTTGTTTCAGTTCTCAAATATGACACAGTCCTTGAGTGCTGTTAGTGCAGTAATACAAACAGAGAGGCTGAACAGATCAAAGCCATCAGACCCATAATGTCTTTCCCAGCATTTTTCCTTCATGTCCAATTAAGTTACTGTCACATGTGGGAGGAATTGAGCTGCATCAGACCTGGGAATAACTGGACATGTTATATGTATGTTGTTGTTCTTCCTTTGTCTTGCAGGCTGCTCATTTTAGATTGGTAAATAGTAATTTAGGTGAGTGTATCACCAGCTTTTCTCCCCTACAAAAGCCTTATATGTTAGCTGACAAGAAAAGACAAATTCACTGGGTTCAGTACATTTGTGGACTGTACAGTATGTTGTTGTTTTACACAGCCTGACTGTTGATGGAGCAGAGCAGCGCCACTCTCTAAATCACGTGTTTGCCCTCCTGTAATGGTATTTGTTTTCCCATCCTCTCCTCCGCTGTCCTGTTGAGCTGACACACACTGAATATAAATAGGTTAATATCTCCAATTTGGAGGTCAACCAGACATGTGAGCAAACGCGCTCATTCTTCACCTCCTTCACCAGAGTCAGCCGATGACAAACACTCCAAGACCAGACAAATCATGCCTCCTCTGCAAAGTCATCTCGTGTGATGATAGTTTATCAGACAAGGAGAGCAGGGAGATAAGAAGCACCAGACTGCCAAGCCGCTCCAAATCTGCATGACTTCTTTCCAACCTTGGACGGCATGTCATTGTAGAGCGCTGACAGGAGTCGATAAAAGAACTTTCTATGGTTCAGTGCTGACTAGACATAAACCTAAAATACACTGTGCATTTGACTATTGACCCATACAAAGAATGCAGTGATTGTTTTGTACAACCAGGCTTCCAAATGGCTGTAAACATCTATTACTGACTGACTTTTAAGCATTCTTTTTACATGTTAAGTGTTCATGATGTGAACACTGAAGACTGATCAATGTTTAACTGTGTCTTCTCTCTGTGTAGCCTGATGACTGTGCCCTTCAGCTGTCCCATAATGGAAGCTACCTGGACTTGGAGTCTACCCTGGCAGAGCAGAGGGATGAACTGGAGGGATTTCAGGAGGAAGGAGGAGGGTGAGATAACAATCGCCTCTGTGTCTGTCCCTCTCCCTTTGCCTTCACTATCACCAAAACTTCAAAAGAGCAAACAGTTACATGCACACAATGTGCTGAAATGAAAAACATCACTCCATTACTGCACTTAAGTTAAAACTTAAAATACATTTTTAGAAACCTCTTTGT
The DNA here is from genome assembly GCA_033238685.1 of Lates japonicus. Taxonomy (NCBI): domain Eukaryota; kingdom Metazoa; phylum Chordata; class Actinopteri; family Centropomidae; genus Lates; species Lates japonicus. Next base: position 1,226,292 of record BRZM01000063.1, on the reverse strand, counting down.
AAAGTTTGTCATATATTCCTTGCACTTCAAAAGGTGCGGCTGGGCCTGATGTCAGAGCAGCTTGGATTGAAAACACACGAGGGACTGGCACTGCCTAGCAGGTGGATAATGGACGTTACTTGCCAGACTCTTGATTGTCCAGGAATAGACTGTTCTGTTGTGGTCGAATTAGATGTCGTGAACTAGAAATAAAATTGTATTATTCAAGAGTAAGTGTCTCGAAAGGTTTTGATTACAACAATCTGGCTTTTAAAAGCACCCCAAATATTTCTCTGTTTTAACAGTCAAGGCATAATCAGAACAATGTGATTACTGTTTTCTGAGAGAGAGAGACATATAAATTCAGGCAAGATAAGAGGGTAAAGATACAGTCTTTAAATCCTTGGCCATGGGGATACGTATTAATATCCTGCTTGCTATATTCCTTTGCCTAATTTGATTCTATTACAGTGATTTGAATCATAATGATACCCATTTCGTTCCAGGATGAATTAGTGAAATAATCCCTTTTTCCGGGCCTCAGCTGATTGAGCTCTCCTGCCCAAAAAAGCTGCCTCTCAGGGGTGGGGGGGTGATTTGGTCTGTCGAAGAGCTGAGGGGACAAGCTTTACCCCACCTGAGGGACTCTCCATTTCAAAACCCTTTCAGCACATTGAGAGCTTAGAGGAAAAGGATTAACTTAAAATTTTAGATTAAATATCTATGAATAACTAGCATCACAAATTTTGCTGTGAATCAGTCACTAAACCAGGATCGATCATGTTGTGTGTGTACAAGTCAGTAAAAGCTGTTGCTAAGTTATTATAATGTATTTTGTAAACGGAACGTGCCTTGAGTTTGATATGTTTTATCAGCTCTGTGGTTGTATCCCTGCCCTTTTTTTTATAACAAGCTAAATGTCTCACAGTTTCCATGGCACTCATCCATCAAGGTACCTGGCCTCCCTGGCCGAGTGGCAGCAGTGATGTCATCTGAACCACTTATGAAGTGTAGACGCGTCTCATGAGTAATCTCCCTCATCTCTGTTGAATGTTACCTCAGTGCTCTCATTAGAAGTGGCCAAACTACAATTGTACACCCTCTACCACACAGCTCTCAGCTTCTAATTTAGCTGTATTGTTTCCCTGTAATGTACAGTTAAACAAGGCTTTGTCTTGACATAACTCCTAGACCTGGATGAAGAAGAGAAAGGTTTATAATTGTGTTAGTTTCATTTCAGTTTCATACACTTTCTTTGGCCAGTTACTTTATTGACTCCATATGTTTTTTCATGTACTGTGGAGTATGTTGATATATCATTCATGTGCCGCCCACTTTAGATGATCACAAACCAAAGGTTGGCATGAAAATTCCTGGTTGGCTGAACCACAAACTTGTATGGATTTATTTGTCTAACTTGGAATTCATAAGCTGCTCTCTGGCTTGGTGTTTCTATTGGACGTTGAGCGAGCTGTCCTTTTCCAGTTTCATCTGAAATTGTTAGGAGCTTATGGGAGGCTATTGAGAGCCGTGAGGTTAAAGTGGTCCACTTCTTCTCTCGTCGAAGAGCGAGCCTGCCAGGGCTCGCATCGTGCCAGCTGGCACGGGCTGGTATGGATGTGTGTCATTAAACCCACACAGTGTTGTCTGAGGAGGCTGGGGGTGAAGGTGGTTAGCCAATTATTTTGTAAAAATAGGGCAGTTGTGCTCGCTGGCTTTTTATGGTGCTGATGTGCCCAGGATTACATCCCCCTGATGCTCGGTGTTGTTGATTTGATGATTATTGAGCGAATAAAATGTCTGATGAGGCATTTCACCTTTACTTGTTCTATTTTATTTTTGTTTTCACTCTCCTTTTACTGCATAAGATCTGTCAACAGCCGTCTCCAACTGCAAAACATTTCACCTACAGAAAGGAATTTGTGTATTTTCCCATTTTTTTCTGAATTTTACAAGTTGATGTCAAAGTAACACCTCTCCACTAACTCTAGTTAACAAGCTTTAAAATGCTGCTTTCATTATTTTTGTTTTAAGCCCAACCACCTATGTTTGGAAAGAGAATTGTACTATATTTATACGCTGCCTGAGTGCCTGAACTTTCCTGATCATTGGCCATTGAATCCATCTGTAATTGATATTAATGACAGGTTACATTCCTGAGGCGCCTGTGTCATACCTAGTGTCTTTACAATCAGATTAAAGTATGATCCTCTGACAGAGGGCTGCAGAGCCAGGAGATATCCATGTCACGGGAGCTTAAGGGCCATAATCACTTCCACACCGTGTTATGAAGCTCAGCTATAGGAGATTGTGACTCATAAATCCCCTGTCCCATCTCTGATACAGTCTCACTTCAAGTTTTAAACTGACCATACGCACTGCCCAGACATGTGCTCAGACGTATGTTTTAGGTAGTCGGTGTGTGTCTTTCAGAGCTCTAGCTGTGATGGATTGATTGACCCCATACACACAATTTCCTGCATTTGTTAGCCCTGAACCGAGATGGAGTATGGGGGACATAGTTAGGATCAGATTGCCTGACATGTGCTTACAGACATTTATAGCCCTTGAATATTTTTGTGGATTACATGGATTGAAGAGCGGGAGCCTGTTGGAGCATTTCAGGGGAACTTGGGGTCTGATATTGTAGCAAAAATGTTGTATTGAACTCATGCAAGGATTTACACGTTGGGTGCAATGTTGTTTTTGCTCAAATTATGTGACACTGATTGGCAGATGATTAGTGAAGTAAGTCTTCAAGGACATATTCCCTGGTTTGTCTTTAGAAGATAATGCAAAGTGCTGCTATTGACTGCATAATTGATCCAGCATGTGAAATTGCAGCAGACGCACAGTACAGAAGAAGACACTTCAACATTTCACTGCCCTGTTGCATACAATACACATCTCTAAGCCAACAATTTTGTGCTGAACATGCCTCTTGGTTTTATTGCGTGTTCTTGATGTGTTTGACAAGAAGTTAGAAGTCAGGCATATTAAAATCCAACTGTTCTTGCTCTGTAGGCCTCAACTATTCAAAGTTTCTCATCATATCCTTTCTTCTCTCATAGGACAGCTCCGCTTTCATTATTTTCATTTTTTTCTGACCCACTTGGACATTGTATTGCAGACTCTAGCAGCACACAAGATTTTCATTTGAGGGGAAAAAGCGCATTTGAAAAGAACCAGAGGAATTATCAAACGCAGTACAGCTTAAACTTCAAGGGAGGAAATAAAACACCAGTTGTCCCCTCTGTGTTTGCAGTGCAGTTTAAGGGTATTATTAACAGAATAGAACAGCTTGGTGATTGTTCAGTGTGTGTGTGTGTATTTGGTTGTGTGTGGATGTCTGAGTGTGAGACCTGGTCAATGGTTAGTGAAGCAGCCCCTTGGAGGGAAATTATCCTTATAAGATAGCCTTAGCCTCATTCGTCAGCCTCTGTACCCCACCTGGCTCACTGAGGCACTGTGGGTCCCTCCACACATACTGACACAGGAGTCTCTTGAGCGGGGTTGGGGGGGTTCCACCAAGAAGTGCTGAGTCAGTAGACCTCTGTGGGGCCTTCTTGTCTGGCATTAATTGGTCTTCAAGGGGGAAATACTGGCTTTACTGTATTCCAAGTATGTGTGTTCACATTTTGTGTTGTTTTATAAACAGGGCCAGTAATGCTGCCTTAGATAAAGCCAGCGAGGATGGAGCTGGCAGCCATCCACGGGTCCAGTTGCTGCTGCTCTGGGTATTAGGATTAAGACCGAGCTTTATGAGGGTGCTGTACAACAAAATAATGTGGGGTATATAATTGGCAACTACAGTTGTTAAGTATCCACAGCTGCATTCCTGTATGTAATGTTTGATAGGCAAAGTGATGGTGATAAATATCAGATTCATGCCATTGAGATTTATTGTCCACTCCTTCTCTTCATGTACAGGCTGAATAAAAATGGCCACATGTTTTCATTTAGTCTTTTATGAAGCAGTCTAATTTTGACCAGTTGCCTTGGCTAATGGTCAGGAAGTAGAACATAAGTAAGGAGTAATTGTTTTAGGTAATGGTCAAGTCTAATCATTTCGTGATATTATTAAAAAATAGTCATGGTTATTCAGATGGTAGCAACAGAGGTATTTCAGAAGCATGATGTTTCACATGATGAATCAGATTTAATAGGAGCGTGGCTTAAGTTAATTATACAGTACCACCGCTGGAAGAAACCAGAACATTCTGGCTCAGATGAACACAAGACCAAAAGAAGACCAAGGAATTCAGTAGGTATTATATCCCAACATGTAGACAATTTGTTATTTGGCTGACATTCTTTACAGTTACTATTATTTCTGTAACCATGGGCTCCACCTTTTTACAGGCCTGCAGCACTGTCTGTGGGAGTGTCCAATTTTTGTGTTTAATTGGTGAGAGGGGGTCTGAAAACCTCACTTATATTCCATGCACGTTTGTTTAATTTGATAATGAGCACGTTGGCCTGCGTAGCTTCAGGTCTTGGTTAAGCACAGGGATACTGTTGCAGCGAAGCGGAGAGAAAGCAGACGTTCGTGACAAAATGGCTCTGGTTACCCGTTTGCCTCAACAGCATCACAGAGGATTAAATTCCTGTTTGCTGTCTCATCTCACCAGTGAAGGCCCGTGCTGACAGATGTTGCTCCTGTGTCACCTCTGCTTGTTGCTGGATATTAAATTTGATAAAGAGTGAGCATATGCAGACTTCCCCTGCCATGTAATCTGCTCGTGTGCATGTCAGCGCAGTCTCCCGCTGACTGGTCGGGGCAGGAAAAAGATGTCAGCTTGTCTGTCTGGGACAGTTGTGCAGTAATGCTGCTCGTTTATGGAGAGGCAGTAGCATAATGATCTGCCTTCTGTGCTGATGGGCCTCGTCTCTCTCTGTCAGACCCATTGCTGCCTGATTGTCACCCACAGCAGCAGTCTGTTGCTGGCGCTACGCCAGTCTGAACAATCACACAGCCTTTGTGCAGGCGGCATAAAAGCCCATTTGTCAAAGAGCTGAATTAGGAGGGGGGTGTTGCGCAACTCTACCTGTTGTGCTCTTGTCCACAGTTGTGTCTACTGGGTTTGTTTGTATGCTTCTTTAGCTAGTCTGGAGATTAAAGGCACAATCTGAGATCCAAATGTAAACAAAAAGGTGGACCCTGCCAGCAAAATTCTAAATACTGGAGTTGAATTTGCTTTCTCTGTCAAATTAATAAAGATGACACAAAAACTAAATCATAGTCATTTTCTAATCTCTTTTCTAATGTTGTTATGTTTGCTCTTGGGACGCAAACACAGCAGAAATATTTAATTATGGCTGGCTGATAAACACTTGGTTTATTCCTGCTATAGATATCCATTGCTGGCCAAAAGCCACACTTGCGCTAGGTGACTTGTTCCTTCTTTACCATGAACATGAGCAATGTAGGTTATTTTTAGTACCACATACACTGTCCTACTGACACAAATACCCACTAACACATAGTTGGCTTTAGTTTTTTCATAGGATTTGTTGACACTATTTGCCTTATCCTTTAAAACAGAAAATTTTACTGACTTCAGACTTTATACACATTAGACACTGTCCTTCTATGTAGGCAAATTATCCTTTGTATGACTACTAACTACGCTCCTCTCACATTTGCTTTCACGACTGAATAGAGTTGAGGTGCATTGTTGCAGTCTTTGTTTGGGATTGTCATTCAGACATTGTAAGCAGTTGACAGGATAGTGATAGGGTCTTGGCATATCTCCATTAACACAGGGGGCGGAGTTGACCTCCGACTTGTTCCCATCCTTCATTTTCACCTATGGAGAACCTTTCCCCTGCTCTGTTTCCACGACCTGTTCCCTGCTGTTCTCAAACTGCAAATATTGAAAGGTTTAAATAAGACTGGAAGGTATAATTTGTTGAAAAAGAGTTAGCTTGAAGATCACTTTGCACCTTTGCACAGTAGCCATTCAGCTAAACATTCTTGTCAGCACTTGTCTGCCTCTCACATATTGATGGCTGCCTTAGATTCAGAGAGACTGCCTATTTCTTTATCTTGATACAGTTTTGTGTTTGTGCACTACTCCTGTACACACACACAAAAGCATGTATGCACACACAGACACACACAAATTGACATAATCTCAAAGGTCAACTTGTCCACATAACATTTCTCTTTCTCTCCATTTGTCTCTTTTCTTCACAGGAGAGGCAAGAAACACAGCATTATTCTTCGAACACAGCTATCAGTCAGAGTTCATGCCTGCATTGGTGAGTACTGTAATATAAACTCTGCATTCGTCACGTCTCACTTTCTGATGGTCAACTTGTCTTCCTCGTTCTATATCACCAGTGAGGTATGGGGATATAATTACCTCTATTACCAGTGGAATACTTTATTTAGGTCCTTGTTGAAATTGCACAGTGGCAATTTTGGGGAATAGCCTAGAATCTTATTTGAGTGAGAATTAACAGTATTTATCTGAAAACAGAGCACTGGCACACAGTGGAGACTGAAAACATTTTATGAGTTACTGTGTTCTGTCACTTTGTTTTATTGGGCCTCCTGGTGTCTTTAAGTAATGTGAGGGAACTAGCACAGAGCTGAGTGAAAACATATGCAAACGTGCATGCAAGTGGCATGCATGCAGACATATACACACAAAGTGCCTATCGGAGTTTGGCTTTTGATTAACTGAGGATGCTAACTGCCTGAGCTTTTACTAACTGCTATGGACTAATTTTGGTATGAGTTCCTGTTTTAGGCTCAATTTTCCCACATCGTTCTGGCAAAGATGCAAATGATAAATAGGTGTTAATTATCCTGCTATTCTCCTGTTTAATGGTTGTACAATGTAAGAAATGAACACAAACCCTTGTAAAGTAATTTGCCAGAGACTTTAGGGCAATTTTAGCAACAGGCCACTATGGTTGTCAGTAGCAGAACGTGGAGAAGCACACTTTCTCACACTAAGACACGTGCTGCCTCCTCTACAGGCTTCAAGTGTAAAAATAACCCAATGCCTGGAAAAGCTATTAGGTTGTAAATTGTCAGATTTTAAATTTGGTCGTTTTTCTCTTGTGCAGCAGAAGTCAACTAAAGGCCCAGACATTTTTCATTTGAATGAAGTCACTGTGATCTGAGAACTATCTCTGATAGTCATGTCTGGCTATTTATTCTACCTACTGATGCATGACGTGTAATGGAAAGGTTTGAAACCTCCAGTGGATCTTTTATTGAGATTAAACTATTGGTGAAACACACTATACAGCTTTTGCTTGAACCTGATGAGGTCTAGTTTGTACATGCTGATTGTAAAGGGGATCTCTTTGATGCTCTTGACACTATAATTATGTAACTGATACATTAAATCTACCATATATTATACTGTATGACCAGGTTTGTCGAACATTGCTAAATTCCTATTGTTAATAATATTGCTCCCTGATTTTATAACACTAGATAGCCAAAATCTATTTTGCCTGATGTAACAGGTCACACACTGAACGTGGCTGTACTTGTGAATATTTGGCTGAACCTTGTCCACACACTCCTCTGCACTGGCTTTACTTTATTCCCTCCTCCTCCTGCTGGTGCATGGCTTGGCTTAGGGGAGCCTGGGGAGTGGCAGACAGACTGCTGCTCCTCTCTAAGTGGATGATGACCCTCTCTCTCTCTAAGTTGACAGCCACCTGTTACCCTTCTCTAGTCTCCCTCAGCGATTGCCCGCGTGGCCAGCTAATTTATTTCCTCCAGGCTAGGTGGTCACTGTTACTGTAACTTGTCCAGACATTTGAGCCTAATTTTATCTGACTGGAGGGCTTACCTCGTAGCCCCACAAGTGCAGAATTACTGGGTGATTTTCCTGCTCCACACAGGAGATAATTCGTTAGTCTTCCAAAGACAAATGGCATGGTATTCCTTGGGCTTACACTTGCTGTGTATTAAGGGATTGAGTGTTTCCCTGCTGTCAGTTCATAAAGACCAAACTGTCCCCAAAGAGGAGCCCCATTATTGCCATACTCTTTTGTCTTTCTATAATGAGAGATGTTATGCAATGAAAAAAAAAGGTGCACTCTCTTACAATAAATTGCCTTTGGAAAATAGCCAGCACAAAATGTACCAAGGCATCAGAGTTTAGCACTGTGATTTTCTGGAAGTCTTTTAGAAATGCTCCTTTTGTTTAAGTCCGACAAGCTTGAACTAATAGCACCACTCTGGTGTTGGCTTCAGGTCAATGGATACTCATATACAAAAGCATTACCAGTGCTTTTGTTTGGGTAGGGTATCCCCCTTTTTAAAATGTATCTTAAGACTTAAGATTGGGTGGCAAATGAGCACACCCATGTTGTTAAGATATTTTGTTTATCCCAGAAGGCCCCTTCATGAACATGAGTGATGAGTTGGTTATAGTTGTGTATGTAATCTGTGTTATTTAGCACTGTTTTGTGGAAAAATCCATTGTGTGTATTTCAAGTTTTAATGAAGTAGTACATAACTTTGTTTAGGTTGTCTGGTTTTTTGGTTTTCTTCAAATTTACACATCACATGGCTCTCATTCAGTTTACTTGCCTGTGTGTATGTGTGTGTCGTGAACCACTGCAAGAACCTAATCCAGGCTTCCCTAATCATAGTCATTAGCTCTCACACACATATGGCTCTGCGTGGACCAGGCGGAAATCTTTGCAACAAAGTAAGTGGAGGAAGGGAAGTGCTCACTCGAAGAGCTAATGGTTTATTAAACTGCTTTTTACCGATCTACTTCTGGCACAGCGATTTGTTGTAATCACACAGTGAGGCAGTCCAGGCTTTTTGTGCACTAAAAGTGCCTGTCAGGTACTACACAAATGTTTACCTGTAGGTGTTCTGCACAGAGCTTGACCTGTTTTACAACCACTAAACTTTAGTACAAATTAAGCCCTAAATTTTATCCATAGTAGCCTTCAGTATAAGCTTCCCTGGAGCTCAAAGGGCAAAATCATGATCTTTTCAATAGATGTGTTTTTGTCGCTAGATAACCAGCAGTGGTTACGGTTTGATCTTTGTTTATATTTGTTTGACCAGCACAACAGCCTGGGCTTTAGAAAATAAACTCAACTCGTCCCTCTCTGCGTGTCAGCACTGGCCACAGCCTGTTTATATTGTCAAGCTGTTATTGTTGTCGGTGGACTAGATGTGGTAGCGAGGGCCTGATTAAAGCAGACTTGTACTCATTTTAGAGTGTCTACAAAGTACTGTAGGTCCTCTTTATATGTGCCATTTTGTTTCTGAGGTTGCCTGAGTTGCCGTGACGTGATATGATGTGATGGTATGGAGAGTTTGAAGACACGGGGAGAGACAGAAAGAGACTGCAGAGTGGGCCGCAGAGTGCTTAAATGGGGATACCAAGTTAAGAATTAACAAATGTCACATATGTTTTGCAATCATCGGAAGCTCTTGAAAAGTAAAGACTCCAAACAGGCTTTTGTGGCACTCGTACAGATGTACAGTCAGAAGCTGCTCCTCCGGCAATTAATGACATTTATGCAATGCTAGACCAACATTTGATGTGGTAAATCTATCAACTGCAGTCCAGAAAATTCTCCTTCATCCCCTGAAAATCATCTTGAACTCTGTTACTGTACCACCCATTAATCATTTTATGTGGAGCCAGCTGTATATCAGTCACACACACAGATTAGTGGGTGGTGCAAACTTTTTTTTTTCTTTTTTTTTTTTTTTTTAGAAGTAGTAATTATTCACTAATGTAAAAATCATACATTTGAAAGCTGAAATTTATTGGTATTCCCCTTTAAGAGCAGGTTCATCTGTCAACACATTGATCCCAGTTGAGGAGTGACAGCTGTAATCAGAGGTGACACATTCTTAGTGGATTATCTGCCTTGTCTTTTACAACCTCTTATAATCTGGGCTCAGGGCATGATTCATTGTGACCGCTGTTGACTTGTGTTTCTCTTTCGTGCTATAATTTTGCCAAATTGGTAGTTTTGATCCTCAGGTTGACAACTGAAAACTCTGTGGTTGTTCAAATGGAGGACGATGAGCAGTAAATTCTCTGCGATTATCCCTCTGCAAACCATGCTGGAAGATAAGTTCCTGGCAGTTAACAACATAGTTGCATGGAAATATACACCGTCACAAGTGTGGGCTTTTTTTTAATGCTTGTTTATCTAATTAATGCATTATTATGTACAGTATGTATGTCTGTGTGGGAAGTCATCACGTTGACTTAAGACAATAACATCACCTGCGGGTTTTTGTGGTGCTCCACGGTGTCTTTTCCACACACTTTGCCAAATCAGTACTAAACCATCTGCACTTTTGTGAGGACACATAAAAAACAATTCCAGTAGTTAACCTGCCTATTAAATATATCAACTAAAAATGCCTGCTTTCATTTTGTAAAGAGGGAAGAGAGTTAAGTATACCCAAGGCTGTAGGTCACATCCAGTTCTCTGCATCAGCTAAAATTAATTCAGGGACAATATTCAAAATCTATTCATACGTGTATGTGACATTGTTATTTGGGAAAATATAAAAATGTTGTAGCACTGTCCTCAGTCCTTGTCAGAGTATCTGCATACAAAGGATCCTCAGAATTGCGCCAAAGCGATCAAATCAGATATGTAATCATCAGGGGAATAATTAAAAACATTCATATCACGTGGCACCTGTGAGACATTGAGGAAGATCAAATGGTCTCTCATCTTTTCAACTTCCCTCAATGAGACCCCAAAATGGGATCATGGACTTAGAGTCACCCCAAGAGGCCAACCTAAATAACGCTGTGCCAAAGAGGAGAAATCTGAAGTAGCAAACATCTCAGGGAGAAGAAAGAGCGGAGTGAGGCGTGCTCTTCAAATCACAGCTGATAGCAAAACTGGATCAGTGGAGGGTTTGATGGTATCACTCAACTCACACACTCTCAGATTTTTTTTTTTAAATACGTACTTAATGTTTGGGCATGTGCCCAACAACCCCATGCAGAGAGATATCAACATAGCTTAGGTTAATGCTTCATTTATGGGCAACAGTAAAGGACAATGTTTCCCCTCATTTTGTTCCTGTGCCCTCACAAACTAAAATGCAGCATTTTCCATTGCTTGGTAGGATTACAGCTAATTGTTGGCTCTTTTGCAGATTTCGTTTTATGTAGTGTACAGGGATGTAGACTACTAACATTAATTTGTATGAGTACACTCACATGCTCACGTTCACATGCACGCACTCATGCAAAGGCATGCACATATTAAGAGCCCATCTGGTTCCAGTTGTAAGGCCCCTTAGTGCTGCTCCTCACCGGTCCAAAAAGAAGAGAGCTGTCTATTGTTTTCTCTTTTTTTTTTTTTTTTTGGTATGTTTACGGGACCGAAGGAGAAAGGTGAGCGTGCAGCCTGACCAGAGGACAACACTGTTTTCTTGTGGACAACCAGATGTCCTATAGCCTCGTTATTGGGTTTCAGTTAAGTAAAAAATGAGCCTCTGTCCCTTTCATTGTGTCAGAAAAAAAACTCCTGTCAGGAAGTCAGATCATTGGTTCAAAATTGATATAACTTACACTTTTATCGTCAGCTCATAACAAAGAATTGTTTTTCAAAGTGGCACAATGTGACATGAGTTGGAGAGCTAAGAGCGAATTCCATGTGAACCAGACCGCTCTGGGGTTTACCACTGCTGTGAAACTGGAGCAGCCTCTTGCTGAAGTGGACAGGTGTGTAACCTAAGTAGCCACAGACTTTAAACAGCTGACTGCTCGCAGGAAGGAAAATTTGGAAGGAATCTGAGTTTGCTTTTGCTCAAACCAACATTTATTTGATGTCTGCAGAGCGTTGTTTATTGTATATTTACACAGGGGTCTATGATGGTTTAGGGTTGAGGTTTGAGGTGCCTCTGCCCAGCCAGTGTTTGGCCTCTCTCTGTGTCCTTAGTGGATGGAGGATGAGGAGGAGCGGATGGGGAAAAAAAGACATGCATGAAGTTGTTGCATTTATCTGAATGTTTTTTACATAACACTGACAGGCTTAAATGCAATTAAAGCAACTAATCTGTCTACTCTGATTTATGCCTTTTATATACAGTCTGTCTGCATAAGCACCTGTCTCTGAACTTTTAGAGTTTCAGACAGTCCCTAATTCATCATCTTTGTCATATTTGAGTTGTTCTTTTTTTTTTGAGAGGTTATGGTTATGCTATATGGGCAGGGAGACTTTGAGTGCCAGTATTAACGAGAAAAAAATCCTGACCTTTAACTCAGTATCCCACTGGCCTTCAGCCAAATCCTAGTGTGCCATGGAATTCCATCTCACATCCTCCCTCACATGTCATGCTGGCTCCTTTTCTTTCCTTCAGCTTTGATGTCAGTGTCTTTGTAAGGAAACGTCTCTTTCCCTCTCTGCATCCATCAGGAGAATATGAGAAAATGCTTAAGAGAACCAAAACACTTCATATTTTCTGTTTGTCGTTACAGTAACTGTCACTCATCCGACGCTCTGTGAAACGGCGTTGTTATTTCTTCTCTCACCTTGGATCAAGCGGTGTTGCCACAGCTGGCTGGCTTTGAATCATTTACCATTGCTGCCTGGCTTTGAAGGAGGATTTATTGGATTTTTGTCACATTCATGTGCGGAGATTGATTTAGTCTTTAAGCTGACATCAGCTGGGAAAATAAAGATTGACACGGCCTGTTTAGGTTTGAGTTTAGAGGGGTGTGCCAGTCATTTTTGCACAGCTCCATTTTTGCACAGTAAGAGAACTTGAACTCAAAATGTCACTCGTGAAATTAGAGACTTTGGTCCACGTTGTTTTGGTGGTGAGAGCCTGATACAATTGGTGGTAGAATATTTGAGTGCTACATATTATTAAATTTCTGCACTAGTCATCTGAATCCCTTGTCTTCCACAACCAAAAATCTTAGCCATACTATGTTGCTGTAATGCTCGCCTTGCTCTGTCCCTTTATTTTTCTTCTTTTTCCTCAAGTACCTCCCTGTTTTCCACCTCATTCTGCCTTTCCATCTTACCTCCCTCTGACTTGTTAGCTTCTCATGCCCTGGGCACATAAAATTATGCAGATTTTATGTCTCTATTTTATCAGGTAAACAGTAGCCATCTCATTTCATGGTGTAAGCCAAATTAATAATGTCCCTTTTATTATCTCTCCATGACTCCCTACACTACTGTAGCTCTGGAACACCTGTGGCTTCCCATGTTTCACATTGTATTGTGGTAACTGGCTGTTAGCCAACAGAAACTTCAGGCATATTCGTCGTGAGCCGTTTGGCAAAGGTAGAAAGTATGTGGCATTCTGTGGTGATGTGTTGATGATTTGAGAGTCGTCCGCCCGTGCTCTGCTTCACAAACAGTGTAACCACCCAGAGGGGAGACATGATACACAGCTGTGGAATGATTATGGATATCATAGAACATATTGTAATCCACTGTAAATATTAGCTAGGTCATCGGGTATCTGTTTCTTTTTATCAGCTTCAAACATGTTCAAGGCCAAGGAACAACTAGAGTTGTTATTTTTAGAGCTGATGTAAGCTCGGGCGCACGCCAGAAGTGGGATGAGTATTATTTATTTTGTAGGGCCCATAATGAAACATAATATCCTTTTCACCATTAACCTCACAACAAGTCATTTTTTATTCAGTTTATCCTGAACGCTGAGGGGAGGTAGGGATTCGGGAGTTCAGTAAAATGTAAAAAAGGTAACAAATAAATATTTTATAGGTGTTAGACTTACCTAAAGAGTCACAAAGGAGGATACTGTCTATAGTGTGGCGATAAAACCACGTTTCCATCTCACTTTGCTTTTGATTAATCCCACAACTGAAGCTGAAATACTTGATCCTCTCACCTCCATTCCAGACGTTACTGGGTGACCGGAGAGCCCAGTCGAAATAAAGAGCTCAAGCACCGGGAGAATCTCCTCTCGCAGCCCACCCATGGCTCTGAAGGGGACCACTCAGAGTGGCCTTAGCAGGAGAAGATTGGACAAGCTTTGTTACGTTCTTCAAAGCAGAAGAAAAGAGCCATAGATAAGGGGGGGCCCTTGGTGCCTTGTGTGCATTTCAGCCAAGAGCCTACTTAATCGGTTCAGGCATGTTGGGCAGTTGGGATGGCTCCATCTGAACCACAGGTTACAAGAGGATTCAGAGTGTCTGCGCCGAAATGCATGTCGCACAAGTGTCTTACAAATGCAGAGTACTCATGCAAAGCATATGAACACGTGCATCATGGGTGATAATAGCACTGATGGAGCCGAGGGGAATTTGCAAGTGGAGAATGCTCTTAAATTCAACAATGAATTGTCAAATTTTGTGGAAAAAAAATAAATTCCGTACTAATTACATTTGAGCTAACCGCTTACCCAATCTTCCCCCGTGGTGACAGTAAAAGAAACATTGTCTGCTTTTGCTTAGTCTGGGTTATAAAGAGGAGTGAAAATCTCTATTGGTATAAACCATAAGTGATGTTTCCTGAAGTTGTGAGGAAAGCGAGCCATGTTTACATCATTGTTGTGGTTAAGGCTGTGTAAAGTTAAGTCTCATCTTTCAGTGAATATGTCAGACATTGTTGTGATCCATTCAGATCTATTCATATGTGTTGTGTGGTGGTTTTCTCAGTGGTCACTTAAGGATCATTGAACGCACAAAGCGCTAAAATGTTTTGCTTAGGCCTCTTGTTTATAAGATAAAAGGCTGTACATAAGCCTTTAATCTCTGTGTTTGGAAATGTAAAAAATGTTTGAATCTCTCCCAGTGTCTGGACCTCAGAATCCAATGACATCAGTGGCTGTTCTCCTTGCTTGTTCTCCGCTTGTTCTGTGATGAATGCCTTTTGTATTAGTGAGGTTCAACACAAAGCTAAGAGAGGCCGTGTAGGGTTTCATTCAGAATTTGCTGTTCTCAGACACATACTAAAGACATGGGGTGGACACAATATACAAACATCTGTTTGATAAAAATGGATTGCATTATCCTCTTTTGCATTATGTTATCTTTGTTTATCTTTTTGTTTTTATCTTCAGAGGTGAGGGGGACTACCTTAAGATATAAAGCCACCACAAACTACAGCCTCAATCAACAGCTTTCTGAGAAAGTGCCAACAAATATGACACAAACATTTTACAAAAGTAGCATCATATTGTACAGGTGTTCTTGTTTCAGTCCCTGCACTGAATTGTAGTTACAAATGCATCTAGATGAGCAAGTCAAGTTGAATGTCTATTAGTAATCTGTAAGCTTTAAAAGAGCTTTTACACTCTTCATTGACACTCTAAAAGTTATCAAAAGACAGGGAAGTAACAAAATTTAAAGCCAGTGCACAAAGCCTGTTAAATTAAAATTAAGCTTAAAATCTGGAGCCTGGGCCACTGAAACAGAATGGAACATACTATATGATATGTGGGTTATTAACCATATTTGTAGAGCCAGTATGGTATAGTAGGCAATAGTCTTTTTTTGATTGATTAAAACACAACTCGATATTCTTAACTTATACACAGAAAAGTGCTGAGGGATTGTAGCATAGGTCCACTTTTGTCTCAGGTGAGGCAGGAAGTGCAAAATCTGTCCACAGACAGGCAAAAATGGCATGTACTTTTGGGTGCACTTCACAAATGCAATCATTCTAATTTAGTTTGGGTACTTCATGCAACGAATGCAATAAGTGCACATTTTGTTCTAAGTTATGTGTCACCCTGAACCACATATTAGCCCCAGACTCCCTCCTAACTTTCCACTCCTGCAGCTGAGCACAGCCTACTGTGGCAGGCAACAGGAGCAGCTGTGCTGGAATAGAGTCATGAAGTAGAAGAGTGTGATTTCTTCTGTTCATCTGTGTTTTCTTCTTTTGAAAATTTAAACCGTTCTGTCTAGTTTTTGCCCGGGACATGAGCTGCTTTTGTTTAGCAGATGCACTGGAAGAACAGGGGTGTTTAATCTGTTGTAAGACAGCTGACATTGCAACAGTTAAACAGCGTTGGATTTAGTTTCAGACTTACTTTTTTACATTTATTGCAGTGAAACCAGCAGAAAATGCAGCAGCATCCTAAATGTTACAGTGGTTCCAAACAAAAAGCTGCTCAGTCCTGCCTATTCATCCCTACCATCATTTATTATTTAGTGACAGCACACAGATAACTGATGGGTCATTAGGCATGTGAACTTGTGTACTATCCCCATTACAGTACAGCGCGCTGTCTCGACCAAAATTTACTAGTGCAGACAAAGCCTTCTTGGACTCGTCATCACCAGAAGTCTACACGTGCTAGTCTGTGCACACACCTGCTTTCTGACAACTGCTGTCTGCTACGCTTTTGTCCCAGTGAGACTACATCACAGGAGAGAGGCCAGACTCTGTTGAATACACAAACACATTCATCAAATTTTGATCAGAGCAGCTAAATTCCAGCCACATGAGTAGTGACTAATGAAAATGTTTATGGTGCCAGGCAGCTTTTTATTCCCAATCCCACATTTACTGCAGGTGGTCACATTTGGAGCCCTGACATGACGTTTGGAACAAAACATTAACATACATGCATGTTGGATCCATTATAAGTGATTTGATTGTCAGTACAAGATTTCATGTTCTCTGGATGTATTTATTGAGCTAATGTTTAGTCCCAACTGTGCAATATACAATATAGCACAGTGAAAAAGGAGTTATAATCCAGTAACTTTTATTTTGCACACAGCTGCAGGTTAGTTTCTGCTAGACTTTGTACATAATCCCCTGTTTTGTCATCCTCCTTGGAACAAATGTAACAGTTGTCTATTTCAGGAAGCTTCCCCAGACAGCATCCACCATCATTAAGTATGCAAACTTATCTTTAGTCACCTGGATGCCTGAACACAAAAATGTGTTCACATAGTCTCAAGAATCTTTCCCTGCTTCACACTGATCAGTAAAATTAGACCTGTGTCTTGTGACCTTCACCTACCAACAGTCAGCTGTTGCAGACAGCACAAACTCCCAGACTGCCTAAAGGAGGACCCCCCCCCCCCCCCCCAACAAATCCCTGCCATGTGCTGCCATCTGAGACCTTTGTGTCTCAGCATTTTAGAGGAAGTGTTTTAAACCCAGCCATGTACTTCTGCTGAGGCTTGTCCCGAGACAGACACTATCATTTGACTTTACTGGAACAAATGCAACTGGTATTTCAGACCTGGCATAGAATAATAGGAGCTAGATTGAAACAAAATGTTCAGGCATGATTACATGTTGCCATGATGACATTTGATACCTAGACAATATGTACAAATGGGTGTAATTTAAATACGCTTTTGATTAGATAAAGAAACAGAGGAGGGTTCTTGATGCGCGGCCATTTGGTTTCTTGACAAAGTCTGTGATGATGCATGTTTGCGTAAGGAAAATACACATTAAAGGCCCTGTTCAGGGGCTGTCTTACATGATGGACATGCCACATTGTTCTGGTTTCCTCAACAAGCTAAGGGCAGATCTCTTACTTCTGACAGCAGAGAGCCAGGGTCAACTGGGGTTAACCCTGTCTAACCCTCTTGGCCACCTGGAGACCCCCACTACACAGCTCACCAGGATTATCCCACACCCTCCTACACATGAGTTACACACATATTAAGGGTCATAGAGGTCATTTTTGTGTCTGTCTCTCTCTCCCTGACACACATACACTCACTCGCTGCCCTTCTCTCTGCCTTTGATGCCTGTGTTCTGGGATGCTGATCCTGTAAATGCTATAGGATGAAAGAGGCGGTTTGGCACAGGCCTGTGTGACCTCTATAGCTTCGGCTATGGCAGCTTGCTGCGCCCCCTTTTTGTTTGGGTTTGACGCTCGAGGGAAGCTGTCACCCCTGAGGTCAGCCAGCGTCGGTGGGCTGATTGACCAGAGGACCACCTCCTGTCACCATGAAGTGATTTATGAGAAGAGACACAATCCCAGCTCCTGTAAGAAACATTGAATACTGAAGCTACAACATCATTTCTGTCCTCTTGCCTTCCTCTGTGGTGTTTAGTAGGGCATAGTAGGAAAGAAAATATTTTAAAGAGACTGTTTGGCATGAGTTGTATTGGCTTCCTACCAAAACATTACCTTTGGACATACTGTAGATACCTGCTTCCCTCAGAGAGATTCTGTTAGGTAATGGTAATGTTTGGCAATGGTAAAACTTTCAACCATTTTTTTTTTCTTTTCTTTTTTTTTTAATTGGCACACACAAAAAAGAGGTTAAGTGGAATTCAGTCTCATGTATTTCTTCCTGTGGAAAGTTCCTGAATAGGAGAAATGATTTTTCATTCCCAGTCTGGGACGTTTCACATATGTCAGTTTTTTTTATGGCTTAATTTTGCATTAATCTGCTGCCCCATATTTTTGCACTAAACCACTTTTCGTGCCCCCCGTTTCTAAATCGAGAAAGATGGTTTTAGAGGGAGAGAAAAAGACAGGGAGGAATGTTCCCCTGCTTAGACGTCATGTGGTGTGTGACTATGCACACCGCCAGGCCGGGCTTTCCAGGCCCTCTCAGAGAGACGAGCCTTTCCTGGAAATCTCAATTTACCTCTGAATAATAGAAAAGGGACAATATATCAGAAATATGTATGTCTACATGAAACGGGGAGCTAATGGGGAACAGAGTTATTAATGAAGGTTTATAGTAATACGAGGAAATGCACTTCATTTGTTGGTGTTTTTGTATTTGATAACATTCTTATTATTCACATTTGATATTATGTTATCAGGTCAGTTGAGCATCTAATGTCTGGTTCTGGTGCATTTAAGGAATGCACTCTTCTACCACTGTTGGTCCCTGTGTCTCTCATCTATATGAACTAACTATAGACCTTAAAGGCATATCACATAGTACAGTGCTACGGATCTGAGGAGATGTCTTGAGCCAGCTCTTTTTGGTCTGTTCCCCATCAGGCAGGCTGCCTCAGCAGGGCCTCAGCCTGCCCGTGAGTGGAAATCTTTGGCCCATGTTATCTTTGGAAAGTGTCGAGTCCACAGAAACCCAGGAGCAAGGAGTCCAGTGTCAGCTAGACATCCCATGCTCGCTATTACTAAGGAAGGATGGAGACATTGTGCTGCAACAGAATGAAGATGAGCTGAAGTAAGCAGCAGAAAATAGGAATACAAAGTAATAAAAGGACTTTCTATACTGTTGTCTGGTTATGTGGCTGTTCCTGAGTCAGTCATTGGTCAGTGTTGCAGTTTACTGAGCATTTTTTTGGACAACACAACAACAAAGAAGACCACAGACATGTTTAAGATGAGGAGACATGATGAGCACTCTCTGACAATGAGAGCTACATGGTCCAATGAGATGGTCCAAGATTGGATGTTGCTTTCAGCTGACACAGCTAGGGATTTTTTTGTCATGAAAAAGCTGAGGGAATGTGGGACAAAGAGCTCCATATGTGTAGTAGACTGTAGTGTAGTGTAACCCAAGTCCTGTAGTGAGGAGGGCCTCATCCACTTAATGCAGGAATCCATCTCATTCTGTCTGTCTATATTGCTGTGATTTTTTTTCCCTTCATAATGACCCCCAAGAGCCAGCAGGAGATTGGATGGCCTCCTATACATTCTGCATGTTGTGGCGGGGCATGACAAATTAGCACCCTGCAGAAATGCTGAATTTCTATGGATGTTTGTCTCATCAAAACAGCATGTCCATTTCCTGACTTGGCAAAGAGGAGGTTCTGGTATAATGGAACATTCATAAGGCTTTCAGGCAGGGACAGTTTCTCATCAGATCTACTGTTTTCTCTTGATGCATGAGTTTATTTCATTATTATCATTATCATTAAATAATTTCTTACTTTTAAACCTAGCTGGCCATGCATCCCATTTGGAGCCAAATCAAAGTACACTGTGTAATTAAGTAAACCAGCATGCACTGAAACATACACTGTGATCTATGTTTAACTCGCAAGTGACTGGTATCAGTTTCTACCCCAGGCACAACATACCTGAATATTTTATTGTGGTATTATGTTAATCTTGTGGTTTATCTCTATCATTATATATTGTCTTACGGTAAATGAAAGAGATTAAATATCTTTTCATGTCATGAGAGATGACCCCAGGCACACATCTGTAAAGAAATGCAGCTTCCTTAGAAAATCAATGCCTATCACAAGTTAGCTGAGCCCAAAGTGAGGCCTTATTGCTCAGTTCAAAACAAAACCTCAGATGTATTGGACTAATTTGTTACATGATGTTACATATTACATTGACTAATTATAAAAAAAACTCATAAATCTATTTATAGCACTAACCTTTTATGCAGCAGGTTTCCCTTTTTCCTGGAGGAATAATTTGACGACGTAAGAAATTAAATGTGACTTATTATTCTCATCATCACCAGACTAAGCACTCTGTGTCACTTGATCTGCTTGCGTGACTAAAATATCCCATCAGCTGTGCTCATGACACAGTAGATATTCTGTAGATATTCTTCAATAGATATTCTGCGTCAGATAACGAGCAGTAATGAAAGAGTGACCTGAATATTAACAGAGGGGCTTTGTCGTTCGTTTAGTTGCCTTTTAGAGAAAAGCTGAGCACCAGCAGGAGGAAATTGAGACTTCACCACGTGCCATGTGCCACATATGTCTAACGCAACATACTGTATTTTTATCTCACAGTTTTACATGTGCTCTTGTGTATATTTAGCGTAACCCCCCGCTCTGTTTTAACTGCTCAGCTGGTGACTCATTAAGAGTGTTTGCAACGGTGCTAATTTATTTTTTGATCTAACCCACATAGATTCTAGGTGAAGACAGGTCTCACTTTCCTCCCACATACGTACAGCATGCCCTAGCTGTATCAGCTCTCTCCAACTGATCAGTTTAGTAACAAGCTCTATGTTTAGCGAGTAATTTAACCAATAATAGGTCATGGAGAGGTGCGCAATCCCATGTATAAGATATTAAAACTTTATACAGATGGAGGAGGGTTCATTGCTCTATATCGCTCTATCTAACTTTTCTGTCATTTTCAGTATTATGTAACAAAGCATCTGTCAAGGTGTAGCACAAAGTTGCTTACGCTGCTATTCAGGCCGTGAGTGAGGTAGTGTTTTGTCTGTGCCTGGATGGGCCTACGTTACAGTATTCCACTACCCATTAAATTGTGACATGAGGGGAAATCAGGTTGATGGCTTTACAGGATGTCCGAGGAATTTTGGTCATGCTCAGTAAAGCTCAGAGAGAGAGAGAGAGCAGGGAAAAGCAGTTGAGACCTGTCTTTAATTTTGCATAATGTCTACATATGGCAGCTCTGTGTAAGTAATCAGTCCGTCTTTGATTGCTTTAACCCTCCCCAACTTTTGTAGGAACAGCTGATTTTATTCCCCTTATTGTTCAGCTCAGTTAAGTCTGTCCACTTGGTGTTTGTGTGCAATTCAATGAGAAACTAGAGGAGTGTTTTCTTTCTACACTGGGGTGTTTTGATTGTTTTTTACATTGATACTACAGGGAGAGAACAGAACCCCCCCTATTAATATCGATTACCTAAGAGACTGGAGTCATTTTCAGTCTTTCTAACAGCCTCAATGCTCCAAGGAATGCTGTAATACAAGCACTGAGCCATGCGTACACAGAGATTTGACCGTGAAGGTGTTGGGAATTCACCTTGGTATTTCTGAAACCGCTGTTGAATCTGTTAAGCTGTGTGTATGGGGGTTTTGCCATCTCTTAACATACTGAGGGAACAATGCATCAAAAGGTGCACCTGGTCCTGTAAAAACACTTCATATTTCTTGGCGGTTACACTGCTATGAAGAGCTCACATCAGACCTAATGCCTGGCATGAGATGGCTACAGATCCACCACGCTGGTCTGCATGCAGGGAAAGGATGAAAACGACTTATCACACCATATTACTTTTTCCAGTGTTCTGGGGTGCCAGAGTTGTACGTCATTCTGTGTTAACCTTGGATATTGGCCTACATTAAGTGTTTTCCAAATGGCAGTACAGCTGTAAATATCATCTGTGTGAAGTTGATGACATTTTTTTGTTTGGAAATGCAAATTTTAGGCCACATTTGTAAGAAACCATCCTATTAAATTTTCGTCTCTGCCCGAAGCTGCTTGTACGTGTTTGACTCAGGATGTCTCAGGTTGTTGCCATATAAAATAAGTTGGGAGGTTTCGTGGCTGATGTAAAATGCACTTTGGTGCTTGGTTAAGATGCTTTGAAAACTCACATATCAAAGTGCTGATTGTCAAACCTCTCGCTGACACACGCTGGTAATTGCCATTCAACACGTGACTGCCCTTTGTAGCTACCTTTTAAAACTGTAATTTCGTTACTTCAAAGGTATCATGCTTTCCATGCGATGACTCCAGTTTTGTATACCCCCCATTATTAGGTCATCATTACCTTGACGACAACAAAAACACAAGGTAAAGGTGGACATATCGTCACAGAGGAACGTTGCAATCCGGTCACAAATACGCCACCTTAACTTTAGCTGTAATTGTACCACTGCAGTGAAGAGAAATTCCCCCTTCAAAATCCAGTGATATTTAAGGTTTTATTTCTGATGGACAGATGTGGATGTGAACAAATGAACAGACAGAAAGTCACCCCCACTAACCCCTCCCGCCCCTGCATTTCACTTAAGGGACAAAACAATGCAACAACACAAAAATATGGGTCAGCAGAATCAGATGATTATGTCCCATGGCTCACAGTATTATAAGAGACCTTTATCTTGCTTTAGTCATATGAACTAATACAGCTGTTTGGAACAGTTAGCGGTGTCCAGAGGGGAGATGATGGGACACAAACTCAGACTCCACACCCAACATTGCTACTTAAAGTCAAGTTTAATTTTCCCTTAAATACTTAAACTCACTTTAATTAGTCCAGTGTAAATGACTGACTCATCTGTTGTTAAGAGGTAACAATTTGAAAAGCAAACAAATAACTGCTAGTGAGCACTTTGAGTGACAAACATGTCCGCAGCTCTGAGCCAAAGAACTGTGTGGTACAAAAGGCCTGGTTTGGCAACCGGCACAGCCTCCAACAACTGCATTCACACAAAGTGAATTCACATGTCCGTTTGCTTAGCTCCCTGGGAGTTTATTGTTGTTATTTGGAGTTTTGAACATGTCAGTTAGATGTAATGAATATAATGTTTGTATGTGTGTTTATTTATTTTTTTTACCCATTTTATTGTTTGTTCGTTATACTGTTGTGGTCACAAATTGCTGGGGTGGACATATTTGGTATGTTTCCATGCACTGGAGAATACATGAAGCTGTCATATTCTATTGATGTCTGTTGGATTTTTTTTTTTAACTCCAAACTTGTCAAACAAATATATAGCTTCATTCTTTTATGATTATATTCATATTTTCCTGTCATTGGCTAAATTTTGTAGTATTTGCTGTACTGGCCATTCACATTAATATGACAGGATGAACAAATTGGCTATTCTCCTTTGCCTTTTTGACTTTTTTGGAAGGCCACAGTGGTCAGGCCACTTTCACATTCACAAAATACATAAATATCCACGTAATCAAACAACCTAAGATGGTGATTTCCATCCATGCCAATGTGCTGGCAGACTGCTACAGTATGAGTGTTGAGAGGGTTGTATAATAAGGAGGGGCAGCTGGTCATGTAGAGCCAAGTAAAAAGTCATGTCAGTGATTAAAACAGCATTACATTCCATTTTAGTTTTCTAATGGACTTTTTGGCTGATGGGAGCATCATGCTTGTGTTACATGTATTATATCGTTCCAAGTCATATATATACAGTATCACTTGACTTTCAAGTAAACAAATTTCCAGTTGTCTTTCCAGTTTTTACCGCATGGATGTTGGCGTGTCAACAAATATGATAATAGGGTAACTGCAAAAAGCCAAAGACATGGCATCAGCAGTTCTGTTGACTTGTAAATAACTTCCTATGTCTGTCTATTGCCTATTCTCCCTGTGTTTGTGTGGGTTTCCTGTGGAAGCAGATATATGGGTCAGATGAATGAAACTCTAAACTACTCACAGAGTGTAGACCACGGCTGTAGCTGCGTTTGCCTGCCTGTATTTACTAACAACCTGCCCAGTGTTTCACCTCTTACCTAAGTGCATTCTGGGATAGGTTCTGGCCCAATACAACCTTGAACAAAATGCAGGTATGAAAAATGAATGATACTTGTTTTTTTAAAGCACTTTGGCACCCTCTATACTTTTAGATGGGCAAGAGTGCACTGAATACAGTAAATCTACATTATAACTATGGCAAAAGGCAGCAGCTCTATTTTCAATGAAAGTTTTCAGATTTATCCTCCAGTATCAGTAAACAGGGGAGGAAGGAAGCAGAGGCAAATGAAAGGCGTGAGGTCCAGGGATCAGATATTCACCTGCTGCCACCCAGCTCTCTGCTTGGCAGTTGGATAAACAGTGGACGACTCAGTCTGACCTCACTGTCAAACAGACAGTATGAATCCACGTCAAACTCTGTGAGCAATTCAGCCTTCAGCCCTCTGTCACCACCACCACAAACACATCTCATTACCTCTTATGTTTCCACTGTATATCTTTTCTGTCTTTAGCTAAATAATACTATACTTGGAATGCACAACTGTCAAATGATTTTTCTGCTACTTACGTTTGCATTCAGATTTTGTTACTAAATATAGACAAGACTAAAGTGCTAACACAGACCCAGTTAAAACAAAAATCTCACCCACTAAATCTGCTAATTACAGTTTTGGGTTGTTGGCTGGTGGTGTGACAGAGGGCCGCAGTAGCTCTGAACCAGGCCTGCAGCTGTCACACATCACACACATGCAGACTTCACTTTTCTCCTCCTCGTTTCCCCACTGGTGGCCCAGTCTAGCCCAGAGACAAATGGGCCCAGACATAGAAGACATTAAGACTAAAACAACATACTAAAGTACAGACTTGCTCTCCCATGATACAAACACAAAATATTCACTGCTGCAATTATACACATTTTGACATGGATGGCAGGAGACAGTTTTCTTTATATTTATGTAGCGCTTGTTTCAGGAAAGTTGAAGATATAGAGACATTTGTGGCCAGCCAACATCAGGATGAAAAGGATGGGTAAAAACCCCAAATTATTCAGGTCAAGGTTTAAGCATGGAATACGATGGGGAAGTTTCAATGCACTATATTAGAAATATGTTTTAATAATGTATGGGCTGCAATATTCCTATCGATTGCATTCAGACTACTTGGAAAGAGAGACACAAAGCAAACTAACCTTCGAAAAAGTCCTAAACTCAAGCCAGCAGTCTGAGAATGCTAACCCTTCTCCAGTTTCAGGTCAGATTTACAAGTGTGTGACCTTTGTAAATACAGCTATTCTTAGCACTGAATTGTTTCTAAATCTGAGGTACAGCTGGTTGACATGATGTGCACTTAGGTGGACACGTTACCCAGTATTAGATCATCTGATTATCTGGTGTGCATCAAATCAAAAAGTGAAACTCTGATCCACCAACCCAGCCCTGGATATAACATTTGGTGAGATTTCTCCTGAGGAAATGCGGAATAGTATCAATCAAAGTTGTTTCAATCAATCCTTACGCAGTGTTGAGAATATATGGGGGCCAAGAGCTTGCTGACATGATCGGTGGCTCAAATGACTTACTGTTGCAGTGGGCAGGGGGCTATCGATCCTCAAACATGGTGTATTTTCTTAAAGGACAATTGGCTCTTGATACTGGGGCAGCGGCCTCTAGGGCTATTATTGATATCAGGGTCAAAATTCACTTTTTGAAGAGGAAAAGCCAGTGGCATGGACCTGCTTCCACTGGGAAAACATCACTCACTTTTTTTTCTCCCATTTATGCTGAACTTATTTGGATTAGTACCAGATGCGGATGGGTTGTTAGTAATGTTAATATATTAGTAAACATTCAATGATTCAAAGGGAAAATAATTTTTGATCTTTGGCGGATTCATAAAATTGTATTTGCCACTGCCATTAGACTAAAGTCATAATATATTTCAGTTCAAGTGGAAGTCTATCTAGTTGTACCACAGTCAGTGAGTGCAGTAAGTTGTGGTTAAGAATATTGACTTTTATGAGGGCTTGAGACAACAATCAGTTGTCAATCAATGGATATTTATTATTCATAGTTTGTTTTACCCTCCCGTCTTAGGTAAAATTCCATAATGTTTCATGTACAAAGTGTTCATTTTTGTCGATCTTAACAGTGTCACTCCTATGGATGGCAGTGTTGGTGGAGTCCACCACTTTAGTCAGATTGAGTATAGATTATGTCATTGATTCCCACAGAATGTGTACTGATCATGGCTCCTATATGATGAATCGTACCTTCAGTGACATGACTTTTCCTCTAATGTCACCATAGAGCGGACATTGCCCATGAAATTTAAATACGAATACTTACAAGCCCAGGATGAATCCTAATGACTTTTTGCTTCACAGGACTTTTTACTGTGCAGCCACCAAGAGGTTGATATATATTGTGGCTGTTATGGGTAGCATGCTACTTGCACCAGCTAACCCAAAGATGATAAAGCATTATACCATCTAAACATTAGAATGCTAAGATTGTCATTGTGACCATGTTAGCATCAGTATTTATAGTATTAATAAAACGACTATGAAAGCATCACTATGTTGAGTACAGTACATGGCTTGTGAACCTTACTGTCTG
The DNA here is from genome assembly GCA_033238685.1 of Lates japonicus. Lineage (NCBI taxonomy): Eukaryota > Metazoa > Chordata > Actinopteri > Centropomidae > Lates > Lates japonicus. The sequence goes on along the minus strand of BRZM01000063.1, from coordinate 1,199,664 downwards.
TTTAGCATCTCCGATGCACAGGGATTGATAAGGTTTACAACACTGCCATCAGGAAAAGCACTTTGTATTTGAATAAACAGAGGGAAGAAGCGGCATAGTTACCATAACCAGCAAATGTCAGACGAAAAGACCAGGAGTTTTGCTGCATAAAGTCAAAACAAAAGAATGCAAAGCCCTGTATACTGACACTGTTTAAACACAAAATGATTTCTTAGGTACCTTTAAACACCAGAGCAATGACTACTGGCTACAACAATGGCGTCAGATAAAAGCAACACCATCTTACACATCACAGCTTACAACTAACAAGCGGGCTACTATAGTTACAGCTAGTCTACATTTATGGTGGCTAGTAGTTATAGTATGTAACTAGCTGTAGTATGTTATGGTATCACGCAACCAACTGTCCAACATACAGGAAATTTAGACGGGCAATAGAAAAATCTAATCCTCCACCCCAGGATCAAACATATCCACAACAGTCCATGAAGGACCAAATGAAATAGTACATTACCCTGACACTGTAAACAAACATGTCTGTTTCCCCTCTGGATGCCATTAAGGAATGTTTCAATGTTTGTTTTAGTCATTGAGCAAAATGTGTTCTTTCTTCCTCCACGTAGTTGAAGAGTATGCAAATCGCATTCATTCACAAACTCGCCATTATTCTCGGTCCAAACGCAGCTTGTGTTTGTAAGTCTATAATTGTGGTATATTCTGCTCTGTATCAACCTCCTCTTTCTAATCATACAATATTTAGAATATATAGAGGTTACGTTATCCGCTGAATTTAAATCCCTTGGCTTTACAGAAGTGCAAAAGGCAGCTTTGGGGGCCTTTATGGAATCCAGCGGCTTGGTCAACATTTCAAGTTCCATTATCTGGAGCAGATCAGAGCCAAGCAAGTCTGGTCAGACACCCTGCAGCCCAGAGAACAGCAGAACATTTCTAGAAAACATGGTACATTTCTGTACATTTGTACAGATTAAACACTAGGGATCATGAAGTTGTCTTCACTCCAGTATCCATTGCTTACTGCTGATACTAGTCTTACATGCTGACGGGAGGTTCCTGGAATCTGCCATACAGCTCATTCTGAATCTCTGAACTGTGAAATTAAACCTTCATTAAACCTTTGATAGAACAGCTGGTGAAATGTGAGAGCTGTAACCTAATACTGCACATGCACACACACACACAATCCCATCTGACCTATAGTAGAAGTGCTGTAACTCTCAACACGCCTTAGCAGGTGTCCAATATTCTGAGCAAGTGTGGAGTGCCAGAACTCCTGTTCTCGTTGTCACAAAATACTACCCTCTGAATATGGAGTCAGACCTATTTCCACAACTATTATTCCCTCACAGAGGTCCCTGTAAAAATGAAAATAATAGATCTATATTCCCTTTGTACATGACAGCATTCAGACTTACGAACATTGAAACTTTCAAAACCTTACTGCAGTTGTCTTTGAGTCAACTGTACTACACATAAACAAAAAACAGATAAAGCGTTAGATACTAAAAGCATAGGTTTTCAGGTACCCACTAACATATATCTAACACTATGAAATACAGTGCAGGCGTAGATGTGTTAATGAGAGCACCTTTTCTGTCAAGTTCTTTCCCGTCTCCTGCAGCCAGGCTCAGGAGCTTTGTGCTATGATTGAGCTAACCACTACCAGGTATGCTTGAGAAAAGTTTTGGTGCAACTAGCTGCAGGAGTCAAGATGGGGTAGAAGCAGGGAGGAAGGGGTGGGGGTGGCACCAAGAGATGGAGTTGTAATGTAGAAACATCAAACTGGCCTGAGTCTGGCACAAAGTGTTGGGCTAAGGTCTCTGAACTTATTCTGGTCTGATCGTGCAGGGCTGTTGCCTGTTGAAAATTTGTCTCACGCACGCAGACGGAAGCGACCCCCTGAACCCAAAAACTGAAGCGTTATTACATTTGGAAATTAGGGTGGCGATGAGGAGTTATTAAATTAGCTCTTAAATTTAGCGAATATTTTTTATGGATTAATCAAATGAGAGACAAATGGGAAATGAGTTACAAGGCTGTACAACAAATGACCGAGAGCCAAAAAAAAAAAAAAAAAAAAAAAAAAAAAAATCACTTTCTCCCAACATAGAAATTGCTCTGTTTAAGGCATCAGGGCTGCACCCTGTAGTACTCCTCACAGCCTCATGCAAACCATATTGCAAGAGTTTGTGTGGTCACATACTGAATTTAAGAGTCTAAGCAGAAGCAGCTTTTGTCTATGCTGAGCCAAGTTATTTTTTGTTAAATCAATCAATAAATTTATTCTGGAAATAATCATTCTATGTATACAATAATGCAGCCAGTTTAGGAAATAGAACATTCCTCAATATATCAAACAGTAACATATAGAACATGAGAGTAAGAGTTTATTATCAGTAAATATAACAACAATAAGTTTCCATAGTAAAATCACTAGAAATGACTAAAAATTACAACATAAAATATTTTAACTTGGTTATAAAATGAAGATACACATAAAATACAGCCCACACAACATTTTATGTATTTACGGTTTTACATTTGCATATCTGTTTCAGTATCAGTATTTTTGGACTGCCTGCTATTTTGGAAGAAGATCGTCACCAGAACCACAGTGTCATTTCATTGACCAAAATGTACAGGAGCTTTATTTTTAAATGTGTGTGTCCCCATAGATGATAGATGGAAGCAGCCATGCATAAAGCGTTACCCCTGCTGTGCATAGAGCAGATCCCTCTCTCACTTTTTTCCATAGGCTTTATTACACCGGCCTCCCGTCTTGTTGGGATAGTTAAACCTGTTAACTCATGCTGCGGTAATGCTTGAAATAAAATACCAGATAGAGACCTCTAGGGGTTGGGATGGTAAAGACACCCTCTGCACAGATCAGTCAGGAACTACAATCAAAGTACTGACTACTTTAAACACTTTCAAATGTAGAATTTGACCATCTCTGTTGAAGTTTTCATCCAGCTCTCTTTCATTTACTTACTGTATGTTTTATTTCAGTCCCTTATGTCAGTACTTTTCTTTTCAAGACTGTAGAATCTCTTATCTCTGTCATCCTGGGAGACACACAAGTGATACCTAGTCTTCACATGAAAACACACACTTACACAAGTTGTAGTAGTTTTGTTAAAGATAATGGAGACTTTATGGGACAGAACATAGTGATAGCATAATAAAAGATGTATATATTTGTAGGTCTGTAGTGTGAGCAAAGTTGTTTTAGCCAAAAGTGTTGAACTCTAATGCATCATTAGCTACAGGAAATAAGAGAGAGTGGTAAGCTAAACACTCATTCTGTGTCTTGTCATGTTTGATGTCAGATTCATACCTCAGTAGCAGATTAAATTAATCTGGAATTAGTCTTAAAGTAACTCTCCCACTTGCTGGGTAAGTTCCTACAATGTAAATGTTATGGAGACTCTCTTATCCCATGGCATGTGGTTTCCTCCTAAATAATATGAGCGTTAGGCTCTACACACCTCTTGTCATCCTCCTTTACAAATATCTTTTCCTGGCAAGGTATGTTTGTTAAAATGATAGTTTTTTATAGCTTTGGATCATAATCTGGCCATATCTCTCTTTTTTTTTCCATTACAATGCTCTATGATACTTGATGGCTGGCTGGCTAAATAAGGTAAAGAGAGCACTTGCATTCTTTCTTGCAAAAGGCGATCCTCTCTGGTGCTGAGCAGAGCATACTTTTATCTATCAGAAATTGAGGGTGCTTTAGGTGTGCCAGCCAATCCCTCCACCTTGACACTGTCATGTAGGGATGCATGACTGGCTCCTAATTAGTTTCAAAAATCTCTTAGTGCGATTTATATTGCAAAGGGCATATTTTCTGAAAGCCAAATTATGTCTGTTTTCAAAGTGGGCAGCAGTTGCTGGTAGCCACACCTTCTCACATCTCACTTTTCATGGAGGCAGTAGTTTTTCCCTTTGTTTTGTATTGAAGATAAGGCCTTTTTAATTTTCCAGAGGCTTGTATTTTTTCAAAATAGTCATTCCGCTGCAGTCATTGGTTTGGTTGTCAAACTGAAACTAATAGATAAAAGCACCAGGACTCAAATCTCTTGTTTGAACTGTAGCTATGACCTGCCATCACAGATGTTTTCCTCTGTTCTTTTTCAGTTTCAAGTTTTCCTTTATAAACAAGAGAATAGAGATTTGCTAATTGAAAATGTCCTAAATACTCTTGGAAACTTTAGAAACATTACTCTAAACTGTTTTCATCAACATTACTGCCAGTAGACCCAACAATGCAGGTCATGGTTAAATTATCATTAAGGATTATGCACAGTAGAAGGCCTTAGTTTCCTCTACAAAGTTGAGCGGCAGTTTTGGGAAAATGCAGTAGATGCTGCCCTCTTATGCTGACAGATGAATGATGAGCAAGAGGCCCGGCGTGTTGCTGAAAAATGAACAAGGAGCCTGCAAAATACGGACCGTCTCTTGTTGATTTTCCTCAGGTAGCGAGAACACTCATATCTATCAAAGGGTATTACATTTTATCTAAAAATTTGTGTCGCGCTGTATCTCCTTTCATCATAACATGGATTAATGTCTGCTCTATGTGGCTGTGTGTGTGAGAGGAGAGAGAGAGAGGAATGTCAGAGTTTGATGGATTTGAGCTGCGGTTACCTTTCCCTCCGAGCCAGGCCGGTGTGGTACAGTGATCCAGGTACTGTATCACTGTTTTGTCAGACCAGTCAAAATGTATCTGGGGTGTCTTGGGGCCAGTATTTACAGGAGAATAATGACAATTATTCCTCCCAATAAGGTGACAGGGGAGGATGGCCACTCAAATATTTGAGATATCGCTCATTATTCTTTAGCGCCAAATAACAAAGGAAAACCAGACACATATTTTGGGTTTATTAACTAAAATGTGCCTCTGTTGGCGTAGCACTTTATATTGTATCGTCAAATAACAAACAAACTGCTAAACAATTTCACATTTATGGCTGGAGAGTACAGGTTGGGCAACAGTTTAATATAGAACCACAAGAAAAAAACAAGAAGAAAAAACATTTATTAGCGCAATAGTCTGTCATTGACTGTACTCATTTTGCTTGCCAGAAACCAAATATTTATTTCTTATCTTCTTTAGCATTAACATGGAGTTGCTTGAGAGCCTCCTTGAGGAGATAAAACAGTGAACACATCAGTCATTTGGCATTATTAAGGAGGATTTTGAAGAGAAAGCAGTCAGTCATGTTGATTGTGAATTTGTTTCCAGTTAGGTAAGTATATTATTTGGCCCCAGAGGACAAAACAGGTCTTTGATCGCTGACTCTCTGTGCAAACATGGATTATTCATTTTCAATGACACCTCAGAATAAGGTGAGTCTGTCAAACAAAACACCTCCCTCAACAGAGATAATTAACAATTCAGGGATGACTGTCTCCTCCCAGTCCATGAAGCGTTCTGTTTTAGTCGTTTGATGATGTTAAACATTTTGGATTGGACTGTAATCACATCTCATGTTTAATATTGTGAGTGCTAAATCTAAGTCAATTGCCATAAGCACATATCCACACCTCTATAATTACAGTATGCTTTTCGTATATTCCATTGTATCTTGCCTCTTTGGTTTGTCAGTAACAGTGCTGACTTGACCCTTCCCACAGGCCCTGCTGCCTGGCAACGAGTCAGATCTCACACTTCACACCGGCTTGGCATTGCAGAAGCCAGTGCCAAGATTGCAACAATCTAACATGACAGGGCAGTCATGCGAAGCCAGAACAGTCCGGTAGTAACGATGTTCATGATCACACATCACTACAGGGTAGCATTTGTGTCCCATTTTATGTCCACCCACCCTGGCTAAAGCCTGGCGGCACATTTTGATGAAATTCCATCCCGTTGCGCGTTCTCCCTGGATTCGTCGAAATCATTTCCTGTAAGACTTTGAAGCCAGATCAAAGAAAGATTACACACACTAAAAACAAACTCTGCTCTAACTTGTTTATTGATCGTACTACAAGTGTGTCTGTGCCAGTCTGATTGTGGATCAGGATCAAACATAATGGCATAGGCCTCACAGCCAAGTGAGTAGTGCTTGGAGATATTGCACAGTATGTGAGAGAATGAACTCAGTCTTTCTGTTGCTGCTGTCTGCATAACCCTGTGGTGCCATACTTGTACAATCCCTCTGCTTCATTTAGAGCCCTGTGTTTTGAGTCTTTCTCTTACAGGTGCTGTTTTCAGTCAGGCTTCATTTTGTTCAGAGCCAGATAAGTAAACTTAAACTTTCAATGCAGCCAGTACTGCTTGTTCCTTGTAGTTGGGTCCCATATCCCTAGTGCAACATTTATCTCCTGTCTCCACTCCTGCTCGTTCTTTTTAATCCACATGTAGAAAACCATGTGTAGAGAGCCCTGTTTTCAACTTTGTACATAATGTCAATGGGTTTTTAAATGGTTTATTTAACCCTAAAGAGAGAGGTTTGTCAAGACATGGGAACTCTTAGTCACTCAATTTATTTGAAAAATTAAAATCCCTACATTTAGAGATAAATAGTTTTTAATGAGCAGTTTTGCTTTGTAAATTCCAAGATCAGAATCTTTTTCTCTTCCCTGTCAAATGTGTTTTAAGTGTCAGTCTGATGGGTGGAAGTAATTATCCAGGGTCATTGGGTTGAGGCAACGCAGTGACAGGGCTGCTCTTATTAGACTGGATGTCAGGTTAACTAGATTGTGTGTCTTACCCTAAACCACGACAGATGATTGCAAGGTCCTCCTCCTCTACTGAGAAGACAGGAGGAAACACATTTTACGTGCTTGAACTTTTATAAAACAAACAGAATTAAAGGTGGAGGAGACATAATGGATCCCTTTCATTACTAAAACCAGGTGTTTGACAGAAGGACTAGGTGAGATGGGAGAGATTTCCATCTCTCTTTTCCATTAAATTACAGTCGCAGAGTGGCCGGTATGGAAATGAGATGGTGTCTAACGCTGTGTGTAGGTCCCACATCGGTCCTTCCTATTCAAACGAAGTCTGAAATAGATGTGGTCTCAACGCTGTGTATTTTATTGGACAGAGTTTGCTAATTGCATTTCCCACATGTCAGGTTGTTGAGAATAGGAGGAGCTGGAGAGGTCAGAGCGGGAGACAGCCAAAGGGTAGGAGAGGAAGAATTAGAAGTAGGTTGGGGAGAGTCATTAGGGTCATTGTTGGGAATGTTTCCAACTCTACTTTGGGAGAAAGGCCATTTAAAAATTCTCATTTAATTTGCTGTTACAAGGTAAACATTTCTGATTTTAAGGATCATAAAGAAGTCTAAATTGAGAAAACGCGCTTTATTGGGCTGTCACATGGATAAAAAGATAAAAATCAGAAAAAAAGAACTACAGCATATGTACACATGTGATGAGCAGGGAAATATCTGGACTAGTTTTACGTCTTACTCTTTAAGCATCTGGTCCTGCATCTATATACACATAAATAGCTGCAGCAAAAAAAAAAGCTGTTTGGCTGCAGCAGCTGCCAAGCAACACATGGGAACTGACCTTGACCCCAACCTCATCCAACTCAGGTCAAAGTTTTATATACAAGTTACTAGATGACATTCGCCATACAGAGTCACTGATAGCATAATAATAGCTTCCTCTGTCAGCAGTTGTAACTTCCTGCTTTGTGACTTGGCTAATATTCGTGAGTTTTGCTCCACCCACTAGCCAGACCCGCTTCAATTGTTTGATCCTTGTTTATATCTGTATGGGCTTTTGTCTGGTCTGCTGAATGGTGTACCTTTATAAACTCTCAAGCTCCACTCATTATCTCTGTATGTCAGTGGTGGCCGAGTGTGTGGGAAACCTGCTGAGGGAGGTGAAATACAAGTTGCCTACAAAAAGCAGAGGGAAGAAGAAGAAGAAAAGAAAGAAAGGTTTTATGGGGGGGGGGTTGTTACCACCTAGTAGCTAAGGGAATGAGTCATTAGACAGGCAGGCACTAATGAAAGGTTGTCTGTCCTCATTGGCCTGCTGTCTTGACTCTCTCCTCGTCGCTGAATTCTACAGATTCCTCTCACTTTCCTCTACTGTTTCTCTTTGACAGCATTAGATAGTATCTTGTGACTGGTTGGCGTACGGTTTATTGAAGAAACTTACCAGGAGATAATTAGCCTGCCCTTTAAATTCTCTAGAACATGTTCCGTCTCACAGGAATAATAAAGGGTGTATGGGCTAAACGGTTGGCCCGTGCTTCCAAAATACTTACCCTGCAAGGCAAAATGACAAATGCCACTGCTGCCTTTGGGAGAATTATTATGACTGACAAAAGCATGACTTTTCACTGAGCATCTTGCATAAACACATCAATAAACCTTAGTCCATTTCCCGTTTCCATCCAGGGACAATGGTGCCGTTGAGCTCTGCAAGCTGAGTTTGTATTTATTGGAACTTGGTACCTTAGTATCAAATACCTCTGGGATAGAGTGTGAAACCCAGGGAAACCCAATCTATTTGCGGTCCCGAGACACAATATGTAGAAATCCGGTACAACGTCCATTGAAAATGGATGGAATGAATTAAGCGTGGTTTATTTGCATGTTACCAACACCAACGTAATAGAACACGAAGAGGACATGCTTTATTGTTAACCTTGCAAGATCTTTTGTGAAACTCCTCATTTAGCAGTTGTCTGTATTAAGATAACTGAACACAAAAGCAGCACACATGACAAGTTTTTTTTATGACCTGCCATAGGTTAACTCGATTAGGCCCAGATTTATTAAGCTATTTGTTGATGTTTCCTGTCCATAGCATAGCTGTAGGTGCTTAAGTTTCACGCCCGTGGGTCCGTGCAGGCCTTCCTGCAGATCCTGCTCCCGGTGAAGCCAGAGGCTTCTTCAGTCTGTTGTGGCCCAGGAAGCCAGTTTCTCTAATCTAAGCCATCGGCATCTCATATAACTTCCATCACAACTTCCAAAGCTTGTTGAATAAACTCCAGACAAAGACAAATTAATTAATGTCTTTTTGTTCCTCTGTACTTTGTGTGTACATAACCGTGCATGTCACAGCGTGTTCAGGGCGTGTTCAACTCACATTTTCCATATAATTGTCTTGATCCACTGTCGGTTGCGCTCAAAACCCAAACCACGTTGCGTGATCTCCTCTTACCCTGCATTCGCTTAATAGTTTCCACACAAGGTGCTGTAATCTACTTTTGTTGACCCATCGGTACCAACATGTTTTCGTTCAGGGAGAAGGGATAAAAAGAGAAGAAGAAGCCCAGTCCACAGTAGCATATTTACAAATGATGCACATGTTAGGTCTTCACCTTAATTACTTGTGTTTTTTCTCTTCATAAATGTTGGAACAGGAGGGTTTCCTTACAGGTGAGAAGGGGGAGAAAAAATTGAGAAGGAAGCTACTGTTGATGTTGTTGTGTCGCTGTTTCGTGACTGCAGAGGCCGTGCAACGTGCTGTAAACTCAAGGTTTCTCATGAAATACCAAGGACAAAATGAAGATGGTCCATTCATCCTTACACATGGCAGGCAGTGATGTGGTACTGGCACACACAGACCGTGCTCTCAGATGGCCATAGTTTGCCTGACCTCAGTCCCAGCCACCGCCACCTCTCAGTCTGGCCTTTACTGACCCGGTGGAGCTCCAGGCTCTGGGACAGGGCTGAAATACAGACATGGGCAGGGCACTGGCTTGGGACTGAAGTCCACCCTCAAGGTCCAACTTGACCAGACCAAACACTGCACAGAAAGGCAGCCTTTATTTCTGTGAGCTCACGCATAAGCACCGTCTGTCTCCTGCCATTTTGATTAATGTAGATAGTAGCTTATTAGTTGATTACCTTTACCCAGGATTCGCTTCTTGTGCACTGATGCTTTTTAAATTTTCCTGAAGGATAATCACTGATCAAAACAACTCCACAAATTCAGGCAGACAACTAGAAAATTGTACTACACTGACACATGACAAATCCCAATTACTACAACATGCATTGATTACTATATGTCTTTTCAAGGAAGGTGACTGGTCTGTCCCAAATCTTTAACTCTGCCAATACTTCTGCTTGCAAATACCACTGCGACACTGCTGTTCTGTCACTTCTGCAGCTCATTGAGGTTTGATAAGTTCTCTCCAGGTTGGAAAGTAAATTGTCATCACTCCCCTTTCTACCCTGTGCTGAGCTGAGCTTTTGCTCACATTAAGCACTAGTTACGCAACAATGTACTTAACACAAGCACATATAAGATTGGCAAGTGGGTGATGACAGACTGATGACTTCCATTCGGATGACCTACTTTAGTTTCAAAATCAGTATCATGTTGTTGTAGGTGTAGCGGATAGTGATGAGAAGGTCTGGCACAGACAGAGCAGGTCAGATTTAAGCCTTTAAGTTATATACCTTATGTCATTCAGCTTTTCTTTTTTTTTTTTCTTTTTTTTTTTTTTTTTTGGAATAATTTTTCCTCTAGCAAACGTTACTCTGGAGCCATTTTTCTTCTCGACCTCAAGATCTCTGCATCCCACAGGCTGTTGATTTGATTGTAAGAAAGTTTTATGTGATGCTGGGGATCCTCCTCCTCCTCAGCTTCTTGTTTGACAGCTCCACTCCTGAAAGCAAACACAGTTTAATTTACAGCGGTGTGTGCGGGGTTGTCCTGCCCAGTGGGGTCTTTGTGGGTTTCCTGGCTGTGCTTTGGATGTGGTTAATGTGTTCCGCCCACTGCATGAACTTTGAGCAGTGGTAGTCATCCCTTTCATTTGTGGCACTTTCTGGAAATGAAGGCGAAGCAAACAGAGGAGTAACTGAGCATTTTAGATGTGTTTGTAGATGGAAAATGAGCGGGGTTAATGGTTTTGTTGGCAAACAAATGTTGATCATTTGTTAGCTGTCCAGCTGTCCAGAGTGGCGGGGACTGGTCTTAGGTTGGGATTGACATGTGGGGATGAATAAAAAAGTGACCCATGACTCGTACAAGACGGCATTACTGGAATGTGCTGGCACTGACATAGAGAATCGGAAGGTGTCTGAAGCAGCGCAAGATAGATTTGCTTTTAAAAGTTGTCTCCTCAGCAGTAGCACAACCATCCACGAGGCCTGTCATGTCTGAATGTTTCAGGCCCCTGGTTTTCTTCTCCCTCTACTCCCTCTCTCAGAATTCGACACATTCCTGGCTGATTACAGAAAACTCCACTACTACTTTTATAGTTATTGTAATTATGAGACCATTACATGTATGGCTGTTCCAGCTGAGGAAAATATGACTGTGTGCAGTTTAGGGAAAACAGCTGCTCTCTGTGGATTCATCAATACAGGGCGTCAAAAACACTTTCCACTGTTGAGTGTTCCTGTCAAGTGCCAAAGTGAAGTTACAGTGAAGCCTAAAATTGGTGCTGAAGATGATGGAAAAAAAAAACGACTGCTTGTCCCATGAGCCACTCAATACATTTCACCCAATTTTAAGGCTGCTCTTGTTTTTTTGTAGTATGAAGAGTGATTGTGACATGATTGGATGGCTCTATTGACATCAAAGTGTATTGATTATAACCCAGCTGTTGCACTTAGTTTGTGTTCTTTAGTACAGCTTTATTGTGGTCCGAGTAAAGGGTGAAGGTGCATCTAAGTTCCCCAGAATGTTTGCAGTGCCTAAGCTATATATCACTGTCACACACATCACACACATGCAGACTTCACTTTTCTCCTCCTCGTTCCCCACTGATGTGGCCCAGTCAGCCCAGAGACAAATGGGCCCAGACATGGAAGACATTAAGACTAGCTAAAAACAACATGCTAAGTACAGACTTGCTCTCCCGCAATGCAAACACAAAGTGTTCACTCTGCTGCAATTATACACATTTTGACATGGATGGCAGGGGAGACAGTTTTCTTTATATTTATGTAAACGCTTGTTTCAGGAAAAGTTGAAGATATAGAGACATTTTGTGGCCATGTTAACATCAGGATGAAAAGGATGGGTAAAAAACCCCAAATTATTCAGGTCAAGGTTTAAACATGGAGATACGATAGGGGATTTCAATGCACACTATATTAGAAATAATGTTTTAATAATGTATATGGGCTGCAATATTCCTGTCGATTGCATTCAGACTACTTGGAAAGAGGAGACACAAGCAAGCTAGCCTTCCCGAAAAAGTCTCTCAAACTCAAACCCAGCAGTCTGAGGAATGCCCCTAACCCTTCTCCAGTTTCAGATCAGATTTTAAGTGTGTGACCTTTGTAAATACAGCTATTCTTAACACCTGAATTGTTTCTAAATCTGAGAGTGCAGCTGGTTGACATGATGTTGCACTTAGGTGGACACGTTGCCAGTATTAGATCATCTGATTATCTGGTGTGCATCAAATCAAAAAGTGAAGCTACGATCCTGACAGCCTCTGGATATAACATTTGGTGAGATTTCTCCTGAGGAAATGCCAGAATAGTATCAATCAAAGTTGTTTCAATCAATCCTTCGCAGTGTTGAGAATATATATGGGGGGCCAAGAGCTTGCTGACATGATCGGTAACAAATGACTTACTGTTGCAGTGGGCTTGGGGGGGGGCTTCCCCCTGTCGATCCTCAAACATAGTGTATTTTCTTAAAGGAGACAATTAGCTCTTGATGAGGCAGCCGGCCTCTAGGAGCTGTTGATATCAGGGGTCAAAGGTCACTTTTTGAAGAGGAAAAGCCAGTGGCATGGACCTGCTCTTCCACTGGGAAAACATCACTCACTTTTTTTCTCATTTATGTGCTGAACTTATTTGGATTGGTACCAGATGCGGATAGGTTGTTAATGTTAATATATTAGTGACACATTCAGTTCAAAGGGAGAAAATAATTTTGATCTTTGTGGATTCATAAATTGTATTTGCCACTGCCATTGAACTAAGAGTCATAATATATTTCAGTTCAAGTGGAAGTCTATCTGATTGTACCACAGTCAGTAGTGCAGTAAGTTGTGGTTAAGAATATTGACTTTTATGAGGGCTTGAGACAACAGTCAGTTGTCAATCAATGGATGTTTATTATTCATAGTTTATTTTACCCTCCACGTCTTAGAAGTAAAATTCCATAATGTTTTCATGTACAAAGTGTTCATTTTTAACCGATGCTAACAGTGTCACTCTATGGATGGCAGTGTTGGTGGGTCCACCACTTTGGTCCAGATTGAAATATGTTAGACCTTATTAAATTGATTCCCACAGAATATTGTACACAGTCATGGCTCCTATATGATGAATCGTACCAACTTCAGTGACCCCTTGACTTTTCCTCTAATGTCACCATGAGGCGGACATTTGCCATGAAATTTAGTACGAATACTTACTGTCGCCAGAGGATGAATCCTAATGACTTTGGCATTCACAGGACTTTTACTGTGCGGCCACCAAGAGGTTGATATATATTGTGGCTATTGTGGGTAGCATGCTAACACACCCAGCTGGCAAAGATGATAAGCATTATACCATCTAAACATTAGAATGCTAAGATTGTCATTGTGACCATGTTAGCATCATGTTGCTGGTATTAATAAAGCATGACTATGAAAGCATCACTATATTGAAGTACAGTACATGGCTGTAGACCTTACTGTCTGTTTAGCATTCTCCGATGCACAGGGATTGATGAGTTTTACAACACTGCCATCAGGAAAAGCACTTTGTGTTGAATAAACAGAGGAAGAAACGGCATAGTTACCATAACCAACAAATGTCAGACAAAGAAAAGACCAGGAGTTTGCTGCATAAGTCAAAACAAAGATGCCAAAGCCCTGTATGCTGACACTGTTTAAACACAAAATGATTTCTTGGAAGTGCAGCACAAACACCAGAGCAATGACTGCTGGCTACCAACAATGGCGTCAGATTAAAAACAGCACCATCTTACACATCACAGCTTTAACTATGGCGGGCTACTATGAATTACAGCTAGTCTACCATTTATGGTGGCTGGTAGTTATAGTATGTAACTAGCTGTAGTATGTTGTAGTTGTCACACCAACCAACTGTCCAACCACGGGGAAATTTAGACAGGCAATAGAAAAAAATCTAATCCTCCCACCCCAGGATCAAACATATCCACAACAGTCCACTTGAAGGAGACCAAATGAAATAGTACAGCCATTACCCTGACACTGTAAACAAACATGTCTGTTTCCCCCTCTGGATGCCATTAGGAATGTTTCAATGTTTGTTTTAGTCATTGAGCAAAATGTGTTCTTTCTTCCTCCTCGTAGTTGAAGAGTATGCAAATCATAGCATTCATTCACAAGCCGCCATTGTTCTCAGTCCAAACACAGCTTGTGTTTGTAAGTCTGTAATTGTGTGGTATATTCTGCTCTGCTTATCTAACCTCCACTCTTTCTAATCATGTAATATTTAGAATATATAGAGGTTACGTTGTCCGCTGGTTAAATCCCGCGGCTTTTACAGGGAGTGCAAAGGCCGCTTTGAGGCCTTTATGGAATCCAGCTGGCTTGGTCCAACATTTCCAAAGTTCCACATTTATCTGAACCAGATCAGAGCCAAGCAGAATCTAGTCAGACACCCACTGCAGCCCAGAGAACAGCAAGAACATTTCTAGAAAACATGAACACATTTCTGTACATTTGTACAGATTAAACACTGGGATCATGAAGTTGTCTTCACTCCAGTATCCATTGTACCTGCTGATACTAGTCTTACATGCTGACAGGAGGTTCCTGGAATCTGCCATACAACTCATTCTGAATCTCCTGAACTGTGAAATTAAACCTTCATTAAACCTTTGATAGAACAGCTGGTGAATGTGAAACTGTAACCCTAATACTACACATGCACACACACAATCCCATCCTGACCTATGGTAAAGTGCTGTAACTCTCCAACACGCCTTAGCAGGTGTGTCAATATTTTACGAGAACCGTGTCGTGTAAGAACTCCTGTTCATCGTTGTCACAAAATACTACCCTCTGAATGTGGGTCAAACCTATTTTCACAACTATTATTCCTCACAGAGGTCCTGTAAAAATGAAAAATAATAGATCTATATTCCCTTTGTACATGACAGCATTCAGACTTACAGACATTGAAACTTTCAAAACCTTGCTGCAGTTGTCTTTGGTCCAACTGTACTACACATAAACAAAAAAGCTAGATAAAACGTTAGATACTAAAGAAAGCATGGGTTTTCAAGTGCACCCACTAACATATATCTAACCCCACTATGAAATACAGTGCAGAGCGTAGATGTGTTAATGAGAGCACCTTTTCTGTCAAGTTCTTCCCGTCTCCTGCAGCCAGCGCTCAGGAGCTTTGTGCTGTGATTGAGCCTAACCACTACCAGGTGTGCTTGAAAAAGTTTTGGTGCAACTGGCACAGGGTCAAGATGGGGTAGAAGCAGGAGGAAGGGGTGGGGGTGAGCACCAGAGGAATGGAGTTGCTTAATGTGAAAACATCAAACGGCCTGAGTCTGGCACAAGAGTGTTGGGCTAAGGTGTCTGAACTTGTTACGGTGCGATCGTGCAGGGCTGTTGCCTGTTGAAAATTTGTCTCACGCAGACCCAGAGAGCGACCCCCCTGAACCCCAAAAACTGAGCGTTATTACATTTTGGGGGGGAGTGGGGTGACGTGGGGGGAGTTGTTAAGAATTGGCTCTTAAATTTGGCAGATATTTTTTTTATGGGTCAATCAAAATGAGAGACAAATGAAATGAGTTCTAAGGCTGTGCAACAAGCCCAGCGAGGGCCAAAAAAAAAAAAAAAAAAATCCTTTCTCCCAACTATGAAATTGTCTGTTTTGAAAGGCATCAGGGCTACACCCTGCAGTACACTCACACTCACAGCCTCATGCAAACTGTATTGCAAAGGTTTGTGTGGTCATGCACCGTTTAAGAGAGTCTAAACGAAGCAGCTTTTGTCTGTGCTTTGAGCCAAGTTATTTTTTGTTAAATCAATCAATAAATTTGTTCTGGAAATAATCATTTCTATATGTACAATAATGCAGCCAGTTTGGGAAAATAGAACATTTACTCAGTATATCAAACAGTAACATAGAGACATGAGAGTAAGGTTTATTATCAAAGTAAATATATGTAACAATAAGTTTCCATAAGTAAAAATCACTAGAAATGACTAAAAATTACAGCACTTAAAATATTATTTTAACTTGGATTTATAAAATGAAGATACACATAAAAATGCAGCCCACACAACATTTATGTATTGCAGTTTTTACATTTGCATATCTGTTTCAGTATCAGTATTTTTGGACTGCTATTTTGGAGGGAAGAAGATGAAATGCCAGAACCACAGTGTCATTTCATTGACCAAAATTATGCAGGAGCTTTATTTTTAAAATGTGTGTCCCCATAGATAGATAGAAGCAGCCATGCATAAAGCAGTACCCCCTGCTGTGCATAGAGCAAGGTCCCTCTCTCTCCTTTTTTTCCTCAGGCTTTATTACACCGGCCTCCCGTCTTGTTGGGATAGTTAAACCTGTTAACTCATGCACGGTAATGCTTGGAAATAAAATACCAGATAGAGACCTCTAGGGGTTGGGATGGTAAAGACACCCACTCTGCACAGATCAGTCAGGAACTACAATCAAAGTATGACTACTTTAAACACTTTCAAATGTAGAATTTGACCATCTCTGTTGAAGTTTTCATCCAGCTCTCTTTCATTTTATTTACTGTAACATGTTTATTTCAGTCCCATATGTCAGTACTTTTCTTTTCAAAGACTGCCAGGAATCTCTTATCTCTGTCATCCTGGGAGACACACAAATGCCTAGTCTTCACATGAAAACACACACACTTACACAAGTTATGGCCCAGTTTTGTTAAAAGATAATGGAGACTTTATGGACAGAACATAGTGATAGCATAATAAAAGATGTATATTTGTCTGAGTCTGTAGTGTGAGCAAAGTTGTTTTAGCCAAAAGTGTTGAACTCTAATGCATCATTAGCTGGGAAATAAGAGAGTGGCCAAGCTAAACCACTCATTCTGTGTCTTGTCATGTTTGACAGTGTCAGATTCATACACTCAGTAGCAGATTAAATTAATCTGGAATTAGTCTTTAAGTAACTCTCCCACTTACTGGAGTAAGTTCCTACAATGTAAATGTTATGGAGACTCTCTTATCCCATGGCATGTGGTTCCTCCCTAAATAATGTGAGCGTTGGGCTCTGCACACCTCTTGTCATCCTCATACCACAAATATCTTTTCACTACTTCAAGGTATGTTTTGTTAAAATAGTTTTTTATAGCTTTGGATCATAATCTTGGCCATATCTCTCCTTTTTTTTTCCATTGCAATGCTCTGTGATATGATGGCTGGCTTTGGCTAAATAAGGTAAGAGAGCACTTTGCATTCTTTCTTGCCAAAAGACGGCTGATCCTCTCTATAGTGCTGCGAGCCAGAACGCCTTTTTATCCTATCAGAAATTGAGGGTGCTTTAGGTGTGCCAGCCAATCCCTCTCCACCTTGACACTGTCATGCTATGGGGATGCATGACTGGCTCCTAATGGTGGTTTTCAAAAAATCTCTTAGTGCGATTTATATTGCAAGGGCATGTTTTCTGAAAGCCAGGTATGTCTGTTTTCAAAGTGGGCAGCAGTTGCTGGTAAAGCACACCTTCTCCCATCTCACTTTTCATGGAGGCAGTAGTTTTCCCCTTTGTTTTGTATTGAAGATAAGGGCCTTTTTTAATTTTCCAGGAAGCATATTTTTCAAAATAGTCATTCGCTGCAGTCATTGGTTTGGTTGTCAAACTGAGAAACTAATAGATAAAGCACCAGGACTCCGTCTCTTGTTTGAACTGTAGCTATGACCTGCCATCGCAGATGTTTTCCTCTGTTCTTTTTCAGTTCAAGTTTTCCCTTTATAAACAAGAGAAATGAGATTTGCTAATTGCAGAAAATGTGTCCTAAATACTCTTAGGAAACTTTAGAAACATTTACTCTAAACTGTTTTTCATCAACATTACTGCAAAGTGAACCCAACAATGCAGGTCATGGTTAAATTATCTCATTAAGGATTATGCACAGTAGAAAGGCCTTAGTTTCCTCTACAAAGTTGAGCAGCAGTTTTTGGGAAAATGCAGTAGATGCTGTACCCTCTTATGTGACAGATGAATGATGAGCAAGAGGCCCCGGCGTGTTGCTGAAAAATGTAGACAAGGAGCCTACTGCAAAATACCGGACCGTCTCTTGTTGATTTTCCTCGGGTAACGAGAGAGGGCACTCATATCTATCAAAGGGGTATTATTGCATTTTATCTAAAATTTGTGTCGCGCTGTATCTCCTTTCATCATAATATGGATTAATGTCTGCTCTATGTGTGTGTGTGTGAGAGAGAGAGAGAGAGAGAATGTCAGAGTTTGATGGATTTGAGCTGCAGTTACCTTTCCCCTCCGAGCCAGGCCCGGTGTGGTACAGTGATCCAGGGTACTGTATCACTGTTTTTATTCAGACCAGTCAAAATATGTCTGGGGTGTCTTGAGGCCCAGTGACACAGGAGAATAATGACAATTGACCCTCCCCAATAAGGTGACAGGGAGGATGGCATGCTCAAATATTTGAGATATCGCTCCATTATTCTTTAGCGCCAAATAACAAAGGAAAACCAGACACATGTTTTGGGTTTGATAACTAAAATGTGCCTCTGTTGGCATTAGCACTTTATATTGTATCGTCAAATAACTGAAGCAAACTGCTAAACAATTCACATTTTATATGGCTAGAGTACAGGTTGGGCAACAGTTTAATATAGAACCACAAGAAAAAAAACAAGAAGAAAAAAAACATTTATTATGCCAATAGTCTGTCATTGACTGTACTCATTTTGCTTGCCAAGCAAATATTTATTTCTTATCTGCTAGCATTAACATGGGTGTGAAACCTCATGAGGAATAAAACAGTGAACACATCAGTCATTTGGCATTGTTAAGGAGGATTTTGAAGAGAAAGCAGTCAGTCATGTTGATTGTGAATTTGTTCCAGTTGGGTAAACATGTTGGCCCCAGAGGACAAAACAGGTCTTTGAGTCCTTTGACTCTCTGTGCCAAGCATGGATTATATTCATTTCAATGACACCTCAGAATAAAGATGGGTCTGTCCAAACAAAACACCTCCTCAACAACAGAGATAATTAACAATTCAGGGATGAAACTGTCTCCTCTGATCCATAAGAAACGTTCTGTTTTAGTGCGTTTGATGATGTTAAACATTTTGGATTGGACTGTAATCACATCTCATGTTTAATATTGGCAGTGCTAAATCTAAGTCAGTGCCATAAGCACATATCACACCTCTATAATTACAGTATGCTTTTCGTATAATTCCATTGTATCTTGCCTCTTTGGTTGTCAGTAACAGTGCTGACTTGACCCTTCCCACAGGCCCTGCTGCCTGTCAGCAGTCAGATCTCACTTCACACCAAGCTTGGCATTGCGAAGCCAGTGCCAAGGTGCAACAATCTGACATGACAGGGCAGTCATGCGAGGCCAGGACGGTCGTGGTAACCGATGTTCATGATCACACATCACTACAGGGTAGCATTTGTGTCCCATTTTATGTCCACCCACACCTATTAAAGCCTGACGGCATTTTGATAAAATTCCATCCCCGTTGCGCGTTCTCCCTGGATTCGTCAGAAATCATTTCACTGTGAAGACTTTGAAGGCCAGATCCAAAAGGGAAAGATTACACACACTGTAAAAACAAACTCATGCTCTAACTTGTTTGATGATCGTACTGTAGGTAATGTCTGTGCCAGTCTGATTGTGGATCAGGATCAAACATAATGGCATAAACCTCTCACAGCCAAGAAGTGAGTAGTGCTTGGAGATATTGCACAGTATGTGAGAGAATGAGAACTCAGTCTTTCTGTTGCTGCTGTCTACTTAACCCTGTGGGAATTGCCCATACTTGTACAATCCTCTGCTTCATTTAGAGCCTGTGTTTTGGAGTCTTTCTCTTACAGGTGCTGTTTTCAGTCCAGGCTTCATTTTGTTCAGAGGCCAGATAAGTAAACTTAAGCTTTCAAATACAGCCAGTACTGCTTGTTCCCCTTGTAAGATTTGGGTCATATCCCTAGTGCAACACATTTTATCTCCTGTCTCCATATATACGTTCTTTTTAATCACATGTGAAAACCATGTGTCGCCAGAAGGCCCTGTTTTCAGCTTTGTCGCAATGTCCAATGGGTTTTTAAATGGTTTATTTAACCTAAAGAAGAGAGAGAGGTTTGTCAAGACATAGAGGAACTCTTAGTCACTCAATTTATTTGAAAAATTAAAAATCCCTACATTTAGAGATAAATAGTTTTTAATGGACAGTTTTGCTTTGTAAATTCCAAAGATCAGAATCTTTTCTCTTCCCTGTCAAATGTGTTTTAAGTGTCAGTCTGATGGGTGGAAGTAATTATCCAGGGTCATTATGGGTTGAGAGCAACACTGATGACAGGGGGCTGCTCTTATTAGACTGGATGTCAGGTTAACTAGATTGTGTCCTTACCTAAGCCACCGACAGATGGGTGCCAAAGGTCCTCCTCCTCTACTGAGAAGACAGGAGGAAACACATTTTGCATTGGCAGAACTTATAAAACAAACAGAATTAAAGGAATTGGAGGGAGACCGCAATGGATCCCACTCGTACTAAAACCAGGTGTTTTGACAGAAGGACTGGGTGAGATGGGAGAGATTTTTCCATCTCTTTTCCATTAAGTACAGTCGCAGAGTGGCCGGTATGGAAATGAGATGGTGTACTGTCACAGCTGTGTGTGGGTCCACATCGGTCTGCTTCCTATTCCAAGAGCAGAGTCTGAAATAGATGTGGTCTCAACACAACTGTGTTTATTGGACAGAGTTTGCACTGGTGCATTTCCCCACGTGTCAGGTTGTTGAGAATAGGAGGGAGCGGAGAAAGTCAGAGGCAGGGAGACAGCCAAGAGGAGTGAGAGAGGAAGAGGGGAGTGAAGTAGGTTAGGGGAGAGTCATTGAGGTCATTGTTGAGAATATTTTCCAACTCTACTTTAGGAAGAAAAGAGCCATTTAAAAATTCTCATTTAATTGCTGTACATGAAATGAAACATTTCTGATTTTAAGGATCATAAAGTCTAAATTGAGAAAAGCACTTGGCTTTGTGGAGCTGTCTTTTATGGATAAAAAGATAAAAATCCCAAGAAAAAAAAAGAACTACAGCATATGTGCACACATGTGATGGTAGGGGAGTATACGGACTAAGATTTTAAATCTTACTCTTTAAGCATCTGGTCCTGCATCTATATGCACATGGCTGGTTTTTACTGCAGCAAAAAAAAAAGCTGTTTGGCTGCAGCAGCTGCCAAGCAACACATGGGGAACGGCCTTGACCCAACCTCCATCCAACTCAGAGTCAAAGTTTTATATACAGAGATTACTAGATGAGCATTCGCCATACAGAGTCACACAAATAGCACTAATAACCAGCTTCACCTCTGTCAGCAGTTGTAACTTTATAACTGTGACTTAGTGTAACTGTGTTACGTAGGTTTTTGTCACCACCCCAACCAGACCCACTTCAATTGTTGATCCCCTTGTTTATATCTGTGTCAGGCTTTTGTCTGGTCTGCTGAATGAGTGCATGCCTTTACTCCGCTCTCCGCTCCACTACGTATCTGTGTCAGTGGTGGCGAGTGTGTGGGGAAACCCTGCTGAGGAGGTGAAATGGGGGGGTTGCCTACAAAAAAAGCAGAGGGAAGAAAGAAAGAAAGAAAGAAAGAAAAGAGGTTTTTTTTATGGGGGGGGGGGGGGTTGTTCACCCCACCTGGTAGCTAAGGAATGAGTCATTAGACAGGCAGGCACTAATGAAAGATTTGTCTGTCCTCACATTGGCCTTGCTGTCATGACTCTCTCCTCGTCGCGGAATTCTGCAGATTCCACTCTCACTTTCCTCTACTGTTTCTCTTTGACAGCATTAGATAGTATCTTGACGGCTGGTTAGCGTACAGTTTATTGAAGAAACTTACCAGGAGATAATTAGCCTGCCCTTTAAGTGCTCTGCAGAACATGTTCCGTCTCACAGGAATAATAAAAGGGGTGTATGAGGCTAAACAGTTGGCCCGTGCTTCAAAATACTTTACCCTGCAAGGCAAAATGACAAATGCCACTGCTGCCTTCCAGGAGAATTATTGTGACTGACAAAAACATAAACTTTCACTGAACGTCTTGCATAAACACATCAATAAACTGTTAATCCAATTCTCGTTTCCATCCAGGGACAATGAGTGCCCGTTGAGCTCTGCAGGCCAGGTTTGTGTTTCGTGGAACTTGGTATGCCTTGGTATCAAATGCCTCTGCCAGGATAGAGTGTCGAAAGCCAGAAACCCAATCTATTTGCGGTCCCGGACACAATGTGTAGAGGAAGTCGGGTACAGCATCATGAGGCTCGAATCAGAATGAATTAAGCGTGGTTTATTTGCATGTTACCAACACCAACGTAGAACACAGAAAGGACATGCTTCAATGATAACCTTCTTGAAACTCCTCATTTTAGCAGTTGTCTGTATTAAAGATAGCTGATTTCAAAAGCAGCACACATGACTTAGGTTTTAGCAGCCCTGCACTGTAGGTTAACTTTCGATTAGGCCCAGATTTATGTAAGCTATTTGATGTTGTTTCTGTCCATGGCCTTGTTTTATTGGGTACCAACAGAAGACTTTCACGCCCGTGGGTCCGTGCAGGCCTTCCTGTAGATCCTGCTCCCACGGTGACAGGGCTTCTTCAGTCTGTGTGGCTGACTCAGTTTTCTCTAGTGAACATCATCTCCATATGTCTTCCATCACAACTTCAAAACATTGACAACTCGAGCAAAGGAACAAATTTAAATTAATGTCTTTATTCCTCTGTGCACTTTATTGTCATAACCGTGCATGTCCACAAGCGTGTTCAGAGCGTGTTCACCAACTCACATTTTCGGTATAATTGTCTTGATCCACTGTTCGGTTTAACGCTCAAAGCCCAAACCTACGTTGGTGATCTCACTCTTCTGCATTCCGGCAATGATTTCCACTGAGTGCTATAATCTCTTTTAATGACCCATCATTCAACTTATGTTTCGTTCAGGGAGAGGGGATAAAAGAGAAGAAAAGCCCAGTCCACAGTAGCAGCATGTTACAAGCCGATGCACATGTTGGGAGGTCTTCACCTTAATTACTTGTTTTCTCTTCATAAATGTTGGAACAGGAGGTTTCCCTTACAGAGTGAGAAAGGAGGGAGAAAAAATTGAGAAGAGCACTGTTGATGTTGTTGTGTCGCTGTTTCGGCTGACTGCAGAGGGCCATTGCAGCGTACTGCCAACTCAAGGGTTTCTCCTTGAAAATACCAGGGGACAAAAATGAAAAGATGGGTCCCATTCATCCTTACACACATGGCAGGCAGTGATGTGGCGATGCTGGCACACAAAGACCGTGCTCTCCAGATGGCTATGGTTGCCTGACCTCAGTCTGACCACCGCACCTCTCACAGTCTGTGGCCTTTACTGGCCGGTGAGAGCAGGCTCCGGGCTCTCTGGGACAGGGCTAAATGCAGCAGACATGGGCAGGGCACTGGCTTGGGACAAGTCCACCCTCAAGGTCAGCTTTGACCAGACCAAAACTTCACTGCACAAACTGACCTTTATTTCTGTGAGGCTGCGCATAAACACCGTCTGTCTCCACCATTTGATTAATGTAGATAGTAGCTTATTAGTTGATTGCCTTTACCAGGATTCATGCTTGTACTGATGCTTTTAAATTTTTCCTGAGGATAATCGCGATCAAAACAACTCCACAAATTCAGGCGAACAACTGAAAATTGTACTGCTACACTGACACATGACAAATCCAATTACGCAACATGCATTCGGTGCTATATGTCTTTTCAAAGGTGACAGTGCTGTCCCAAATCTTCGCTCTGCCAATACTTCTTTTCGTCCCTGCGACACTGCTTCTGTACTTCTGCAGCTCGTACAGGGGTTTGATAAGTTCTCTCAGGTTGGAAAATAGAAATTGTATCCTCCTTTCTACCTGTGCTGAGCTTAGGCACATCACATTAGCTCACTAGTTGCAGCAGTAATAACACAAGCACATATAGATTAATGATGGTGATGACAGACTGATGACTTGCATTGGATGACCTCACTTTAGTTCAAAATCAGTATCATGTTGTTGTGGGTGTGACGGATAGTGATGAGGAAAGATGCAGCACAGACAGAGCCGAGTCAGATTTAAGCCTTTAAGTTATATACTGTATGTCATTCAGCTTTTCTTTTTTTTTCTTTTTTTTTTTGGAATAATTTTTTCCTCATAGCAAACGTTACTCACAAGAACCATTTTCTTCTCGACCTCAAGATCTCTGCATCCCACAGGCTGTTGATTTGATTGTAAGAAAGTTTTATGTGATGCTGGGGATCCTCCTCCTCCTCAGCTTCTTGTTTGACAGCTCCACTCCTGAAAGCAAACACAGTTTAATTTACAGCGGTGTGTGCGGGGTTGTCCTGCCCAGTGGGGTCTTTGTGGGTTTCCTGGCTGTGCTTTGGATGTGGTTAATGTGTTCCGCCCACTGCGCGAAGCATGAGCAGTGGTAGTCATCCCTTTCATTTTGTGGCACTTTCTGGAAATGAAGGCGAAGCAAACAGAGGAGTAACTGAGCATTTTAGATGTGTTTGTAGATGGAAAATGAGCGGGGTTAATGGTTTTGTTGGCAAACAAATGTTGATCATTTGTTAGCTGTCCAGCTGTCCAGAGTGGCGGGGACTGGTCTTAGGTTGGGATTGACATGTGGGGATGAATAAAAAAGTGACCCATGACTCGTACAAGACGGCATTACTGGAATGTGCTGGCACTGACATAGAGAATCGGAAGGTGTCTGAAGCAGCGCAAGATAGATTTGCTTTTAAGAGTTGTCTCCTCAGCAGTAGCACAACCATCCACGAGGCCTGTCATGTCTGAATGTTTCAGGCCCCACAGCAGGTTTTTTTTTCTTCTCCCTCTACTCCCTCTCTCTCCGGGAATTAGAGCACATTCCTGACGATTACAGAAAACTCCACTACTACTTTTATGATTGTTATAATTATGAGACCATTACATCCTTGTAGCTGTTCCAGCTGAGAAAACGTGACTGTGTATTGCAGTTTAAGGGGAGAAAACAGCTGCTCTCTGTGGTTCATCAATATGAGGCGTCAAAAAAACACTTTCACTCTGTTGAGTCATTCCACTGTCAGGTACTTAAAAGTGAAGTTACAGTAAAAGCCTAAGGTGAATGTGAAGATGATGGAAAAAAAACGAGCTGCTTGTCCTTAAATGCACTCAATACATTCTTTTAATTTTAAGGCTGTCTTGTTTTGTGGTATGAAGAGTGATTGGCAACATGATTGGATGGCTCTATTGACATCAAAAGGTGTATTGAGTTATTAACTTAGCTGTTGCACTTAGTTTGTGTTCTTTAGTACAGCTTTATTATGGTCCAGTGAGAACAGAAAGGTGCATCTTAAGTTCCCAGAATGTTTTGCAGTGCCTAAACTATGTATCATCCATCATATCTTACTGTGTTCTTCTATTCTTAGGTTTGCCTTGGCCCAATAACAAATCCTTGACAAATGTAGCAAGCTACTGAGTTTGACGGTTCAGGTGGGTTTTAGGGTTTCAGGTGAACACAACTTCGAGAGTTGGGGTTCACAAGCATTTTCTCCAAAATAATGAGTGCCTGGGTTCTTTTCCTAAATAGGGAAATGCAGAAGGGCCATACTTTTGGGTGCATATTTGTGCCAAATGGTATGGAACTAATCTCCACTGAGCTATTTCTCATTAGAGATGGGCCTCTGGGAGGTGCATCGGTGTGTGGATGGCAGACAGGGACAGGGAAGAAACTGTCTGTTCCTGCAGATGGGCTTCATTCAGTGTTGGGCAGGAATAACTTTCTGACAGTTTTATTGCGGTCCAAACTTCAGGGCTAAGTAGAGGAGCACAGGAAGAATTTCTCTGCCACGCTGTTGCTGATTGACTCACACAGACTTAAAACATGCTCCTGGGATTTGTTCAGACCCAATGGCAGCGCAGGTGCTGATGCATCACTGTCGTAGTGCTGTGCTGTGATCTGGGCAGAACCATTACTGGTTGTTCAGCAGCGCTGGGTGTAATTTATCTGTTGACTGATTAACATCCAGTGCCTGTGAGGAAGTGCAGTTAAGACTTTGAGAAGAAAAAGTGCGCACTGATTCAAGACTTAGGTTGAAGAAGCGCCACAAATCAAGTTTGCTTTGTGTGGTGAAGGTGTGATGAGTAACCCAGAGTATCCTCCCATCTGTGTTTCCACTCCAGTGATCAGAGAGCTTGTCTGTTTAGAGATCCCTAATCTAAACTCTTGAGTCATCTTCCTGAACTACAGAGCAATGGATATGGCCCTAACTTGACCTGTAGAGGAGGATGCAGTACTTAAAAAGCTTTGGTTCATTCATACCTGAGCCCTTACTTTGTTCGTGCCAAAATCATGATAATGGGCTTCAGTTTGTGCCAGCTGCACAAAGCTCAGGCTAAATGTATAAATATGTATCAAATATAGAAAAATGTCAAAGTAGTTTTATTTAAAATGACAAACAGAGCAATCACAAAGCACTGGAGGCGTTTTGTACATTTTCCAGCAATAAAACTGGACGTAATAATAATAATAATAAATAATTGTTATCATTATTTATATATCAGTTTTATCAGTAGCGTTACAAAGTGCTTTAACACTGACAATGACAATGATAAAATGTCTGAAGTTTAAAAAGGAGTTACTAAAATAAAGAGAGACACACAAATCTTATCCAAAAATGTATCTGTATTGAGAATCGATTCAAAAGACGATGCCGATCTTTGGCGATCTTGACTCAGAGCTACACAGTAGGGGGTCCAAACTGAAAAAAAGGCCCAGTCACAGCTCCTTCCTGTTATTTATAAAGACATAAATCACCAACATCACACAGCTTCCCTTCCTAATGCCTCTGGACTTGTAGAGATTTATTCCTTGTGGAAGTGTTTGCCAGTGACTTGCCGGGACTCTTCCGTAAAAGTCCAATACTCTTCTACTCATCAGGCGTCTGAGCCATGTACGGCGCTGAACGCACAAAACGTTTAAAGCTCTGCCTTTCTCATACCAAATACCATCAGAGTCATAAATCAGAAACAAGACGTCTTTGTAAGATAAGGAACTCCACTGGAACTGGATTGCGAGGTGTTTGATTTCAGCATGTAGCCTCATCAAATGGGAGCCTTTTAACCACATATGGCCCAGTCCCAGGCTGTCTGCAATACAGATGCATCTCCAGTGTCTTGTCTGTCTATAGTAGAGTAAAATTAGAGCACTAATATGAGGTGTGTAGAGTTACATTGGAGTGGACGACCTTTCCCTGCAATGACATGTCCTGAAACATGGCAAATTTTAACTCAAAGTTCGACTCAGCTTCATCCTTTTCAGAAAAGGGTTGGATTTCACAAAGCTGGATGGTGGTTGCTTCAGCGGGCCCACATATACTAGCTGTCCCTGCATGTGAAATTTCTGTTTGTTGTGAAAATATTGTGTGCCGCAGGAAAAGGCACCCTGTTCCGGTGTCTAGAAGCACCCCGTGCGTGCCCACAGAACTGGCAAGCACACACCCTGTTTCCTTCTCTCTCCATCTGTCTCTCAGTTCATCAGCTGAGGGGATTTACTCAGGAGGAGGAGGCCAAAAAACAATAATGAATAGAGGCTTGTTGCTCTGAATCCCAAGCGTATGCACTCATCAGTGTGTGTTTCTCACACTTCTGAATAGAATTAGTGGCAACTGTTTGTAAAGACAAGGAGCTCATGGGTGCAACTGATTTGTGTATGTTTATGTGCATAAAGGGTGTATTCAAGGCAGTATGTACATATGTTGTGCCTGCCTATTTGTGTCTCTCAATTGCATGTTTGGGTATACAAGTAGTAATTCAAACACACTCATGGACCAACAGTAATAAATCAGTTTTCCTGCTGATCTAGTCAAGATTGCAACAGCTGCAGTGGGGCTAGTCACATCTTTATGTACAGTGTGTGTGTGGGTGTGAGAGAGAGACAGAGAGAAAGAGAGAGCAAACTGCCTCACTGTGTTCATACATGTACATGCCAATCTCCTGTCAGATCTTTGCCAAGACATCAGCTAGAAATCTTTCAAATGCAGATTTTGCATCAAAATAAAAAGATGAGCAAGAGAGAGTGAGAGCACTGAACTGTACTGCTCTGCACTGGTCCAGAGTGTACTGTATGTTGCTCTATCTGCAGCAGTAATGGGCAGGTTTTGCTGAGTCAGAGAGAGTTCAGGCAGCAGTGATGAGTGAGCGTACCAGGACTGTGCTCAACGCTGCCACTCCCTGGCAGACTCTGCAGACTGCACGTCGGGTGAAGGATTGTCAGAGTAGTTACAGGAAATGTAACGCCTCCATCACAAGCATCGGCCTCTAGTACCCTGTGCAGTTTCCATAACTGATTAACAGGCGTATTGTGTCTCAGCCATTGTGGTGGCTATTGGCTCTAGGTTCTGCCATGACTTTGTGTTATGGTAAGCTACAGATATGGCTTTGTCAGCAGGAAACATCCTCTGTTCACTAATTCTCCACAGATGTGCTCTGAGTTGCTCCTACTGTTCTTTTGCTCTCACTGTTCCTCTTGTAGGATATTTTTCATCTTTAGCTACTTGGGATAATTGCTGCCAATGACATGTGCACAATGCAGACACAAGGAAGTGATTTTGAAGGAGAAATTTATAGTTCATGGAAACATCATGTGTAAAGCGAGTGATACACCAAAACACTAGCAGATAGGCACTTTCATTTTAAGTCTCAATCACCCTGAATCTCTCGACAAGATTTGTTTTATTTACTTTTGAATGACAATATCACAGAAACATACCACATGTTAGACTTTCAGCTCATTTTTCCATTCTTTCCTTTTCTTTCTCCGTACAGAAAAACTCTACAACTCAACTGGACGGGAGCTGCGAAGAGCCCTCTTTTCCCTCAAGCAGATTTTTCAGGTAATTATTTTTCTATTCTAGCTCTTGCTGGCCTCTTAAGAATGTCTGTCTTAAAACTGCAGCTCAAAGGATTCAGTGAGTTCCGCTGTGTTTTATGTTTGTCATGATCTCATATGTATTTTTCAAAAAAAAAAAAAAAGCAGCAGTGCCCTGTGCAGTATCTCTCAAAATGTTTAAATGTTTACATGCATGTAGCACATTTACACAAAGGAGCTGTCTGTGTGTAGCGTGCACACATGCGTCAGTGCACACACGTACACTCACACTTGGACACGGCATTGTTTTCCTGAGTCGTGCTGCTGAGAGTCTGCCTTCGTGGCAGCTGTGTGGAGTGTTCAGGTCTGGTCAGACTTCACACACACACACACACACACACACACACACACACACTTTTTGGGCTGGGCCGGGCTGCCGGGCAGTCGACTGCTGAGGGGGAGGGATAAATGACAGTTGGATGAAAAAGAGAGCAACAGACGTTGATGCAGCTCCAGAATAGATTAGAATAGCTGACTTTTTACATGTGGCTTTGTAGAGTTTCAGTTGTAGAGGATATTGATCATTCTTGTTGTGTAATAAAATGTCTGATATCAGTATTACTTAGTTTGTCTCCATCACAGATCTATGGTAAAGCTGTTCTGGAAGCACTTACGCTTCCTCCTGGGAGACGGGGAGCCCCGACCACCTCGTGGTGTTTATTGCCGTCTTCCTCTGTATCCCATCTGAACAGCAGAGTGTATCAGAAAATGTTAAATCCTGCAGAAAGCCGCCTGTTCGGCCTTAAATTACCGAGTCATCGACAGGTGCGAGAGATGCAGGTGGTTTTGTCATCGAGGACAAAATGTGGGATGAAGTGCAGGGGAGGCCATAGTGACAGGAATCCATGTGAACAAGCTGCAGGCAGATTGCATCGCTCATTGCACTTGGCTATAACTGAAAATAAAAAATAAATTGATGATAGATAAGATTTATCCAGCTGAGGATTCTGTAGAGGGTGAAATGAGAAGTGTGCTCACACCCTCTGACAAACAATAGATCACATAAAGAAGCTGAGCACCTGTCCTCTCTGTAAATTGTTTTTTGAAGTCCTTGATAATATAGTAGAACTTGCAGCAGGTGTCCAGGTTAAAGCAACAGAAAGGTTTGTCTTGTTGCATCAAATTCTGCTTTAAGCATGATAAGTAACTGGTCATATGTATATGCTTTGAATATTAATAACAGTTCCTGGAGCTTTCAGCTTTCTTTATAACTCTTTAAACTAATTGGAAAGAGTTGTGTGAGCTATTAAACGACAGGTCTCTTTCATTCTTAGTCTGATTTGCGACCAACATTCATGCAACCAAAGGTTTATGTATCTGTGGGCAGTTATGTAGTGGAGGACCAAACTAATCCATCAAATTAAATGTATTTATTTATGTTGTACTCTTAAAACAGCACAGTCTCTGGCGCTGTATATGATGCATGATGGATCTTGAATGTTTTCCTCTTTCTCCTTGACTTCTTCCCAGGATGACAAGGACCTGGTGCACGAGTTTGTGGTGGCAGAGGGGCTGACATGTTTGATAAAAGTGGGAGCAGAGGCCGACCAGAACTACCAGAATTACATCCTCAGGGGTACGTACGCTGCTGAAGAGCTCAGCCATGCACCAGTAAACTGACAGCATACTTTCCTTTTACTTCCACTTTCTCACACCTCAATTTACAGCGCCGGCTAATCGAGGATGTTATTAATCAATCCCGTAACGCTTCTCTTTCCATAAACCTATCCAGAACCACATGTGTTTACATGCACCATGTAAATTGATGATTCTGCTTGATGACCTCCACACACTCTAAACCCAAGGCCAA
Source organism: Lates japonicus (assembly GCA_033238685.1). NCBI lineage: Eukaryota > Metazoa > Chordata > Actinopteri > Centropomidae > Lates > Lates japonicus. The sequence goes on along the minus strand of BRZM01000063.1, from coordinate 1,168,788 downwards.
GTTTAGCAGCTGGTTAATTTATCTGTCCCCTGTCTGCGAGGTGAAAGATCATACATGTTAAGGTCGGGGAGGGGTAGGGGCAGCATGTTTTGGGGATACTAGAGCACCATAGCACTCACTTCAAGGTCACTACCATTTAACAGCCTGCTGTGAGGGGGCAGGTCACACATGCTTAAGTGGCGAATAAAAGTTCTGGCAGGATATTGCAGATCATAAAACTAATTTCCCCTCCTCCTTCTCCTCCTCCTCTTTTTTTTTCCTTCTCTCATTTTTATTTTTCCTCATGTGTTCCCTCATCACTTAATGAAAACTTGTTGCACTTCTGTTGTTTAACCTGACCTAGTGCATCATTAGTTAATGTAATAATAGTTAATGTACAGTACATCGTACACATGTAGATAACTGTCTGATTTTTGTGGTCCGAAACTTTCATTGAAGACAAAGGTTCTGCAATTCAGACGCCTCTTTATTATTTCATTAAGCCCAAATGCCTGACCTAGAGTCAGAGTGTAGTTGACCCTCATGATTTGGGTGCACATTTCAGTCGGATGTCAACGCCCCTCATGTGTATTCATATACATGCTGCCTGCTTCTAAATGCTTGCGTGCTAATTTTCCAACTGGCATATTGTTGACCTTTTCTGTCACTGGAAAAAATCAAAGAGCAAAGGGCGGATGTCTCTGACAAAGTACTGTCGTTGCCCCCCTGGGCAGGTTATAAACATGAACATGACCCCTGCCAGGACTGCCACTCCTTCGGCTGTGGTCTTCAGTGTTCGATGCTTCATCTGAACTCTGAACAGACAGATAAATCACACTGGTTAAATGTCCAAAACAATGCAGAGGAGGAGAACGACAGGCTTTTTTTGTAAACTTCAGAGTTGACCACATGTAAGAGTTGTTAGTGTCATTGTGCTGTGAATGATGAGACCACTTCTCATATCTCTTCACTCCTCCTTACCGTACGGGTTCTTTTTTTTTTTCCTTTACCTCCCAGAGAATTCTGATAAAACATCTGTGTCAGTGCCTTTCTGTCCAGACTCTCTTTATTCTTTCATGTGCTAATTTATCGCTTCGTCTCTGCGGGCTTTTGCAGTTTCCCCCTCATGTATCTCCACGTCACCATGAGAAACTAAACCAAACTACCACTCTCCCAAAAGCCCTTTTAACCTGTTTCAACTCCTGACCTAATTTTCTCCTGACCAGCTGAGGAAATGTGGAGCGTAGTAGATCACCCTCCCTCGTGAGCCATGTGTTGGAGAAAAACACAAGTCGAGCGTGTGCTGGAACGCAGATGCACAGGTCAGAAATGTATATAGATCTGGCTGCTTTGCTCTCGATGACTTCCAAGAGGAGCTATGTCATAAGGATTCCCGGGAGGGGAGTAAATTAGTTGCCTAAATTTTTCACACGTGCACACAGTCAGAGAGGAAGAAGGAGACAGAGAGCAAAGCAACAACAGTAATTGCTTTGGTATCAAACGCTGATCACTTCTAATGTGGGTTTTTTTGCTGTAATGTCTTTCAAGTTGAGGCCAGTTAGAAAAAAAAAGGAATGTGGCCTTGAACCCATCTGTCTGGTGTGCATTAAAAAAAAACCCCGACAAAACAATCTTGCTCTCTTTCATGAATAAAAATCAATCTTATGGGTCTTTTGTAGTTGAAAGAGGCACACATGCACACCAGTCTGCATGTATTTTACAAGAACAACAGGTTCCCAGCCTTAGCTCTCTAGAACATTGCCATCATTGTAAATAGTAGTTCCTGCAGCTCTCTCAGCAATCTACACCATCTCACTTTTTTCTTTCTCCTCGTTTTTTTTTTTTTCATTCCGACTTCTCAATGCCCTGGAGGTGTCTGTGGCCAGTTAGTGCTCCCTCAGTGATGTGGGTATTTTTCGGGGGTCTTGCCTGGCTGGGGTCCGGCCCCCTCTCCGGGCCCCTCACACCTGGCTCGGAGGGCTTCCAGACCTGGACTTAGCTCCTAGGAGGCTTGCGTTTTTTTGTTTTTTTTCTGGCCCAGGGGAAAGCTTGTATGCCTTTATCACCCCATCAGTGGGAAAAGGGTGTGAGGTCACTGTTTGAGAGGTGCCTGTGCCATCTGGTACTCCTGTAGGCCTCACACTCAGCCCTGGGTGAAGTGCTGCAAACACACACAGGAGCCAAAAAGGCAATGAAGGGCTGATTAGCAATGTTCACTCTTCATTTTAAAATAATCAATTTGCATGTTATTTGTTTCAGAAATTAAATGAACGTAGAGCTTCTATGCTCATTTGTAATCTTTGTAAAATAGTCCTGGAAACTGTAAATCTTTGGTTGATGAAGTGAAAAGCTGAGTGAGGGTTTCATAATGTATGTTTTTCTAGTTAAGAATGTTGTTTCTCAGACTGCACAGGTCTCACAGGGTTACAAAATGTTATTTCTCTTTCAAGATGTATTTATCACTGTTTATGTATGATTTTAAGCTACTCTCAAAGTCTTTGGCCCTCAATCTACTGGTAATGGACAAAATGCTGTAACTGGAGCACTGTGTAATGAAATATAATATAGTTAATTACCACTGTATTCAGACTTCTTACATTAGAGTCATTAAGCACATATAGTTACAATTGCTGATGCATCAGGTGCACACACTGCAACATATTTAGGTGTTTCTGTCATTTTGTGCAACCTTAAATATGCTTTTAACAGAAAATATAACATTGGTTGTCATAGTAACACATCACAGCACAATAAGTGGTTCAAAAACCTCAAAATGAAAGCAGCTAGTGCAAAAGGTCAAACAAGTTTCTGCACTTTTTCACTGTGGTTAAACAAAAAAAAAAGAAAGAAGGAGGAAAAAGATCCCTACGGTACTAATTATCATGAGCAAAACAAGGAGACGAGGTGGAAGAACAAATAACAAGGTTTTTCCTGGATCATCGTTCCACTTGTAGTATTTACAGAAAGAGCAAGTAACAACTGTGTTTAATTGGTGACTGTAAAACAGGGAGCGGTGGACAGAGGGCAGATTAAAGACAAACCAATTACAGTCAACTTGAAACAATTATTCCACCGCTTTGAAACGCTCACTGTTGACATTCCTCGCCGTAAGCTGTGTTTTTAGCTACGCTTTCTGTGTTTGTGCTTCTTAAAGGCCGTGCCATTTTGCGTCTGTGCACCGCTGTTTGCAAAACACTCGCCATCTCTAAGGCTCGGAAACAGAGAAACAGCTTTTCAAAGCGGTCTTGGATACGTTTTTTGGAAAACTCATTCTTAAACTTTGTATAAATTATCTTCATACCCAGAAGGCCATATCTCATAACACAGCATGTGTGCCATATTGTATATACACAGGCTTACATGCTATAACTTATACTTGTGAATTTATAGCTTCCACAGAAATGGGAGTTGTGTTATGAATGGTCCAGAGGTATTACTGTATCAAATATGTCATGCCCGTATTTCATGTTGTGCTTTTATCTCATCCTTTCTTCCTCTCTCTCTCTTTCTCTCTCTCTCCTGCTACCATTTTGAGAGCTCCTGTTTTTAATGACACCACCATTCTGATGCCGTAACTTAAAGCACCTTGACTTCCCAGTTTCCAGAGGGAGCTGCTGCACACAGGGCTTCTGTGGGAAAAGGGAGATGTGCTCTAGTCAAGTGTTTCATTGCCTCTTAAACTGTCTGGGACCTGGAGCAACTGCTCCCAATACAGCGCTCAGTCCAGCTTTTAGTGTCACACACAGCAGTAACTTTAGTGGGCAGCAGTCTCTTTTTGACAAAGCTACAAGTGCACCTGAAACACAAGACCCCTTTTGTTGAAAATGTAGTTGGTCTCTGTAGTGTTTCTCAGGGTAGTGGCGTAAAATTTTATTTGCTTCAGTCAGATCAGCGAGGCAGAACATCCAGTGACACATCTGTGCAGCCGTTTTCATCTGTGCGCCAAGAGGATGGGTGTGTGCGCGTGTGTGATCCAAGAGTCTTTTCACTGTAAACAAACAAAACAGCTGATAATTTCCTTATTCAGTCCTCCTCTGTAGTCGAAGGAGTCTAATCAGTGAAACCAGCTGCTGTGCTGCAAGCCTTTAGAGCTCAGTGACACAGAGTAGAGAAAAAACACTATAGGAATAGTTGATATCTTTTAACAGCAACAACATTTTGATGATGGATTGACTTTGCATGTGTTGGTGATCTCATGTAGCTAATGTCCCTACTTTAAAAAAAAAAGTATGTTTTTCCAATATACAGCACCATTACGTGTTAGAATAACATTTTATTTCTCTTAATTTAGACTCAGGATCATTGTTTTTGTGTAATATCCTGACCCAAGTTCTTTAAATGTTTAACAGAGCGTAACTGAATTCTCCCCTTGCTGGTTTGACCATTTAGCTGAGCATTAAGTGAAAAGCCAGGCACAGTCGGGTTAACAGCGTTGGAAGCTCTTGTTGGAAACAGTGTGTATTGTGTTGTCTGGCTGTGTTATAGGTCGTCTGTTCTAGAGGGGGGAGACCTTTACTATGGTCTATCGTCTGGATAAACATTTCCATTCCATCTGGGCTGGGCTGAGAGGTTTTGTGCAACTGTGTCAACGTATAAGCTGGTTAATATAGGTGCAATTATTTCCTTGTTTGCATTATCATTCGAGAATAATGCTTAAGAGTCTATTAAATCCTCTAGGATAAAGGAAATTTGAGAGGGAAAACACAGGAACTGTTGACACACATACGTGGACGAGCCCTATGTTTGGAGTCAGGAGGAGATCTCCAGGAATACCCTTGTCGCACCGGTAGAAACTCGAACTCCTGGTTTGTAATGAGTTCCCATGGGAACACGTGCATGTTTTCCACCCGATCTCTCCTGCAGCCACCGCTCGCGCTGCCCCTTTGTGCAAAACTTTTCAATCTTTAAAAACACTCACTCACTCTCACAGGCGCACAAATCCATGCTACCATTCTTGTTCTTTTAGGGGTTCATTCATTCACACTTATTGTGCTGGTTACGATCCAAAGGTCACTTTGGAGATTGTTTTTATGTTATTTACTTCACAATAAAAGTACCCCCAAACCAAACACCCAACCAAGAACAAAATCCAAAAGAAAACTTTTATTGCTTCCGAGGTTTTGTCCTCCTGAGAAAGCCAGTAATATTTTTATATATAATTCTGCTTCTTTACCTGTCTGAGACTTTTCTCTTTTGGGATCGATGACAGGAATGACTTCATTTGTTTCAGAGGAAATTTAGGAAATGAGCACTACACGTGGTTTCAGCCCACAGCCTCTCAACTCTCTTTGCTCCACTGGCAACATTTTGTCTTTGCCTCCAGCATAGCCTCAGCATTAAATTAAATCACCAGCTTTCAAATTGACTGACATGCTCAGTGCTATACTAAAAGATACAGTGCTGTATATTCCGTGTTTTACAGTTTTGAAAAAATAAAACAGTCTGTCACTGCCTGTAGCTACAAGTTAAAAAATGAAAAGTTAAAGCACAAAACAAATGACCAGTCAACCTTTAAGTGAATAGAAAAACATAATCTGTTGTCATGTTTTTGGTTAAGCTTAGAGGCATGTTCCTACCGGATACGTCCCACTCTGTCCTCCCCCTGTGTCAGACCCCTCAGACCCCCACAGACCCCTTCAGATCCCCCTGACATGAGCAGACAGCTTGCATCTGAACCCAATTCAACCCCACCTGCCTGACCTATTTTCTGCCTCCCCCCACTCCCCCACTCCTCTTTTTTTTTTCCTTCTCCCTTCCTCTGTAGAAGTTTTCAGCCTTAGCAAAACCCACTGGCAGTGGAATTACAAACCCAATTCTGGAGCCTGTTTTACTGTAACAGAATTCAGTATACTAGCCAATTATATTATAAGAATGTTTGATTTGGTTCATTTCTCAAGCTCTTATTTTATCATCTCTGACCTTGCCGTCTAAGATACATAAACTATAATTTGGAAAAAAAATAAATCTTTTGCAGTAATGTAGCACGCAGGCAGATAGACTGAAATCCTCAGCATTCGAGTGGGTTTTACGGCTGATTCCTGCAAGCTGAGTGTTTTTTGGGACTGGGTTCAGCATATGGCTGGGCCAGAAGTGGAGCGAATCACACCACTACTCTCTCAAGAGCAGTAAGAATTTACCGCAGCTCATCTTTCAGTTCGCTTTACAAGTGGGTGGATGTCATGCAGTAGCTTTTCTCCAAAGTCTTCCCCACTTGGATAGGATGGGAAAAGCTCATCTGTTGGGCTTTCCCCAGTTGTTTGTTCTAAAATGATTTTTTAAAACGTCTGAAGTACAGTAGCACCTCAAATCTGTCAGCTTTATGCTGTTTTAAATACAGAGGAAATAGAGAAGCATTGTTCATGTTTCAGTTTTTTTTTTCCCCCTTATAGTGTTGTAGTCTACTCAGCTCACTATTCCCTGCTCAGCACTGCAGTAGTTCATCAGGTCTGCAGTGCTTGTGGAGCTTGCTCAGCCAAATACTGGAGAGGCAGACCTGCCTTACTTCATGCTATTGTTCCATTAGGTCTGTTTGTTTGTCTTTAGGGGATTTGTTTGGGCGTAAATTGTGTCAAATGCTGGCAGACCTGTATCCAGGTCTGAAAATGGAAGCACCCCCCTGTTGTTTTACTGTATGGGGCTCAGTGTAAGTCTGGCAGTCGGCTTGGTGACTGGAATTGGTCTGGCAGAGGCAGCTTGTCTGGCTCTAATGGTCTGGGTGATTAGCTGAGTAACAAATGGAACGTAACCCATGAACATGTCTTATCCAGTTCATATACAGTAAGAGCTGTTTAATTGGCCTGAGTAGTAAACTTGTCTTTTTAAGGTAGACAGACTCTAAATCAGAAGCTAGCTAGAGGTATGGATGCCGTAATGATAAAAAGAGAAATCTGACTAATCTACCTGTCATTAAACACAGATACATTTTTAGCCATGCTAGCAGCATGACCCTAGGGATGGCACTGTCAGTCGGCTCATCTACCACTTTGGTCCAGACTGAAATATCCCAACCCCAGTGGGATGGATTGGAGTGAAATTTGCATTCAGTGCATTTAGAGATCCGTGGTTTATGGCAAAATACCTGCACACCTAACGACATTCTCATCAGCCTCAGCTGTACTTTGTTTTTACTGCTAGTTAGCAAGTTTTAGCGTGCTAACATGCTCAACTAAGACCATGAACATGGTGAACTTGCTTTGTATCAGCACGTCAGCACTGTCACCATGAGAATGATAGAAATTAGCTCAAAGTATCACTGTATCACCCAAGTGCAGCCTCACCGTGCTTCTTGCATGACTGCAGACTCTTACTGATAAAAATAATAGTTGATTAAAATGACCTCTGGAACATAGAACAAACAGTATGCAAATACAAACAATACACAGGTGCAGACAAGAAAAAGGAAACCATAAAAACATCATGCAGTGTGAAAGCTTACATAGTGGGTCCAGTAGGGGCTCAGTATCATCTGAATGAAGCATGTCAACAGTTTGATTTGTAGATTAGCATAAATGCTGTACAAGTTCATATGATGTCTTTCTTATTAAGGCATCAAAAGTATCTGTACCCCCCCCCCCCCCCCCACACACACACACACACACACTACCTATTTCCAACAGATGTGTTGGCCACATCATGAATGGGTTTTCTTAGAACTACCTGTTGCAGCTGAAACTCAGTGCTGAGAGCAGTGATACTGAACCAAAGTTTGCAGGTCACAAAACCACAACAATGAGAGCTGGGGCGAATTGAGAGTCAGTAGTGATATTTTTCTGCACTAGCAACCCCCATGACATACAAGCAGTCATGTCATCCATCGTTAACATGAAAATAATGATTACGGCTGCTTTAAATGTTCAAACTTAAGTGAGTGGGAGGAATGTAGGTAGAACTTACTGTATATTTAACTTTATGATGAATTGAATTTGAACTGTGTATCTTGGCTTGTTCAAGAAGAAGTGTTTTTCATGAGTAAAAGTTTGATGAAAATATTCCTGAATTTATCTGATGACTCACAGTCAGTAATGACCACCAGTAGAGAGAACATGAGAAACGGTGAATCCACAGGTCAGTGTTAAGTGCTGTCTGTGTCACTGCCCAGAATCAACTGTGGACTCTCCACTCATGAAATCCAGATCATTTACTATAATTATTGTGACATAGTAGAGCAGGAATCTACATTTAAAAAAAAAGCATACTCAGCTCACGTGAGTACGGGGAGACACACTTCTGAACTATGGGTGCAGCTCCCAGCTAATGCAGAGCATAACAAGATAAGGGGCTCTAAGTTGCAGTGTATGGGAGGGAGATTTGGCCCCTATCCCAAAGTCCTGGTAAAATAAATGTTGCACGCTGACAGACAGTTTGGCCGACCCAGTTTTGAGAAATTCCAAGATGTAAATGAAACCAATGGGGCAGAGTGTTGAGAGTGAGGGGAGGCGGGTAAGTTTGTAGAAGGGAAAGCTGTTGAGTTGATTTCTTGCATCTTCATAGATAAGTTTTTTTTTTATGTGTGTGTGTGAGTCAGGCTGGCTTGTGCTGGTGCTGCCACCCAGACCTCAAGAGTACTTCTCACCTCGGCAGCGGTCAGGGAGCAGCCCTTCCTGCACATTCCTGGAGCTGTGGAAGATAATTGCTGTGGTTTATGAGAGGGAGAGGCCCTGAAGAAACACTTCCACCAGACCCCAGTTGCTTGCATTTTTTTTTTTTTTTTTAAACTTCTCTGAGAGTTCTGGTCCAGACACCAGAACAGGGTCTGTCTCCTCCGGTCAGTAGGGTCTGTGGTTCCTTTCTGCAGCTTGATACCATTCAAATGTTCTGTTTACTCTTAAGGCAAATGCAGAAGAGTGTGAGAGCGCTGCACTAGATGCCAGGCTGCTCATTGAACACTTCCAAGTTTCTTTTAAGCTAAATCTTTCTTCCTCAGATATCCTCTCCTACAATGGCTTAACATTTATATTCTAATCACAGCGCTTTGAAGACAACTCATTGTCTGCCAGCATCTCATTACGTGACATACATGCAGAGGGACTTAGCGATGTTATTGTTGTACTTTGTGTGAGGTATTGTAGAGCTGCTCATGATTACTCGAATGGGGGCCCACATTTTTGGCCCCAGATCAGCGCTTGAAGTGGAGGGGAGTCCTGTACAGACTCAGCACTCACATGCTCTTCTTATTAACTAACCCTCTTTCAAAGTTATTGATGACTGTCTGTTGTGGAGTTTAAAAAACAAATTCCAGGTTCTGGATCCACTGTCTCAGCTGTAACCACAAAGGTACAAGGCTGCAATTGTTACAGCCATAGTTTTGCGATTTGATCACACTTTTCAAAGCCTGGACTGCAACACGCGAGTTTCATGACTAATTTAATCACAAGTGTGTGGAAATCAGTTCCATTTGCGGTTCACAAAGGTGACTGCCTTGAGAGTAATTAGATGTTTCCTTCTAACTGTTTCTGACCAGACTCTGAGGGTTGCAGTTTCCCATAATGAAAGGTAATTTCTTTTAACAGTTACAGTATCATTTTACCTAACTGTTCACAGGGTATAACTGCAGTCCATGTGGTTTTTGGTCCTTAAAAGTTGAACTGTACATGAATGGCAGCTGGTATTGAATAATTCCACGAAGCAGCAGTTTTAATGAATCTGAGAGAAAAGGTAGTGATTGTGTGGTTTCTGGCGTGGTTCATGAGTGTTATAATATCATATCATTTCTGTATCTTAACTGCTCACTAAATTAAATTCACATATGATATAGACATTCATTCAGATTTTCTATTTTACTTGGCCTCGTGGTGAAAAGCCACCCGTTCTCCTGTTGTTCAAGCCTTTAAATAACGTCTTATGATAACATGTCAGAATGATCTAAAAGTCATTTCATTTTGTGGTTGACTTTTGGGAACAATCACTAACGTCTCATCTGTCAGCGGCAGAACATTCGTGTTGCGTAATGACACTTTTAAAAGCCTCATTAAGGCCACCTATCTTTTTTCACCCCTGTTTTCAATGGACATTCCTCAGAAACTCATCGCACCAGGCGAGATACTGTACACAGGTGCAGCCAAGAGATAAAAGTCGGTGCGGTGATGATATTGCAGGTCAGACATCGGCTACCGATTTAAAAAGAAGCGTGGGGCTCATTACTCATCTGGCACCAAAGTCACAGCTGCTTGTGCCTGCGTATAAAGAAATACAGTGGATCGTTATTTTAGACACTTTTAACATGCCAGTTAGTGCTTCTTTTTTTTTTTTGCAAACAGTGCAGCACAGGAATCCACTGGACTCAGAGGACCAGCTGTACATCATGTCATTACTGCTGTCATTCATCTGTCAGCAGCAGTCCCACACAAACTGGGGGAGTTACAGGAGAGGGTGACACTCTGGCCTGCGCTGACTGAGGGGGTTAATCATGTTTTCATAAACACGGTCTGATGTGGTCTGCTTTGATACACCATGTTGTCCGTGCTGCCGACTGCTGCGACACATGGCTCTGAGCCCGCAGCGGGAGAGAGGACTGTCAGGAATGCTCTGGCCTGACATGTTACAAGTAATTAACCCTGATTGATAAAAGATGAACTGCCACTGCTGCTGCAACAGTGGGCCGTCAGCACACATACACACACACACACACGCACTCGTGTGTCCACCCACATGTTCTCACGCACCATGCACACACAGCAGCTGCACCTGGGAATTTTGGCTTATCTACAACATATTCACGATTTTCATGCCCCTCTAGAGAAGAGGAGAGGAAAAATATATGACAGAAGCTGCAGCCACTCATCATAACATGTCAAAGGAGCCTGTTCGGAACACAGCAAGAGGAGAGTAGATGGTACATTTCTGAGGAGCATTCAAGTCTGTTAAAGTATTTCATCTGGTTGTTGGTTAGAGATCGAACTCTGTTTATTGTTTTGTTTTTTTTCCCCTATATTCTTAAAATTGAGAGCACCTGGTGTGTCAGCAGTTGCAGCACAGCCACTAATACATCTCTGAACATGATCTCTACAGGCTTATCACACATCATATTGGAGAAAACGTGACTTTTTCAGAAAAGTCTCTTATGTATTACCCCCTAAAAGCGTGGTTTCTTCCAGGAAACAAACAGGCCTTCCCAAACTGTTCCACTTTCGATGTGTTTGCATGTTTATATTTCAGCCCCCCCCCATGTCAGCTAATGTATCACCTGAAGTTGCAGTGGGTTCAAGCTGAGCTCATCCTGTTGCTGTGGTCTTCTGCGTCAATGCATTGACTCTTTATGTGCGGGTGCTGTCTAGAAAAAAAGACCACATATTTAAAGGGACCTTTGGTTTTTCCCCACTCCTGTCCAGCAGTGTTTGTCTCCCTTCCCCCATTTCTCCCTACTTTAACAGAAGCCCTACACTTTCACTGCCCCCCATTGAGATCCCTTGGCTCTTATTATGTTCTTATTTATGTATCCTGTTACAGATGGAAGTCATGTCAGCATCCAGTGAGGCACCCTGCTCAAATATTTCCCCTCTCCAGTTGTGTCCTCTGACTTGAGGGATGGGGGGTGGGGTGCGAGTGCTGTTCTTTTCTCTTTAAGTTTTCACCTGATTGTTGTGATATTTTTGAAAAGTTTACCCATGCAGCAGCTCCAGTTTGTGTGTAGAGTAAATCACTGCAGGCAGATGAATATCATTGACCCCCTTTCACTAATTTATCACTAACTATTCACTAATTCATTTAAGAACAGATAAAGTTTCATCTGATTTGCATAGAAAGATTCATGTTTTCAAAGCACACACACACACACTCAGGTCATGCACTTACAGTTCTGGTTCTTTTTGTTTTGTGCAGGACAAATGTGATGGATTGTTATAAGAAGGAAGACAGAAAAACAACACCTGGAATAGCAGATGATTACCCAAACCTCATCTCTTTATCTCTTCCTCTCTCTCTCTGTCTCCAGCTCTTGGTCAGATAATGCTGTATGTGGACGGGATGAACGGCCTCATATCTCACAATGAAACGGTCCAGTGGCTTTACACCCTGGTCGGATCCAAGGTAAAGAAAATGAACATTAATTTTCACAGGATCCCTGCCACAGCTTATACAGTAGAAAATTTTAAAATCAACTCAGCAACCCCATCTGGGCACTGACAAAGTGGAATAACCATATAGTTCACTGCTCTGAAATTTCATACCTCAGTGCTTTGTCAACATGCGAGCAACCCTCCTGTCATTGTGGTCTTCAGCCCTCTAGTGGTCAGATTGCATCATGTGGATCATATTTGCAGCATGCAAGGGAACTACATTGGCTCTCCTCACTTTCCCCAATATTTTCTGTTCTTACTAATTGCTTTTCTACCTTCCTGTGTAAATATTGACATAATATTTGGCATCCTCTGTGTTTTTTTTAAATCAGAACCCTGTCTTCCCAATCTTTTTGTGTGGCAGATTTCCATTAACAATACTCATTTTGACCACCATCATTTGGCTGTTGCTTGCCCAGCCTTAGTGCTGATGTGGCAGCTGTTCACAAGTGTTTAATTAATGCTGATGGTTTAATCGCCACTTTAATTATGTTGATTTTCAAGATTAGCATTGCCAGCCTCTCCTGCACATCATGCCTATTACTCGCTTCTGTAATAGTTTTTCTTTTTCTTTTTCATATTTTCATATTCAACTTTTCTCACGCTTTAGTTATCATGCTCTATTTTGAGACTCATCTCCATTTCACTGTTTAATATTACTGAGCTTTTTTTTTTTTTTTACCTTTGTGGTGTTTGCATACTTCTTGATCATAGTACTGTATGTTCCAGTGAGCTGTCAGTGTCAGACAACACTCTTATCAAGACTGTTCAGACAGGAAAAGCTTTTCCTCTAGCACATACTCTGTCATGTTGGTCAATGGTTGTTTAAAAAAACAATATGTTCACAGTTGAATTTTGTCTTTTTGTGCTCAGATTTGGGGGCTGATAGTTTGCTCTGTAGTTTCTGTATTAAACCTTGCTTTTCTCTGTGTGTAGTTTCGTCTGGTGGTGAAGACGGCGCTAAAGCTGCTGCTGGTGTTTGTGGAGTACACAGAGTCTAACGCCGCCCTGCTCATAAAGGCTGTGAACGGCGTGGATGCCAAAAGAGGTAAGAGAGCAGGATAACCAGCCTGTAGTTCAGTTTATGGGATGAACAAACTGGAACACCTAGCACTCCATCAAAAACAGTGACTGGTTGTCAGTTATTTCACTTGAAAAGAGACAGACAGGATTTAAGTCAAATTTCCTCTGCATATGCATATACATTTATTCCACTCTTAGAGTATAGTATGGAGTATATGTATATATATATATATATATATATATATATATACTATATGTGGTGTTATTATATAGATTTTGGGATGTTAAAGTCAATATCTGCCAATAGAGACAATTGTCAGAGCCCCTGACTTTGCAGTTATGTCTTCAGGTGGCATTGTTGGTGTAGCTCCATTGAATTAGTGTCAGACTGTGGGACTCACTGTGTGAGAAATTACATACAGAGATTTTGAAACTGCCCCATTATCTCTGTAAAATCACAGTAGATCCTGTCTTTGAATCCTGCTGCTTAAGACTTGTTCAGATGTCCAAGTGAAACCTTAATATTAGAGATGACATGGTGCTTTTTAGAGCAGCTTTTCCCTTCAATTCCACTAATAAAGCCATTCATGGTTGCCGTAGTGCTGCTCAGCTGATCGCAGATCACAGTCTCCTGTTACACAGTAGTCAGATCAGTTGTCCGGAGCAGCTCCCTAGCCATGCATGGAACGAGGCTTATTGAGACAGACTGTAACTCTTGCCCGCAGCGGGGTTCGGTTACCTGCCACTCTAAAAGCTCCACATTGTACTGTGGCGTACAACGGGTGGGGTGGGGGGCGATCAGGTATCCCTCTGTCTCAGCTCCGTCTTATCCCGTCACTTCTGCTGTTGCGTAAGAAGACTGAACCTGATCCCCCAGTCTCCCGATGAGAATGAGATGGACTTGACCCTTGTGGCCGAGGCACAGAGCTGATTCCTCTCTCACTGGAGATCAGTGCTCCTGCTCTGTTTTTCCTCTGTCACTTTTCTAGAGGAAGACTGCTATGACTGCATTTCTCCTACTGGAGCCACGAGATGACATAACAATTTTTGATTTTTATTACTGCACAGTGGTGGAACTGAAAGGTTTCTTATGCTGTAAGATGAACACAATGGTTACTTCAAACTTTATTATTATCCAGTGTCGAGCAGATTTGTTTGGAGTTTGTCCAGTGATATAAAATGCGATGCATGCCTTTTGCTTCTGCAGGGACAAAATTGTGGTCAAATGTCATGGAGATCCTCGATGAGAAGGATGGAGTGGATACAGAGCTGCTGGTGTACGCAATGACACTCATTAATAAGGTCAGTGAATTTTACTGGGTGAATTCTTTCCATGTTATTACTGCATCAGCTAGGAGCAAGGTCATTTTTCTTCTCTCTGAGCTGCTATATTTCAGACCACATTTACAAAAAAGTTCTGACTACAAAAAACTCTTTTTTAACCACAGTGTTTATGTGTTTGTGTTTCAGACTCTGGCAGGTCTCCCAGACCAGGACTCCTACTATGACATGGTGGATTGTCTGGAGGAACAGGGCATCGAGGCCATGGCCCAGAGACACCTGAGCAGGAAGGGCACGGACCTCGACCTCGTAGAACAGTTTAACATCTATGAGGTCAGGACCATCATTTCCTAACAAAAAGCCTTAATGTAACGTTAATTGGTGTGTCATAGGTCACATGACATCTGATAGGATCAGCCAGCAGCCAGGAGTTAAGCATGCATAAAAACAATTTACTCATTTTCTCTTTTATTTCTCATTGTCCCAGATGACTCTGCGCCATGAAGATGGTGACGATGAAACCCAGCTGCCTCCCAGCGGCCGAAAGGACCGGCGGCGGGCCAGTGTCGGCGGCAGCAACGAACGGCGGGGCCTGGAGAGAAGACGCAGCCGGAGACATTCGCTCCAAAATAACAGAGGCCACGCCTCTGCCCCAGCATCACCCAGCACCCCTCATACTCATGGGAGCAGCTTCCTGCCCCTCAGTGGCCAAGGCATTGAGGACATCAGTGAAAGGTGAGGCGGCGGTGGCTGTGGGGGGGTGACACAACAGAGGGGACTGGAAAAGTGGAAGATGTTCAAGAGAAGAAGAAAAGAAACTTTATCCTTGCTTCCATTTTAGCTTGAACTTGGTCTGATCCTGCATTTAAAAGGTTCAGCCGGGGGGTGGGGGGGTTGTTTTATATTTTAAACCCTGAGAGATAAGTGCAACTTAAAAGGAATCACAGCTTATTCCTGGGTCTGTGGAGTATTACTTATTTTCACAGGAAACTGCTTAACTGCAAGTGTTGTATTATATTTCAGTCTCAGAGAGATGTGTCTACCCTATCCAGAGCCAAAGCAGAGAATTTAATTATAGAGTAATTTAAAGAAAGGCAAAGAGCAGACTGCTGCTGCAAAGTGACATTTAAATTAATTTTCCCACTGTCAAAGACATTCTCCTGCCGCTGATGGAAATGGGAAGCTTCTGTAAACACATGATAGGAGCTATCTGCTCTCTGTCTCAAGGCATGCTTCCTTCAGTGAGAGTGCTTTGAGCTTAAATTCCACATTCCCGTCTGTTTTATAAACGACAAACGTTTGTGACTACACAAACTCTGAGGAAAACCACGACTGGTGATTCAGGCAAGAAGCAAATTGCAATCTTGTTTAATTACACAGGAGCTTGGACTATTCCTTATAAAAGCACCAGAAAAACTTAGTCAGACTGTTCCTTTTCATGGAAATTATGTTAACCCTTTATTCCACTTTTTATTATAGGTCATACATCAGAAGACAAAAAAACAAAGATTGAATTGTTGCACTGGGAATTATGTGTTACCTTGATATTTGTCTTTAAAATCACTTCTGATTACCGTCTTTCTCGGTGCCACGTAATCCATCCCCCCTATCATTAATAACAAGCTTCTCTCAAAGTGGCATACCCACTAATATTTCTGGTAGCACTCAGGTCTTCAGGTATACTTAAACTCAATCCAGCAGGGTCATATGATACCAGACTAGCTTCTTCTAGTTCACCACAGGAAATTCAAGCCGCCTTTGAAGATCACCATTTTCCCTATTGTTAATGAAATCCAGACAACCGAGAGGGATCCAAATAGCAAACTGGCCGCAGACTCATGTATGACCATGAATCCCAGACTATCAGTTCAAACGCAGAAGATCTCATACAACTTATTGAATTATCCTCCTCAAATAAAATCACTGGGAGATATTTTGTATTTTACAGTTTTTTGTATTAATATTACTGTGGAGGTTGCAGCTGTTGCCTGTACATATCAGTTTGTGATGTCTTAAGAAAGAGTGTTGTCAGAACCTTCTAACTTTCTCATACACCTCACTAATACTTGTAATACTTTCCTGACCAGCATGTTTTTAATGTCATTTCTGTGTGTTGTCTCTCCTGGGGCCGTCCTCTGTTGTGTGTTTTCATGTTGTCTACTGTCCAATTTCTCTCTTCCCTCTTGCCCGCCTACATCCTCCCTTTCCTCCTTTCAACCCTCAACCCCTTCCTCTCACCACAGAGAAGAGGAAGAGGAGGAAGAAGAGGAGGAGGGAGAGGAGGAGGAGGAGGAGGAGGAGGAGGACGAGGAAGAGGCAGATGATGAAAGTCATCCAGTCACTGAGTCCTCTAGACAGGGCGCTCACAGGTATTTTTAGGCCAACTGGTTTCCCCAAGAGCGACTCGATCTCTCCTTCCCCTTCACGTTTGCATAGTTTTCTCTGACATAGTTCAAAAGTATGATTCTTTCCCTCTTTCCCATTTGGACTCCTACTCTCTTTTGTATTTTGTTGTCCTAGTGTGGCTCCAGCTGTAGCAGACACTCCTAACATGTGTTTGAACTTAAAGTGTATGGCCAACATCCTCCCTAAAGCCAGTGACCCTGAAGGGCAGAGAGAATATCTCAGCGTCAAGACCAGGACATCTTCTCCTGTGTCCGTCGCACCTAAAAAGAGGACCTTTAGTCCTTGGTGTGTTCTCCCCCAGCGCACCTGACTGTGTCTTCCCTTTTGCTCTTGAGTAGAATGCCAAGGCTCTGCACACCCTCAGTGTCAGTCTACACCAGCCTCACCCCTCCCCCCCCCCCCCCCCCTTCCCCCCCCCCCCCCCCCCCCAACCTCTTTCTCCATCCATGCACTTGAATCAGAGCCAGGGCCAGGTGTCGCAGAGAGTGAGCAGGGCAAGGACAGAGAGAGGCACTACAGGTAGTGGGCAGGAGCTGCTGTACAGTCCATCTTGTGTTACATCCAGACCATCACACTCCACAATGTGGAAACACACTGTCCTCTCCCCATCACTGGTGTCTGTGTCTCTATGTAGACCACTGTACATTCAGCGGAGACACATGCAAGCATCAGGTGTAAAAGCAGATATAGTAATGCTAAAGGTTTACACTTCTTTGAAAATGTTCTGCTAAATTGCATCTCATAGGGTTATTTGTGTTGGACATGCTTTAGCTTTGTTCCTCTCTGCCTCCTTCATCCTTTAAAAATGTTGTCTTGACCACAGTGGCCAGAAACGCCTTTATTTCCCATCAGACGTGATTTATGTTTCATCTGTCATCTCCAAAGACGTATTGTACCAGAAGAAGGAAGGTCATAATTACTTCCTTTTCTCAGTTGCTGGAAAGCATTATTTTTACAGACATTTACTACTCATCTGTCTTTCATTGTGGCTTTGCACCACAGTTAATCCGAGACAAGTCAATAAATTCATTCAAAGCATTAAGGAATTCAAAGTATTAGCATGAGTCACAGTCACCGTCTCTTAGCTGTTCGTGTTTCTTACAGAGATTCTGTAGCAATAATAAAAAGCATAGGCGACCAACTGTGGACTGGCAGAGCAGCTCCTCAGCATGCATCCCTAGAAATAATTCCTTGTTTTTTATGGAGTGGAAAATAAAAGATAATCCAGTGAAAGCTTCTAAAGTGGCTTTATTAATTAGGATTAAGGACACTAGATTTGTTGCTTTCTAAACAGCGCACTGAATCGGTAAGACAGACGGACAGAGATCATCCCCGCCCTGCACCTGTCGGCTTTGTTGTTGTGTGGTCTTGCAGCCCTCCTACCTTCAACTGCTGTCTCACTACCTTGTCTGTGTGACTAACATTTAATTATTTTAATCTTTGGAGTGTCTGATCTGACTGTTGCTCTCTCTTTTTCGTTTCTCTCTCACTTCCATCTTTAGTATGACAGATACAGACAACACCTCTCCTACATCTTACACAGCTAGAAAGCCCTGCTGGGCTGAGAGGTAAGGCCAGGAGTCAAAAGGACAAGTGTAAGAAGAGTGTGCAGGGGACATGATGATGTACATATTATGTTTTGTTTCAGGAAGATGTGCACATACTGCAGTCATCCTAAAGTTTTTTTTTCTGTCATCTTTGTGAACTATTTTTAATTTACAGTGTTACTGGAAACTATTCTAGGACAAAATGTGCACAATATGCTATTGGATTCAATACAGCAATGACAAGGCCCCACAGACAAGATTTGGTCTGGTGAAAAGATAAATTTATGAATGATTGCCCTTATGCAGACACATAGACGAGCAGTGCACCTGCAGGTTCCCTTCAGTTTTATGGCATGGCTTCTTCAAGCTGTTCAAATGCCTCAGGAGAAGTGCTTAAGATGTAAACTGTCCAGCAGTATGACATTGGAATTCACATCGCATCACATCACAGATTCTTGCGGCGCTGTTCAGCCCCTCCTCTCTGTCAGTGGAAAAAAAATGTATCAGGAGAGAACAAAGCATTTATTTTTCCCCTTCTTTTAACAGAATCAGTGCCAATGGGACTCCATACCCTGGCAGGCACCAGGCTCCTACATCACCCATCCATCGCTTCTCTAGCTCGGCATCCTCCACGCCAGAGTCCAAACCTGACAGGTTGGCATGTCAGCTTTTTCACAGCTAATGCACAACGTAGTCTGGACATGGTTGATTAAGTACAACTCACCCCATCTATAAAGTTCCTTCTGGACAAATACCTAAATCAAAACACAAAACTAATCACTCAGTTTTAATAATGCTGTCAACATTTTGTTCTTTCTCTTTGGCGTGCAGGCCTGCTTTGGGTGGATTGCTAACTTCATCGTACAGGCAGCATCAAGAGTCACTGGCTGCGGAGAGGGAACGGAGACGCCTGGAGAGAGAGGAGCGCCTGCAGAGAATCGAAAGAGAGGAGCGGAATCGCTTCAAGTCAGTCTCACCTCATGAGTCAGACAAAACACTGCATGACTTCATATCACACAGAATATATATCTACTTTGTACCACAGGCAGCTGTACAGCAAATAAAGACATGTTGGCATGTGTCGTTTTTAGAACAGGTGGCTTTAGTCTTGAGTCAGGAGGGGTACTCAAAAATCTCCCATGAGTCTGATAAAAGCTGGGCTGTCTTTTATTTATGAGGATCATTAGATATACTGAATCATGGCAGGTGGACTCTGCATGTAGTATATGTTCAGCTCACGTGTCTTGTCACTGAATTTTATGATGCTCAGTTTGCTTTCTTTGCACTTACCGTATCGTTTTCAGTTAAGTAATCATTTGAAATAAAATCTTAATTTATACCTGCTATGAATACAGGTCCTAAACTGTCATTTCTCTCTTTGTTTCAGTCGAGATTATGTAGACAAGAGGGAAGAAGTAAGACAAGCCAGAGAGGAAAGGTGAGTTTATTTTATTTCATGGTTTCACATATACTCACAATAAAGCTGCAGCTGTGATGGTAGATAAAAAAAAACTAAGGAGGTTTGTAAATGCTTTGAGATCCTTTCCTAAAATTGATAGCAGATGTAAAGTGAGTAGCACCCAGCCTCGGACTGAATTATAGTTGTCAGGGCCCCTTTAGGCCTGCTCACCATTAAGACGTCCCAATGTTAACAGGACAAGTGTGTAATTGTGTTTTGCCATGGATGTGGTGCAGTTATCTCCGTCTGAACCGTGTCGGCGTGCGAGCGTGTGCGCAATATAATTTACAGCTCATTCATATGCCCTTACTCTTTTCACCCCTGTTAAACTGGAACAGACATCTCATTGAATTTTCAAGAATGTGTGAACTGAGATCAGTTAAAACAACATTTTGGCCACTTTATCAAAAAAAGACGTCATTTGTCATCATTTGAGCGCCGTAGTAATGGGATTATAGCTCAATTTTTCCGCAATTACTGAGGAATAGGACAAACATGTCAAAAATGCTAACAACATAAATGGTGACATTACTGCTAAATATTCATATTGTTGGATGAAGCCCCCGTGTCTCTAAAATGTCGTCTCTCCAGTGGCTTGTATTTTTGAATTTATCAATTTCTGTGAGAAAATAAAGCTAAATCGTACCAGTTTGCATTCCTTTGCATGTGCCATGTTTCTGCTTCATTACATGGAGCTGGAATTTAAACAGCTATTTAACATTTGGTGCAGGTCAACATACATCTAAACCACAGTGCGCAGACGTCTGACAGCTACGTTCTGTCTACAGGTACAAGGCCGTGGAGAGGCTAGCTGCGGAGGAGTTTGAACGGGAGCGACCCCGGGTGCCAACAAGGGGACGGACGGAGATCACTCTGTGTCTGAGTTCCAACCCTGCCAGCCGCTCGGCGTCTCGCTGCGCCACACCTTCATCAATCATCTTGATAGCACGCCACCTGGATGCCTCTCTACATGAATAAAGATGCACAGGTAAAGGCTATTTAAAATGGATGAATCTCTCTAATAGTGAAGAGCCCACCTAATAGAGAAACATTAGAGGAATTGACAAAATAAGACAGAAATGCAATCCTAAACCTCTACTAGCTCCTGGCAGGATAAGTAGCCTCATTTTAGTAACCCTTCAAGTGTATCATCACCATCAGCAAATTCATGTCTATGTCTCGTAGGAAGACATTTTCATTTTGATGACCCCACCCCTGTCCTTGCCAGGCGCCAAAGTTAAGCCATCCTTTCCACTTGTACATCAAAAGATATTCAGAAATCCCATGACTGTACAACTCCTCCTAGCACCACCTCGGGCCAAGAACCCTTCCATGCTCACCATGAGAGAATGAACATGGCTTTTCTAGTGTTCTGGCTCTGCCTCTCCTTTTTACCTTTCATCCGTCTAACTATTTTGTTTTCTGATGTAAGGAGTATACAGCCTCACAGGTAACTGGCGAACTATGGTAGAAGCAACTTTACGAAAATGGATCAGTTTACACATTTGTGTGAAGCATCTCACACCACTAACAACTGCTTCCACCATTCAAAATAAGATCTAATATGCAGAACTCTGATTTCATGATTTTGATCTCAGAAAGCAGCTGTTGATGGCAAACGACAAGAAACGAGGTCCTGATTCAAATGAAGCAATCATAAATATAGGCTTGACTGTCTACCTCCTCCCCGCACTATCGTAAGACTGCTATCTCAACTTTGATGAGTAATGTACTAAAATAAGGAGGCATTGAGGGTTTTTTTTTTTTTTTTTAAGGGATTTTGCATCAGGACACATATATTTAAATTTGTACTGTATATTATAAGTATCAGTAGTCACATCAACAGTTTATCTAATTCCACTTTTCCAAAAATAAATGTGGTTTCCTTGGACCACATTTACCAGTGCATACCAAATATACTGGGTGGATTTCTAAACAGGAGAGATTAACTCTTCTAGATGGATTACCACAATGTTGATATCATGATTTTTCTGGCTGTACGCTTTGATTTTATTGATTCAAGGAATTAATCACAGGACATTAAAGGTTAGCCCATATGCATATTTTCAGCTCATTTTAAAAAATCTTATGCGAGAATTTCAGATTCTATATCAGCAGATAATGATTGATACAAACATCCATCGGTATTATATAACCTTGGGCAGTTTTCCTGAATTCATTTTCAGCAGAGAGGAGTACTCTTCCACCTTTGTCTCTGGAGGTATTTTCAGCCAGATTATAACTGCGAAGTTGGAAAGTCTAGATGTCGCATGCTCTGTGGGAAAGCTGGACATCCTAGATAAAACAGAGCCGAGTCGTCAGAACTAGTTTCAGGTCTGCCCATCTCCTGACGCATAATTCCGACATATTATATAAAAATTTTACACAAGCACTGAAAAACTTTTGATATCTTTGATGAATGATCCTAATCCTGCTCCTTTCCCTTCCCTCCTTTCATTCCTTCCTTCTTCCCAGAAAATCCTGACAATGATCCCTACAGGAGGAGGAGGCTAGAGGATCCAGGAGGCTCAGCTATTAACCCTGATATCCCCTGGGCAGCGGCTTGAACAGTTCCCTTCTCACCTCCTCTCCTCCATCACAGAGCTGTCTGCCTCTCGCCTGCAGCTGTGGGTACCCCAAGATGGACTATGAGCTATTGAGAAGGTTGACATTCCTGTGCAATTTTAATCACATTTTAGATACATTGGGAGCAGCAGGAGTCATAAGTAATGATAATAATACACGTACATCGTGAATTACAGAAATAGTTTTCAAAATAAGAACATTTAGCTAAGCTTTTTGTTTAAGTTGATAAGAAGACCAATAACACCTGTCAGGTCTGCATGGTGACAATATGAAGTTGGCAACAGCAGTTGATTATTCAGGCTTAGTTTAGCTTTTATTTAGCTTAGCTTAGTTTAGCATAGCAGACAAGGAGCAAACTGGCGATACAAATCTGCCTACTACAGTACCACAAATCCTTACCAATTAGGGTATAATGAATCTAATTTTAGAATCAATTTTTAAATCCATACAGACAAACTAGAAAAACACTTGTCTAAATTGTGGGACTACCTTGACTAGGTGTTTAACTGGAAAGTACAGTAGCTAGTTGTTTCTTGTTTCAGGTATTTATGCTAAAGCTTGCCACATGATTGTACTTTTACACCCCAGACAGATGACAGTGGGTATTAATCTCTCATCTAAAAATGAATACATATATTAAACTATTCCTTTAAATCATATCGGCAACTTATTGTACATCTTATCAAGGGAGAATTAAATGGCAGAAACACAAACAGACACAAGGATAGGGCTGACTGTACTTTCATACTGTTTTAGGAAGTGGCAGAGCCTCTTCAGGACCTGAAGGTGAAGGGATGGACCAGTTGAGAAAACAGACCTCCGCTACATCTTGACTACTAATAATTGCCTGGCCATCGCAATTTCAACAACACTAACGGAGAATCTCAAGACATATATGGATTTCCAGTTCCTGCTTTTTTCCTACTTTCCTCCTATGTCTTCACCACCTCCATTTCCTCCCACGCCTCCTCCCCAAACTCCCCAAATAGTATTACTAAGGAGGAGAATAGTGGACTCAGTGTGTAGGGGAAGGAACAAAGGTTTGACTGTCTTGGCAGATACCTGTCCTTCTACAGGAAATGTTGGCCGGAGGATTCTGCTGAACCTGGCATTCTGTCTGTCTGAGAGGAAAAAACGGAGAGGGAGGTTGTTTTCTGAAGTTTATGGGCTATTGGCTGCCTTTGCAAAGAACTTTGCATCTGTGTCTCTGACTGTTTTCTTTTTTTTTTTTGTCTCACTTTGTGTGTTGGGGGTTTCTTTCGTAGCCTTGAGTGTGCTTTCCGTGTGTACATGAATCTGTGTGTAAGTCTACGTATGAGTGGAACGTCTGGGAGCAAGGAGTCAAACATGCAAAGGGAAACATATGTCATCAAGACCAAAACAAGTAGTTCCTGTAAATAATGGCTGCATTTAGATTTTGCAAGCTGGTCAGAATCAATAAGAACAAGGAGACTTATAGATTATGTCTTCATGATACGCTCTGGTTTTTTTTTAGCTTTGCTGTGGTGAGCTACTAACTGTTTTAGACTGAAGTAGATTGTGGTTTGATAATCACAGCCTAATGAATCTAAGAAGTATCCACTTGGCGACTATTGAGCCCTTTTTCGGACTGGGCGCCAAAAAGGAAATACGCTGCAATTTGGTCCCTAGTAGGGGCTCTGATTTTAATTAGACAGTTGTCTACCTATACCAGTAAAGTTGCTGTGTTCATGCATCTTAGGCTAAAGGCTTTGAGCTGAGCTACTGGAAAAGTCCCGGAGGTGAAGGACACGTCTATAAGCAGTCCTGCTGCACTCCACGTGATGTCTGCTGTGGTCGAAGTTTCCCAGACAGCACTGACCTCTACCTGAGATAGGAGCTATCACCCCGCTTGATGGAAAGGTCAAAGGCGTCTACTTCTCGCAGGAAAACTCATTAATCAGTATCGGCTTGTGCCTTATACAGTATTAGCGTAAGAGTATAAAGGAAGAGTCTCTGTCTGTGTTGTTGCTGTTGTGGTGGACTTTGACCAGCTTCATGACAATCTGTCTAGATGGAGCCGGTAAGGTGCAAAGCACTGCGATCACCCAAGGCCATAAAACATGAGATGAAACCAGCGTTGAAACAAAAATGTCTGACTTCCTCAAAGACTGTGCAGAGAGAATTATTATTCTTAAGATTGGCATCAAGAATTACTGTAGGTATATTCAGGGTAGAGGAAATGACCTAGTTGTTGAAATATATAACATTTTCTTTGCATTTTGCCAAATGTTGCTATATCATCTTCATCTTGTACTTTAAATTGTTTGACTGTATTTATGTTGTTTTTTTTAGTGTTTATTCATCATTTTTAAAGTATGTTTAAATGTTGTCGGTAAATTTTAAGCGGATCTCAGTCATTGATTTGATGTTTCTACACATCTGCAGGTTTCATGCCTTTCTGCCAGTTCCTGGGCTTATCCACAGTACGCAGAGGCTGTGCATTCACTGCTTTATGGGCAAGATCTCAGAGTGAGAATTTGCTCGGAGTATCGACAACGAGAGAGCGAAAGCAACAGAAACAGAAGAGGGCCAACCACTGGAGGTGAACAAGACTCAGGGAAATGATAATAGATGTAAGGGTCTTCACCATGAGTACAGTCACATGTATACCTCTCTCTCTCTCCATTTCTGATTCTCGCCTTTGTTTAGTTAGTACTTTCTCAATTCTATATGGAATAACACGTAAACATCCCGTTGGCTGGATATCTAATCTGTTAAAGCACCAAACGAGGCCATTTGTGAGAGACATACGGCATACATTTGTAATGATACTGCAGAGAATCTCTGTACTCTACATGTGTAGGTTACTGTAACAAATAACCAGTGAGTTGTTTTAGTATCCCATTCTTGTAGCTGCAGCAGGCCAAGAAAAAGGCTTATAAACACCTCCTGCATGATTAAACTTTAAACCCCGAGAGCCGGCTGCCCAGAGGACTTACAGCTAGCCTCATGGGGCCCCTCAGTCTCAAAGGACTCTAATCTAATCACTGTGTGAAAATTCAAAACCCTTGGATGTCCCTTGGTTGAGAAAGAACAAGACCCATGTCTTTAACCATACCTACAAAGGTCCTCAGTCAGATATGCTCTTTGTCTTTAGCTTGTATATATCTGCAGTGTTTTCATGTTAGGGAGGAAAGTCTCATAGCAGTTTTGATATGTAAAGGAATAGTTTGACATTTTGTGATAAACCCTTGTTTGCTTGTATGCAGAGAGTTGGATAAGACTGATATAACTCTGTTATCTGATATTCTGATAATGATATCTCCCCTCATTTCCAGTCTGTATGGAAAAGTAAGCTAACTGGTTAGTTTCATATTTACCATACCTACACATAGGTGGCATCAGTCTCCTTATCTAAGTCTTGGTATAAAGGCATATAAGCATATTTCACAAAATGTTGAACTGTTCTGTCGTTGTGTCATTGTGTATCTGTAAGCTGTTTATCCAGCTGAAGCCTGTTTCCTGAAAGACTATATTTACAACACACCTTATTGCATTTTTTTCCCCATTTCCTTCATCTCTCCAGAGTGAGGATGACGATGATAGCGAGGTAGGGGGGGGGGTTACTTTGTGCGAAACAAGTGCATGTGCAACTTTCTGTGGTGACTAATATTCAACCAGGCCGTGTTGTTGCACCTAGAACAATAACCGGTGTATTCATGAGGATTAACAAAGGACAAGTCATTGGTAAAGACAGGTTCTGTGTGTGTGTGTGTGACCCCACATGAATGAGGAAGCTCGACAGTGATGACAGGCAGAAACAAAGAAGTGGCTGCATGATGTCGGCTGAAGTGTTGAGTGAATCTCACTAGGAGGAGCCAAAGATACTTCCTGGTAGAAAATAATGGATCTCAAGAGGAATCAAAGCTGAACTCGTGAACCTGGCATGCCTGCAGTGTTGCGAGAAACAGTCACGGGGAAAACAGGGGATTCTAATTTGTGTGTGTGTGTGTGTGTGTGTGTGTCTCAAAATAAACATGTATGTGGAACTTGTGACTCTTTGAAATGACTAACTGTTCTTGTGTCAGGCTGGAAAGTTTTAGTAGTTTCACTAGTAGGCTGTGTAACAAGTTTGAATATACTAAATGTTCCCAAGCATGAAGCAGAGTCTGACCGTCTTTTACTAATAAAGTCAAATATTGTAATCCTATGTCTCTATTCCCACCCTCCCCCTACAGAGTGGTAAATTTGGCAATGCCCCGTCAGATGCACAGGAGAACCAGCCTCAGGGTATCCAGTATGCTGAAGATGCAGCTGAACATGAGAACATGAAGGCCGTGCTAAAGAGTAGCCTGCAGGGTGGAGAGAGTGGGACATCCACAGTGCCGGGTCTCCGTACACGCACCAGAGCTAGCAGCACCAAAGGTCAGTCTCATAAACATGTTATACTGTAACAGCCCCTACATAGCTTTTATATTAATACCATCATCCACCCAGTCCACTGAGACTTGCTTTCCTTTGTGGATATAACTGCTCCAGGAGCACAGCACGAGCATCTCCTGTTTTATTGACCTAATTCTACCTGAAACCTTTAAACTAATCTTTCTCGAGGACTGGTATTTTTTAGTCATGCCAGCAGCATGACACTGCCATGGCAGTGTCTGTCTGTCTGTCAGCCTGTCCACCAGACTGAAATCTCAACACGTATGAAGAGGATTTCCCTGAAATTTTGTACTGGGATTCATGATCCCCAGAGGATGAATCCTAATGACTCTGGTGATCCCCTGACTAGCAACACAAGAGGTTTGTAGTTTTGAGGGAAATGTCTCGAGAACTATTGGATGGATTGACATTAAATTTCTCACACATTCACGTTTCTCTCAGGATGAATAGTAATAATTTGGTTATGCCGAAACTTTTCCTCTTACGCCATCGTCAGGTCAAGTTTTTAATTTGTCTAATGACTGTACAAAATATCTCACCTGTGCTACATTGCACCTGCTTAACATCAACATCTTAGTATTGTCATTGTATGTTAGCATGCTGCTGTTAGCTCCTAGCTTAAAGCACCTCTGCACGTAAATAAGAAACCCTCACAGAGCTGCTAGCGTGGCTTTAGACAGTTGTTTTCTTATCCATTCTGACCTTCTGTTTAGGGCGTGTTCCCCCATGGTGCTCTGCCAATGACGACCCAGTGAACTGCACAGACGACACAGCTGATGAGATCATGGAGAGGATTGTCAGGTCAGCCACTCAGGGGCCCAGCCAGCGGACGCAACCTCGAGAGAGGAGACGATCCCGAGCCAACCGAAAATCATGTGAGTCATGTCAGCTACTGGGCAAGTGGGATCATTTATCATCATGCACAGCATAAATGCTGTCAGCTGCATGTGCAAACACTATAATAACACAAAAGGTTCTTATTTATCACAATCTGTCATCCCTTTCACCACTTTCCCTTTATTTTTCTTCCTGGCTGCACAGTGAGAAGGACACTGAAGAATGGTTTGACAACAGAGGAGGCCAACGCTCTCGGCTTGTCCAGCGGTTCGGAGATGCAGGTGTGAGCTGGGCCCGGATCCTGCTGGACATTAAGACCGTCTGGAAGCCCTTTCACTGCCCCCCTCCAATGCCTACAACCAATCTGGCAACCCACTGCACTCTGACTTGGCACTAAAATCCCCCCCTAGCTTTGATGAGTTGATCTCATCTTTATGCGTTTGGTTTACATAGGCTTTGACACAAGTGCTTCCTGAAGAGAGTGGGATAAAAGGCTGAACAAGATTTTATTCATGAAGTGAGGAGCAGAGAGAGCTGAAACAGAGCGCTGCATTCAAACCACTAAGCTTTTGCTGTTGCTGGATAAACATCGATGATCTGCACTCACAAGGCTTAATCACCGTCATCCTTTGAACGCGACATTGCTTACAAACACCCGCGCAAAAGTGTATTTTATAAGGCCAAGGGCATCAAAAGAGTTGGCAGTGCATATGCTTCAATCTCCGTGGCCTTGACTGAATCCAGAGGGCTAGAAGTGTGGTACAGACACTAAACTCTCCACTAACTGCGTTTGCTTGGGTTTAGTGTCGGCCCCGCAGCTTTAGTGACAAATTGAACTGAAAAGACATTTTCATCTATTGAATAGATGGCTTTGTGCAGAGGGTTCTTCTGTTATATACTACTGTGGTAGTTTTATGTTTCTATTCATTTTGCTCAAGAAGGTGCTCAAATTAAGGAACAATTGCACTGGATGTAAAAGTTGGGTATCAATGGAATGTGAAATCCTTGACACTGATGAACCACTCTGACATCTGAATCTGAAAACATACTCAACAGTTTTACCAGCAACATTAATAGTAGCACAGTTTTTAATGTCTAATCCAAGTGGACAGATTCAAGGCAGGTGTGCATTAGTTTACTGGGTAAGAAGGAATTTATCAGTGCAAATATTTTAAAAAGATAATAAGGAGAGAGAATGTTACTGTAGGTAAGACTGGTGATACCACTAGTTTCAGACTAATGCTCGTCACAGATATTTTTAGCTTAAACAGACAAGTTGCATCATGTGAACTATTTTCACTAATGGACTGAACAGTTGGAGACAGTTTGACGAAGGCAGGCACAATGTTATAGGTGGGGCAATCTTCATAAGAGTTAGGTAGTTTTATTTTGTAGAAACTATGAGCTGCACATTTCAGAGTGCCTTTCAGAGACAGTTATTTATTAAAGACGTTTTCAGGGACATAGAAAAACAAGAAAATGTGCGGTCGATGAGGGGGTGAGACGATACTATTGCAATCATTCATGAGCTGTGATTTATTTTTAACCAGTGTTTTTAAACTTGTCCTGGCAATTTTTTTTTCCACGTTATATTTTGGATCAAATAGTTTGTTATGAAGATAGCTTTAAAGTATTTATGACAACTTAGGGATTGGTTATGCACATTAGCTGTATCCTGTTGCCTTACTGTAGAATACGGGCGTGCGTTGTTCCACTCTAGTTGGGATCTAGGTAAAATGTTACAGTTAAAAATAGATCAGGCCAAATTAACATGTAGTTTGACTGGCATCACTGGAGATCTCGGTTTGTCATTTACAGGACATATAGAGTATTCCTTCATTATTTAACTATGAATGTGAACATCAGGGGTTACAAGATAATTAGTAATATGGACGCACATACATTTATCTACTTTAAAACACGTAAATCTGCATTGAAGTGAATAAGAAGGAGCCCGCAGTTTAACCTTTTGATTGTGTGGGTATGTTTTTGAACTATTGATGAGCTCGTGCTTTTAATTAGGAATGGCCTTGGCTACACTACATATATAACATGCATAATTTCAGTTGATATCATGACTCGCAAGTTGCAAGGTTAATCTATCCACTCACAAATTTTCACTGTGATGGAAACATAGCCATTGAGAGAAACAAGGATCTAGCGCAACAACATGCTAAAGCTACATAAAACCACACCAGCAGTACAATTTTTTGTTGTTGTTTTGTTTAGAATTTACTGAAAACTATTCAGCACCTTAGACTCAATGTGTAGCATGCAACTTAGAACTGAAGTTACGGGGGAAGAGCTCATTGTGTTTCCCAGATTGTACTGACTTTTGTCAAACACAAGACATGATAGATGTGTAAAGTAATATAGGGGAATGCTGTAAAATGATGTACATGTCATGACAATGTTTTTATGTTCTTCTGGGTTTTTTTTTCTTTGCTCCATGTGTAGAATAGTGTATTATAGACTAAAAGCAGTATTATTCTAAATATAATTTAAGCAAACCAAGCCATGCATGGTTTAAAAAGGTGTCACTTCTGCTTGCTACAAAGGTTCACTTTGGTTTTCAGAGCTGTAGGGTTTGTGTGCGAGTTATTAAACCTTTTTACTTCACAGACTTGATTAAATTTACCAGCTACTCCTGTGGAATCCCTTAGAAGCCTTTGATTTCATTGCACTCAACATTTTCTTCTTTTCATTTAACGTTAACCCACACACATTGCTGCCTGTGCCATAACATCACTGTGGAACTTGGACACAAGCGCTATACAACCAAAGCTTCTACTGCGTCTATGCCCACAGCAAAAACTATGTAACGACCACAATAAAAAGGCTCATTAAAACATCTTTTGACTATTTCTTTTTTTTTTTCCTCCAAGGAAAAAGTAAATGTCACATTTAAAAATTTGGGGGAAGAAAAGGCAAACCAAAAAAAGAAAAACTTAAGCCTCTTTATTTTTAGTCCACACAACCCATGCTTCAAGTCACTTTATGTTCAAGAGCATACAGAGGTCGATGACAAGCTTACCAATACGGCTCATCTGGTGTTTACACATGGCCATCATACAGACCTCATTTGGTCTTGTTTAAAAAGTCCACAGGTGTTATGGATCTAAATGTGATTATGGTTTGCTTTTAATAAATTGCAGAGACATTACGATGAACAAGACAGCTACTTAAAAAAGGGGGGGAAAGTAGGAAATACAACTGAGCATCAAAAAAAAAGGAAAGAAAATAGCTGAAACAGTCTCAGCAAATCCAGTGCAACCCAAGACACGTTCTGCTTTATACTAGCTGAAAACTAAAAACACGGGCACATAATAAGAATTTGAAATTTGTATTTCCTGATCATAATTCAAATTTATCAATATACATTTTCCCTGAACAATTACTTTTGCACAGTACCTTAGAATTGTATAGATAAATTACAAAATGGAGTATTCCCTTTCCACCAGACATGATTTACTTTGTAAAACCCCTGAATGACTGACAGGCAGAAAGCTCTTATGCATTTTACATTTTATATTGCTACATTTTCAACAAAGATTAACAAAGGGATTTTCAGTTTTGCATATTTTCTTAGGTTTGTGGTTTGGTGTGTGTCCGCACCAACAATATCAAATTATCTCTGAAATAGCACCAAAAGACAAACGCCTGACCGTTTTAAAGGCCGGGCATTTATTAAATGTATGTTTTAGAAATAGTACATAGCAAGTGTGCAGTGCAGTCTAATCGTTAACCACAAAGTGATTAGATTTATAAAATGGCAAAGAAGTAAACAACACTACCTGTATATTACCAGACACATAAAGCTGATCCTCAATCAACGCGGACAAGTCCGACCTGACAGTTTCCACCACTGACTTGTCGTCTATCCCAGGGTCACTGTTGGGATTTTATATTCTGCAATCAATACAAGTAAACTCAGAGCTGCTGTTGGACACAGTTCTCAGTGACTGTTTGGTACAATAATACACTTTTAGATCTGGTTTGAATTTGAAATTAGAAAAAGACTATGTCCTTGATGCATATTCACAATTCAGGTTGTCTTCCTTTAAAAAAAAAACAAGGTTTAGGGATCAGTTCAGCTGGAGAAAACAACTGAAGCTTAACGTCTGAGGTGTCTAAAAAGCTTATATAAAATGTGTACCCAAATTATAGCTATTCCTGGGAGGGAAATATGTAAATGTTTACATTTTTAAAAATACATTTTTTAAACCATAGTTACTCATGAAGTTATTTCAACATATAGCACCAGCTTGCAGATCATGCCAAGCCTTGGGTTTGGTCTAAAGAGCAAATCTGTGTTGCACTAAAAAAAAGTGTAACCCAGACAGCAGTGAGACAAATTGACAAATCTTCAAAGAACTTAAAGTGCCACTCCAGTCCCACTCCAGCTTCCCAGACTTCAGCTATCTGAACCTAACCACAATACGCATTTCCTATCTAAGACAACTGATGGGGAGCTTCAAGCATTTCCATAAGGAAAGTGTCAATAGGTGTGTCACCAATCAGCTTGAAGAAGAAGAGGTGCTCCAAGCATTTCAAGCCAATGGATCGCAGTGCCGGCAGTCGAAGAAGGAGCTTAGCAAACCTGCAAGGAGAGAAGAGGATATCATTCAGATTGACAAGGTAAACAATGCACCAGTGATGTTTAACTAACATTTTACACTGCAAAACAAGGTTTGCCAAAGCTGAAAACATTTACCTTCCCTGCTGCTCTGGGTATTTCTGTTTGCAGTAGGCTTCCAATGATGCATAGACCTTTTCTCTCAGGAGCTCCACCTCACTGGTGTTGGAGAGCCCTTTAGCATCTGCAGGAAAATACAGAATATTTTCATTAAGGGCTGGGCACTAATAATATGTAGCACACAGTAAAGTTATCTTTCCTATTTAGATAACAGCAGTGTCAGACTGCAGCATCAAATACCTGGGTTGAAGAGGACGATGGCTCGGAGGCAGCCCAGCTCTGTTTTGTCCATTTGCATATCTCTCATTTTATTGACGAGCTCGGTAAGAACCCTAAATGACATGGTAAATAATGACATGAAACAATTGTATTGACTCAAAGATATTCTTATCAATACTGCAAAAGTCTAAAATTACCTATCAAATATGGCGCCGACCTCTGCACTCTGCACACTCTCCCTGCAATAAATAAAAACAGTTGTTATGTAGAGACTACACATATGTTAAACATTAGACAAAGCATTACAATTAGTTGCAATTTTCATTTATGTATGCTGGAATTTTTTGTCTCTATCAATGTACCTGTCAAAAATGGCTCCAACTCCTGCACTGTGTGCACTGTCACGCTGCAGTTCAGAGGCCAGGAGAACTCCATCCTTCAAAGCAATGGAGCGATGGGAGAACGAGGCAATGAGGAGCTCGTTCCACCCTGACAAATGAAATATAGTAAAACACTGAGTAAGTCATGATAGCGGTGAAAAGCATTTTACAAGGAAACACTTTTCAGTTGTGTCCCAAACTCAGCTTTAAACCAATTCTATGAAAACACGTTTTGATCTCAGTATGACTGTACAACACATCAGGCTGCACCCCTGCTGTTGCAAACACTTGCAAACTACCTACATTTTTACAGTGAGATTCATTTCCACTGGGTCCTGACCCAGTATATCAGTGCACACAGTTAAAAGTAAACTAAAATCATAACTGCCACTTGGGACATCACCAAACACATAATAACAGGGACCTGGCAACAGTTACTACAACAGTGACTTCTCATGCCAAACAGGTTGCAAATTATCCCTGTATGAGGCTACTGTCATCTCAGTACTTAGGCTCACACTCATCTGTATCCTTCCCATTACAGTTGCATAAGTTCTTGTGCACAGTTGTGTTTAAAAAATAACTGGACCAAGACGTTCCTCATTACCTGAGTGCCATCTTCCAATATAGATTATTTTGCATTCATTTTTATATTTTTTTTCCAAAATCTATCCATTCAAACATTCAGGTGCAACATTACCATAATTCAGTTGTCTCTGCTGGCAAATCTGTTTTATAACCATTTCCTTGTGTTCTAGCTTTAAAATGTTTCTGGTTAATTATATATTTTTGGGTGCACATAAAATTAATGTAACAGTCCAGCACAGCACCATCTTAGATAGCAGTGTCATTGTTAGGGGTGTAAATCACAAGTTTCATCATGATACGAAATTATATCGATTCAATGGACAACGACTTGATGATATCACAAAGTCTGCTACGATATGATTTTGATTCGATCCGATTCAGGAGCCAGCGATTGATAAGAGATGATATCATCTGCTGATTTAACACAATCACTTCCATTCACATCAAATCACAAACAGCAACTAAAATATCATTTGACATTTTTATCCCTGAGCTCAACCAGACATTTAAATGAAAAACAACCTTCTCTTTTAATAAAAACCGATCAATCCTGTTCACTATAAAGAGCCACATTCTGATATATTGAGCTTTAAATTTTTCACATTTTATAACAGAAAACTGAAAGAACATAAAATTCCTATTTGTATACATCAAAACAGAATACTGTGTAAACCTGGGTATTTTATCTCGAAGTGGCATGGCTTAAACACAGCATGCAACTTGTCATATGACCCGTCCTTTCTCCAAAATCCAAAATGTTACTACAACGCTGATTCATTCTACAGATCAGAGACAATATCTTCTAGCAGCTTTTTCTAGCTGCTTGCCATGGTGCCACTCACTCTTTGTTTGGAGGTGTGCACGCCAGGTGGAGAAAGACGTGCCAGGGAATTTCAAAATAAAGGTGCATCTTACAAATTATTATATTGTGACGCACTGTGATAATATACGTTATGTTAGCGTTGGGTTAGCAAAGAAATGCTGTTCAGCCTGTCTGTCATGTCAGCTGCCTGTAATCAGCTGGGAGCCGGCTATAGAGACGGACTTTCGGTCTTTCCACAGAGAAAGGGGCTGAAAGTGAGTGGATGTAGGTAGTTGGGGTTTTTTTGGATATTTTTTGTCAGCGTTGGCTACACAGGAGCCCGCAGCAGCCTGTGTTACTGTGCTTAATGAAAGTTGTGACAAAACCAGCTGACGTCTAAGCACTTCCTTGACAAGGGACATTACAATATGTATGAAGAGTGATTGATGTTTTAATTTTGGATCAATACTATTGGACTGTTGATCAGTTAAATCGCTGTATCGGTGCTCAGGTGCTCGATCATACCTGCGCGCAGGAGGATGACCTGGTCATCAAGGGGCAGTTCGGAGAAATGAGGGATTCTCTTTGCCCACTCCACCAAGGCAAACAGCTGTTTGTCTGCAGTCTGGCAGATGTTGGTAACAGCATCATGGGGCTGCAATCAAACAACAACACAACAATTATATATCCAAATGAAATGCTTTCAATAATTACAACTTGAAAGTCTGATTGCCTTGATCCAGCCACTCACAGAGTTGCCTGCAGAGCCTCCATCAGAGTGAAGCTCAGTCTTCTGCTCCACTGCCGTTTCTGCCTCCAAAATCTTCTCCACAGGCATCTCCTCATTCACACCAACACTGAACTCCAGCTCTCCCTCGCGCTCTCGATTCCTCTGGCGCTCCTCCTGGACCGCTGCGTCAGACAAAACATAAGGAAATGGGGGGGGGGGGGGGGGGGATGCTGGTTAACAATGAAGACTGATGAGACTGTGGGGGAAAAAATGTAAATTGATGAATTTATGGGTAAAAGAGTGATAGTATGCAAAATGCTCTGCCTCCTTTCTGGCTTTTTGCTGCATTGAGAAAGTCCTGTTTCAAATTCAGTGCTGTCTTGACAAAAATGTAATCATGTCAGTAACAGCAAACATAAATGTATAAACCGTTGTATTTAGTTCATAATTCTGTCAATTGTGCCTGATATGTAGGGCTGCAGTTCCTACAGTACACTGCTGTAAATCCTATTTTGATTCAGGGTGGCAAGAAACTTTCTACAAAATGTTTCTCAATGCATACCAATTTTGAATTTCCATACTCAGATCAGCATAATTTATCCATCATGACAAAAGTCTGATGAATTTACTTCTGTTATCAACAGAAGTACGCTAACAGGCAAGTTGGCGTTACATGCACGAGCTTGTTATTAACATGCCCCCCAGTGAGCTTACATGCATGAGTTTAAAGACAGAATAATAATGCATCTAAAAATCGATCATTTCTCCCACCCCCACTGAAACGGCAGCATTACTGCAGAGGGTTGCTGTCCTAATCAACACAAGGCACCATGAAGACAACTGAGGAGTGTAGAGAGTAGTTTGTGAACTTCATTAAATTCAACAGCAGTGAAAAATCGAGTTGGTGTTGTTGACAGCAACCAAAAAGAGACTGATCTCAGAGAGCAAAAGAAGCTGTTGTCCAATAAGGTATCACCACATACTCGGACAGAACTGTCAGAATGTCTTTGAAAATACTGTCACTGTAACATATAATCTATCTGTTTCACTGGCAGGTCAGACACCCTGACAAAAGTGCAGCCGTAAGAAACTGACATGGGAAGGTGATTTAACTGGCAGTTAAACAGAAACACAAAATCTACAGCTAAATGAAGGCCTTCCCTAGAATGAGATCCATTATTTTCTTTGCCGGTCAAACACTAATCCACTCCATCAGATTTTAGATACAGTTAACACACATTCAGCAAAGAGCTGAACAGCTGGCTAACTGCTTATTTTATAAAGAAGTCTATCATCACAAGCCAATATACCAAAGCTATCCACACTCGCCCATTTCCATTGGGTACATTTTCACCCACAAATCCCCCAGTGAACAATTTAGCATGTCTTAACACAACAGGCTACTTCTCTAAGTAACATTAAAATACAGTATCTTTAACATTTTATTGCCATACTCATCCATCCCTCATCTTTTCCATCTTCTTTTATCCACTTTACATGTTTGATCACTATTGAAAGATGGAGAAAGGGTAGAATAGGAGAAAGTGAAGGGAAGAGATGAAGAGGGGTTAGTTATATAAACCAGCCCCAATATGCCCTACTCTACCCTTTAGCTTATCTAATCAAGCATCCATCCTCACCTATACCATAAACCCTGAACTAATCCAATATTGCTTTATCTACTTAATTGGGCTTCTTTTGACATAATTAATTATTCTACGAAATCTAACTGATTGCCAATGTTTAAATCATTCTAAAAATATATATCTAACTCTTGGTTGTGGGTATTGCTGATTTATGTTCTCCTTTCTGTAGTTGCATGTGAGATAACTCACAACAAAATGTGTGCCTGAACCTTCAGTAGCCAAAGGCTTTCAGTATGAAGATAAACCCTGTGTGTTGCATACCTTCCCTCTTCATGCCCATGGCCAGGCACTTCTGGTAGCGGCAGTACTGGCAGCGGTTGCGCTGGCGTTTGTCAACCAGGCACTCTTTGTTGTCCCTGCACGTGTAGCTCAGGTCTTTACGCACAGTTCGCTTGAAGAAACCTTTGCAACCCTCACAGCTGTACACTCCATAGTGTTTGCCTGTAAATTGCAGAAATTACAAAAAGAGTAAAGTTAGAAACCAACGGGAAGACCAAACACAACCAATCAAAGTGAAGGCAACAGTCTGACACACTACTTTTTCTTTTTCTTTTAATAGGAACAGAACCTGAGAACCATTTTCTTAAATTGTTGAGGAAACACAGATAGATACATCTGACAGTAAGGGATTATCCACACTAAAACTGCCATGGAATAGAACTGTCTCCAGCCTATCTTTTATTTCTGGTAATCCTGTTCTTGGCGCACTCACTCACCAGAAGAGCGGTCTCCACAGATGACACACAGGCGTTTCTGAGACAACATTATTCCAGGGCTGTGAGCTGGCATAGGCCTCAGGCCAAACGGAGGCTTGATATCCTCAGAGCTGCTGATTGAGTGCATCCCTGATATGGGTGCTGAGGAAGAGATCTGAATACACAATGCAACCAAATTAAATATTTAAACAATATAATGTCATTGATTAAAAATATGTACTGACAACACTGACTTTTTGGTTAGTTTGACAAACTCATCACCTTTTTAATACTGATAAAAATGCTTTGACATCAGTGTGTCCTGTGTGCATTCAAACTCTTCTGGCAACAAGTAATATCCAAAGTGCTATTCACTACACTGTAAATATTGCAAGAAACTGCACTGCTGTGTAAGCTGAACTAACACATGCAGCCTCTGCCTCATGTAAATAAACACCAGTACCCTACGGCTGAAACAGATTAACTTCTTCAGTACAAAATGAAGTGCACCGTGACATCAATTCACAGACTCTAATGGCTATCAATTACCTGACTGTTGCTAATGGGTCCAAATCCCAAAGATGGTGAAACCACTGGGGAATTAAGTGAGGGGCTAATAACTGAGAAAGGAGATCCCAAGATGTTAGTGGGGCTGTTGGAGGCTGAACTGTTGGGCTGCTGTGAGGACATGGCTTGTAAGCAACCCAGTGGAGAGGATGATGTCCCGTCTGAAGGATATCAATCTGTGGGTGACATAAAAGTATGCAGTTTGTTATTTAAGGTGTTTTGATCAACCATACTTAAAACAACAACCTGTCTGTGCAAAGACTGTTACTGTCTGTATTCATATGTTGCAAGAAAAGCTGAAACAATTACTAACTGCTGAGCAACTGTCATATTTTGATACCTAATAAATCGTTGTTTTTCAACCAAAGATGGACTTTGAGAAACAGAGATGAGATTTTTTTCACTCCTTACTGACATTTTGTAGACCAATCGCCCAACCAAAACAATAATCATTAAATGCAGACCTCGTTGAAGGACAGTGACGGCAACTACCAAATTTTCCGAATGGCTCCAGTTAGCCAAGCAACATATAAAACTAAAACTCCAAAATAAACCCGTTACGTACTCCGAAACAAAAAGAATGATTTGATGGACCGACGTGATTGGAACCACACCATTAATTAGGTAAACTGAAGTCCAAAATCCAAACCGTTTTCCAAGACTCGCCCTGGTCAAATCTGTCAAATTAAAGGAGAAATACTCTAAAAGCTGACAACGTTATTTATGATTTGAATGAGAATTCATGGACATCAATGAACAAACCATTAAGTACATTAACATTTGCTTACATTAGTCGGTGTTTGTTGACGATAGCTGGCTCCTAATGGCATTGCAATAATGTTACACGTTTGCTAAATGTTGCTAATGATACGCAGTAACGTTGGCATTAGCGTTAGTCCATGGAGAACTGTATTGAATAAATGTAAACCGCAAACAGAAGTGCCTTTGTCCATAAGCATTTCCACGATGTGTACAATATACTACTAGCCATAACACATAAATAATGCCATACGTTTGCTTTAACCGTTAGCTAGTTAGCTTGCTACGATCCATAAACGTTCGGAGGACCATGGCTAGGACACTTTAGCTAACATTAGCTTTGGTTGCCATTCGTCTGACTGATACTGCACACTGTAGTGTTTCGTAAAACTGAAATATAAACATACCCCGTTAGTCGTCAAAAAATGTGGTGCTTGATAACTCGACAGTGGTCGAACCACTTCAATAAATTCGCACAACTAGCGCACTGTTCTCTACGTCGCTACGATTAGCTTCTTAGCTGCAATTACGGCTAACTTAGCGAATGTAGCTAACATTAGCCTAATGCACAGCTCAGGGTGATAGTCTGGAGTAGCAGTTGTTGACAAAATAGCTAATGGTCGTTTGAAGGTTGGAATTACTTACCAGACACACCTTCGACGCATTGTTGAAAACCACTTCACCGTACTTGTTGTAATCAGACAGGCGGCAGACAACAGGCCGACACTCAGATCCAATTTACTTCAACTTGACGCTGTTGTTGTTTACAGGCCATGGTGGCTCGGTGCCAGCATCCCTTGAGCCAAAATGTCCCATGGGACCACCCATAACAGCACTGTCATATGACCCTCCTGCAATAGAGGTTCAGCTTGATGTATCATTTAATCAGGCTGATTTTTGTTCTAATCATTTTTCCGAACATTAGAACACTTGGATTAAATTTATGATAATTCA
The DNA here is from genome assembly GCA_033238685.1 of Lates japonicus. Taxonomy (NCBI): domain Eukaryota; kingdom Metazoa; phylum Chordata; class Actinopteri; family Centropomidae; genus Lates; species Lates japonicus. The sequence goes on along the minus strand of BRZM01000063.1, from coordinate 1,129,177 downwards.
ATTTTTGGTTACATATAAATTTTGCATCATATATTATTCTGAGATTGAGTAAATGACCCTCAACAGTCTACACGTTCACACGCAACATCAACATCTGTTTGATGCCCAACAACATAATGACAGTGATCAAGGCAATTCTGGAGGATCTTCAATTAGAACTGTATTTTTTAAATTATTTTTTATCATTCACACACTCTAATCCTCTGTCCCATCCCAGCAAGACAAAGCACCAAACTTTGGGCAACAGCATTTCTCAGTTGCTGCCCCCACTTCCTTTGGAAATCACCTTTAAAATATCCTTTATATTGTTTGTAAAACATTTCCCTTATAAAACAGCTTTTCAACTTGACATGTCTCTTTTACCCTCAAACTTTTCTACTTTTGTATTGACTTTATCACTGTAACACTGATGTTTTATTTGTTTGTTTGCCTTATTGTTCATTATTATTCATATTCCCTATCTATAAAAGTATATGAATAATAGCACTATCATTAGGCATTCATGTTAATTCATGATGAAATATTCACATAATACTCTTTTTTTGACAGCATCAAGAAAACAACAGGTGGATGAGGGCTTATTGGCTATTATTATGATGGATGCTTAGCATTGTTAACTAGAAAATAGAGGCCTTTGTGAAACTATTGGATTGTATTTACACCATCTGTGGCAGTAAGGTTGTACATATGTATCAATTATAGCATAAAACAGTTTTGTCAGCATGGTGGCTAAGCAAGTTACCGTGTGTTCCAGCTTGAAATCGATTTATTTGAAGAAAGAAAATAGAAACAGAATAGAAATGTTTGTTCTCTTGGCTTGCATTTTTCAGTGAGCTAAAATAATTAATGAAAATAAAAAATAGAATCAAAACTTAATTACTAATATTCAGTTTATTTCACTTTGTACTGTGTTGTAACAGGTCTGGTCTCATGTAATTGGATCTAGAAACCAACAGTTCTACTTATTTCAAACCTTTTCAGAGCTTACTTATTTCTAGAGTGACCGGTCATGTTTTAAGATTTATTGTCAAGTAAAGATCTAGTTCACTGTTTATTGGCTGCCTGAGTTGTTCAGAGATTTGCCCCATTGTTCCACACCTTTTCTGTTACCATAAAGTGAGTTTCAATCCATGTGTTTTTATGCACAATTTTAAATGAGGCTTCTGCTCCACTGTAGGGACTGAAAATAATGGCTGAATAATGGCATGAACCAAACCAAAATTCCATATATCCATCATGTTTTTAAAATTGGTTTTCACCGTTTGAGGTTTAACTGACAGTCTTTTAATTGTGTGCTAAACCCATAGACTGTATATAAAGAGGCTGAACCATCTGTTTCTTCTTTGATGGTTTAAATGGGACCCAACAAGAGAATTAGTTCATCTTCATCTTGATGAACCAACTCCTACTATTAACACAACAGCAATGAATAGAAACACTGGCATTTTCCTTTGCTGAAGTTCTCAAAATTCAATTAAAATTTGCGCTACATTTGGATAGAAACCCCCTCTATAGAAGTCAGACTCTGGCTCCAAAAAAACAAAACAAACAAAAAAAAAAGATGGCGACCAAGATGGCCAAATCTCTCGAGACCACAGCGGGGACGTCACGGTGGCCCCGCCCATCGGTCGCCCATCGCGTTGTGACGTCACAAATCGGTTTGTGACGTCACCCACCCTTTGTGTTGTCATGGTGACGCCACCCTTTCTAAGCAAGGCAGTTTTTAACAAGCCAAAAAAAGCCAGCCTCAGAGCAACAGTGAGAATAGACACGTCCAGCCGATTTATTGAAAAATATTTCAGCTATTGAAAATGTCGTTCTCAACGTCATCCTCAGAGAGAGACAATTTCCAAGTATGTGAAAGGGACATTCTGCAAGGTAAATCATGTAAATACCTAGTGAGAAATTTGAAAGGAGAGGGCAGCTTTGGGAAAGTGGCCCGGTGCATAAAATTAGACACCGTGGACAATGTCGCTGTCAAGATCGTGGAAAAACAATTAGCCTGGTCTGCTAAAAAAGAGGTGAATGCTTTTAAGAGAATCAGCATTCTTGACGCGGACAAGTGCAACTTCGTGAAATTTTTTGAAAGCTTCACGTACAAAGACCACGTATGCATTGTTCTCGAAATGCTGGACAGAAGCCTCCAGGATTTCATGATAGAAAGGAGATGCAAGCCACTGCATTTGTCTGAGATTAGGGTAATCTCACAACAAATGCTAGTGGCTCTGAACAGCCTCAAGAGTTTAGGCATGGTGCATGCAGACATCAAACCAGACAATATTATGCTGGTAAATCATAGGTTGCACCCCTTCAGGGTGAAACTGATTGATTTTGGGTATGCAGCTTCGGTTTCCTCAGTAAAACGTGGCACCACAATTCAGGCCATTGGCTACAGGGCCCCTGAGGTCATCCTGGGACTCAAAATGGATGAGGCCGCAGACATGTGGTCTTTAGGATGTGTGATGGCATTTCTTTTTCTCAGCCAGCACCTCTATCCTCTCCACTGCGAATATGAAGTAATTAGAATCATTGTGCAGATGCATGGTCAGCCTGAGAACCACCTGTTGGATGCTGGTAACCATACTAAGAAGTTTTTCAGCAAAAGCAATGATTCTACAGAGCAACTGTGGAGATTGAACAACCGAGACGAATACAAACTTGCAACAGGCATGCAGACCCAACCATGCAGAGCCATGTCAAACAGATATGCCTGCATAGATGATATGATAAAAGAACACCCAGAGCCAAGAACAGTTACAGAGTGTGAGGACACCCTGGCGTTTTTAAGCCTCCTCAAAAGAACACTGAATGTGGATCCAGCGAAGAGAATCACCCCTATTGAAGCTTTGGGGCACCGGTTCATCACAATGAGACACTTTCCCAATGACAGTGCAGCAGACCGTTACATGAAATTATCCAATTTGAGAATGAAAGTGGTCCCACCGCAGCACTTACCAGGCAAAATCAGCTGCTTTGTAACCTCCAGTGAACTTTCACTTAATGGTACAGAGTCCAGCTGCTCAGATGCTTCACCATCTGCCCAAACCAATGATGGATCACTAGCCACTACAAATAGTAGCACAGCTGGCGAAAAAGACAGAACAACAAAAGAAAATAATGCACAAAGTAACCCAAATACGGACAGCTCTGGCAGCAATGAAAACACTACATGCTGTGTCAGAACTCGGAGGACGACACTGAAGAGGATCAAGAGATGGTTCTCCAGGACGATGAGGGCCATGTGTTGCTGTTGTGTAAATGTGGAAGATTGATGCCCTGGAGGAATTGACAGTAGCCTTACAGTAAGAACATTACATAGACTTACATTCAATTTCATCTCTTTCTCCCAACCCAACCGGTTCTGCTCAAGGTTTCTGCCTCGCAAAAGGGAGTTTTTCCTTGTCACTGTTGCCAGGTGTTTGCTCATGGGGGGGTGGTGGGAATTGTTGGGTCTCTGTAAAAAATATAGAATATAGTCCTGATGTGCTCTATATGAAAAGTTCCCATTAATATTGTTAATATTAGCGTATTAATGGTAATATTAACGGAACTGACTCACATACATCTCGAACATCTAGAGATTATTTATTATTATTTATATTTTTATATTTGATCTATGTATATATTTATATTATGTGTGTATATATATATATATATATATAATTTATTTAATAAACAAAATGAAATTCTATGTTCTTTTTCCTCCTCTTTTTCTACAATTTTGTGTTTTTAACCACTTGCCCTTTAACAAATTAACAAATCTACAAGAACAAGATCTATTACACTATTTCCAACCTTGAAACGCTTGTATCAGACTGTCAAATATCCCATAGTGTATTCTCTTACTGATAAAAATACTGAAAAATCCCTCATGATTTTCTTGTTTTAGAAAGATTTCATATATACTCAAAGCAACTGGGGAATAGATAAGTTAATAAATAACTTTGAATTTCAGCAGGCAGAGGTTCTATTTTGATCAAGGATACCTGAACACGTGAGCACACACACTAAAAAATGTTGGGTTGAAAATAACCTGATCTGGGTTGTTTCTGCAATGCATGGATGGGTCAAACACAGACAAACCCAACCGTGGCTTGTTTTTGTAGTAAACTGACTTATCCATGCATGTATGGTTAATTCAGATGCAATTCTGAGCACACACTGAAAATGCTTACTTTCCATAGACAAAACAAGAGAAAGGATATTTCATAGAGACAGCATATATTTTCATTCTTATTTTACATTCAAAATGGCTGGCTTTCTTTTGGGTTTACAGTATGGGTCCAACAGGCTTTTTGTTAAAAAAAAATCATACATGAAATACATCAAATTTCATATATGTAGGTGAAACAAAACACGGGGGCCCCTGTTTTGAAATTTTGTCCATTCAGTGCTCAGGCCCTAATAAACCAACTGAATTTGAGTTAGAACCCTAACTACTGTTTGCCTCAAAAAAAACAAAAAAAACAAAAAAAAACAACAGCAACAACAACATCACTCAGGAAAGACAAAATGTTTTAGTGCTGCTCAGCATGACAAATAAGCAGTCTAACTGACAGGGATTCTGTTCCTGGAAGTTTGTAAATGAGGTCTGCAGGCTCCCTCACCCTATCCCAGTTGTCATTGGGTGAGAGGCGGGGTACACTGTGAACAGATCGCCAGTCCATCACAGTGTCCAAAATATTAAAAAAGTTTAAAACATGTCCACAGCACCTTTGAGAGTGTTATGTTGCAGTGACAGTCTGCCAGTGACAGTAAAGGCTTGACAGCACTGACTGCTGTCTCCTAGGCCAAGGTCAAACGGGAAGGGTTTAGTGATCTCAGCCTGGCTGTATTCGACCATGTTGGTCCCAACCTGTGAAAAACAGAAAAAAAGAACTTTTAGAATAATGCATTAAGTAGAATACAGAACTCAGGCAAGGTTAAGTGAGAATTTTTAATATTGAGAATTCACAGGCCTTACAGAAGCGTATAGAAAGCAATTAAAAAATAAACATGGCAGTTTCAATAGGGCCTTCACACTGTTCAGCGCTGGAATCCTAAGGAGAGGCTTGAATGTGAGTACGCTTGTCACTGCTGCTGCGTCAAAGTGATGGCAGACTATGTGGTTTCTTGCACGCAGAGAGACAGCAGCACGCAGTGTGAGAAAAAAATAATTCAAACACTTCAGTGTCTAATTTTGCATAGAATATATTAATTCAGCACTTTCAATGACCCATGCCTACTTAAATGTATTTTTTATAAATGACCTCTCAAATTCACAAACTTTCAGAAAGTATTCAGACCCCTTCACTTTTTGTTGCAGCATTATGCTAAAATTAAGAATAAACAAAAACCCATAATAACAATAATGTCTAGTCAATTAAATTTACGAGAGGTGGACTCCAATCAAGGTGTAGAAACATCCCAAAGATGAACCAGAGAAATGGGAGGAACCCGAGCTAAATTTCAAATGTCATAGAGTTTCTCCTGGACAAAGTTATCCGTTCCCTGTCACATTTCACAGGAAAAAGCATTTAAAATGACGCAAAAGGGTCTGTAGATCAAACAGATTGCCATATGAGAAACCACAATACACTTAACTTGACTCTGTGCATGTCTGTATTATCCATAACCTACGAAAAGACAACTTGGTCCTCTTTCTTACCACAGGGGAAGCGGAAGAATGACAGCTTAATAGCTTGTCTGGACCCTATGGTCTGGACTCAGATCTAATCAAACAACACAGGCACTACACTGCAGCATCTTGGTAACAGGGGAGCCTCGGTGAAGTTGGCGTTTTAGTTGGTTGTGCCGTCACGACTTAACAGATAAACCATAGCCTCATCTCGACTTAAAGCTAACTATGGTAATAGACCTTTGACTACCAGACTGGGGCAATTTCGTAATTCATCATCCTGAATGTTTTGTGGAAACATACAAACCTTGTCCTTATCACACTATGAACACAACTGTGCACGGTGTGGTTATTTTAAGTTAGCGGTTAGCATTGTGGGTCTCTCCTCGCCACCACGTTAACATCATTATCAGTTCCTGAAACTGGATAGGGATACCTGCCGGCCATTCTTCTGGCTTGTTGAGACTGCAGTTCCTGCAGCTTTTTTCTCAACATGGGTCTGTCCTAATTCACGTTATACTGAGAACGTTTTAATTATCGATTGCCACACTCCATGGTCTTACTTCATTTGACTATAGCCATCGCGCAGAACATGAGAAACCCTGTGTGTGTGTCTGTTCCCATGCCATTTTGTTGATCGCCTATAACTCAAAACGCACTCTTCAACTAGCTACACATTTAATTTGCCCAAATGTGCAAGTCCGCTATCTCAACTTGCTGCCCTCAGCTATTTTAGACTGTACATGAAACTAAAGAAATAATAAGTAACGCAAGGAAGACACAGACCCACTTTTATCGTTCCTTTCTATACGCAGGTCAACTTTCTCAAAAGTTTTAACTGGCCTCTTTTTTAAGTTCAGTTTTTAAGCTTATTGTTAGTGCTACACAGCAGCCATTTTAGAATTTAAGCTAGGGTAAACCGCGGTTTTGTCAAAGTAAATCAGTTTCACTATCTGACTTGATCTGACATGACATGCAGATAATGCCACTCATTCTGACCCTTCCTTTTTCTGTTTCAAACACTGGTCAATTTTTTTTTAAAGTTAAAACACATTTTTGAATGTGTTGTTTCACTTGCTGTTGTCTTCTGCAAGTGGGAGTCTTTTGTGCGGAAATGGCGGGAATAACAACCCAATAGTCATCTCCTTCCTCTTCCCTTTCTTTACTCTCAGTCTCACACAAACTAGTTACATCCTTTTTATTTCTCTTGCGATATGAGCCGACTTCCTCCCCACCTCTTTCCCCTCACCCTCCCTCCTACTGTCATCTTTACTTGTCCCCTCCTCACTATGTGCTTTCCTTCCCACCATCCTGGGCACTAAGTTCCCATATAGTCAAATCATATTGTCCTGAACCCTCTCATACTTAACTGATGCCACTAGATAAGTGATTCAGTGCAAGCTTTGACTTGTGGGTTTGGTACTTTGTTTTTTGTTTTGTTTTTTAACCTAAGAGACTGCCTGATCTGAGTATCTACCATGCTTTTGCATTACAAAGTGGATGAAGGGGAATTGTCAAATAATCAACTTCCTTATTTTTGTCAAAGCAGCATCATGAAGCAAAAAACCCCATGTTTAAAGTCACAGCGCTATGATCTGGGCGTAATTCGCTCAGGCAAAGTCTGTAAAGATGCAGACTAACGGAAAAAGTGCATGAAGGGATCAAAATGTCTGCGAGAGAGCAGTTGACGATTTGACAGCCCTCACAGATTCAGCGGGAACGCGCCTCACAGTGTGCGAGTCCGTAAGTGTGGACGTTGGGATTCGGCCAAAGATGATGTTGGTGCGACAAGATCATTCACTCCACGGATACACACGCACGCAGATGAATTATGTTAGGCAGTTATTTCACGATTTAAAATATATTTGTGTACATGAGAGATGGAAGCATTTTGCGAACAAGTGGGATAGCGCCCTCCCCCGCTCAAAACACTATCACGACAGGGCATCACCGGTGCATTCCAGGGAAAGTAATGAAAAATGACAGAAGGTACCCCTCCTGAACAATTGGACACATTTGATCGTTCTGATTATGATGAGGTACTGGTTAACAACAAATGAAGCACTTCAGTACATTCTCATAAATTCACACAGAAATGCTGTTTGGTATTTGGGTAACCTAATCATGGCACAGCTGATCTAGCCTGAACAAATCTTTGGACACCCACACAAAGAAAAAAAAAGTGCTGGAATGTTTTTGTCTTTGACAGGAGGGGCACATATTGCACAACATGCTCTTGCTCAAGTTGTTCAGTAATAGTCTCCACTATCTAAAATATTTAACACAATGTTCTCTTTTGAAGCTCATCTTTACGCTCCCTTGTTCTCCAGGGTGATGACTGAGTTGCACTTTTGTAAGAGCGATGCGTTTTAACCCTTGGATACAGAAGTGACCTGCCATTCTTTTAAGCAGATTTTTTTTTCTTTTCTTTTCATGCAGTTGAATTGTTTAAAGTGCTCCTTTGGTGCCAAAGATAAAAAGCAGTATCTAATAAAAACTCACACATGAGTTGCCCTGAGTTAGATAGTACAGTGGCTAAAATATCTGTTAGGTGGTTTCCCTTCTCTGCAGTTATCTTCAATACAGGACAAGGGAAGGGAGACATGGGAAAATAATTTACATTTTGACTGTTAACAAAGCAAGACATGCTCATCCTCATTCTTGACAAACCATGTCACTGATGGACAAGGTGTCAAAGGCTCATTTTTATTGCAGTCTGCTGACACTGTCAAATCATTAACAAAAGCATTAATTAGCAGACTTATAAAGTGGTTCAGTTGTTATCCTCGCATTTCATGGTGGGCGTGTACCCTGTAATTTTCATATCAATCTTCTAATCAAATCAGAAAATCATGTACTGTGCAGTATTTGTATGACAGAAAGAATCCTGAAAGACAGCTTTGTCTACAGTTTCCCTTGAACACGTGTTTCACAACAAGCCAAGTGGCATTCTTACTACAAACACCGTGCTGCTCACAGCTGCTAGCACTTTGTGTTAGGACCAGCACCTGGACATAACAAAACATTGTATTACCTTATGTCCACTTTTTGTTGTTTTTTGTTTTGTTTTTTGTTTTTGTGCTGCTGTTTGCTTTGATCATGGCTGAAAACAGATTTGTTGTGATGAAAAGTCAAATTCTTTATCTGTTTTTTGTCTCAGGTTTGTACTTTATGTGATTTTTCCTGCTCTGCAATGTTTTTCTGATTTCACATTTATAAATGCATAATGTGAATGCATAAATGTTGTTGTATACTAGTATGTATCCAATTACATTTATGCAGCTTTTGAATGAAGCTTTTTAATAGTGAATATAAAATAATGGCACTTTAAGGTTATAAATTACCAGTAGATACAAAAATAATTTTGTCATTGTTATTGCTGGTGTTCAAACTGTTGTGACTAAACATACTACCTGTAATTCCACAGGATTTTGCTCCTTCACGGTTGGATCTTCAGACTTTCACCTTATTGATCTTATAAAGACCTATAATGAAGCAAAGAGCTATTGCAGAGATATGTACACTGATTTAGCAACAGTTCACAGCTTAGCAGATATGAATAATTTGATCACTTTAGTTCCAACTGACAATTTCAGAGCCTGGATAGGACTGGAGATTGGAGATGTGTGGATGTGGCACTGGTCTTGGCCAGATCACAGAGTTGACTTTTTAAATTGGAAGGCAGGAGAACCAAAAAAAGAGAATCAAGATACATGTGTAGCAATGGATCCACAAGGCGAGTGGTTTGAAAGCGACTGTAGGACTAAAAGACGTTTTGTTTGTCATGGTAAGTAAAATGACAACATTGCAGTAAAACTTATCTCACATGGCAGAAATCATGTTTAAATTCTGAACCTCACTAAACTTTATGTGATAAAAATATATCAAACCTTCGGACTTGCAGGCAATGGTGCAAAAAGTGATCAGATTTTTGTTGCTGACACCAAATCATGGAGGGATGCTCAGAATCACTGCAGGGACTTATCATCTGATCTGGTTAGCATACACTCAGCAGAAGAGAATGAGGCAGTGCATAATGTGTCTGTGTCACAAAATGTGTGGATTGGCCTCTTCAAAGATCGCTGGAAGTGGTCGGACGGGAGCAACTCATCATTCCGTAACTGGAAACCCAAACAGCCTAACTACCTTGAAGATCAGGATTGTGTTGCTGTTGTATTCAATGATGGACGGTGGAATGACCTGAAATGCAGTGGCAAACACAGATTCGTTTGTCGTGGGGGTAAGTAGGTGTTCTTTACTTGCAGCATTACATGCTCTCTATGTCAGCAAAGTAATGTTGTAGAATTTAGGTTATATTATAACCTTTTGTAACCTTACATAACACACAACAGAGACACATATATCAATGTATTGCTCTCAGTGTCTGTTAATTAATTACTGACTCTTACAGCAAAGAAATCAATTCCAACAGCCACCAATCAGACAAGTACACAAGACACCTTTCCAACAGAGGTCATAGTAACATTTCATTTCACTGTAGTTGCCTCTACCAAACAACCAAACACTACTAATGTTACCACCGAAGAGGAAACAACTGCCACTGAACTGACAACACCAAATACCACAGATGTTGTATACAGTACTTCAAGCACTGAGCTAAACAATGCAACTACAGCAATAGCAAATGCGACAGCAACGCAGCTACCTCCAGACCAGAACACAACGCAGCTTTCAACTCAAATGTCCACTGAAAACAGTCAAAGTTTGCCTCCAGGTATGTTTAAAACTGTGATGTTCCTGTGTGTTCATTTTGCATAAACTTACATCATGAAAGTAAGTTTGTTTTCCTGTCTGTTGTCTAGCTAAAGGAAATTTGATTCTAATCCAGCAAAACGTGACATGGATTGAAGCTATGAGTTTCTGCAGGGAGCACCACATTGACCTTGTTCATATTACCACCAAAGACATTCAAGAGAAGGTGGCTGAAAAGGCAAAGAATGCAACTACACCCTATGTTTGGCTCGGCCTACGCTACACCTGTAACTCCAACTTTTGGTTCTGGACCAGGTCAACTACCGCCTGTTACCAGAACTGGGCCCCTGGACAAGGATCTGAGGGGAAATATGACTGTGGTGTTACAGGTGCCATTGAGGCCACTGGGAGGCAGCAGTGGGTAGGCTTGCCTGAGACAGAAAAACTGAATTTCATTTGCTATGCATGTGCTGGGTGAGTGTGGAAGGCCAGTGATAATTCAGGTGTCAGAGATGCTGTATGAAGAAAAAACACATTTGTGTTTGTTATATTTATATTTTTGCAGTGGTTAATTTAACATTCAGAACCATGTTTTTGACAATTGTACCGTTAAACCAGCAGACTGTGATGGACTTCAACAGAGGTTATTTTAATGTTCACCTATGACGTCATACTTCTACCTTTGTTGAAATACAGCTGCCCTCTCTATTGTTGGGACTGAATTTCATTAAATATGAAAACCTCATGCGGTGTGTAGGCGTGCACATTCACAGTCATGGGCAGCAAGAGTAATGTGAGAACACTGATCTGCTCTATGCCTTTCACTCTGGGGTTACTATTTGCATGTTGACCCCCTGGGTTGGGCCCCCAAGATTGTCTTTTTTAGACCACCAGAGTATGGCCCCGATCCAGACTGCCTGCTGCCCTCACTGACCTGACCTTCACTAGCAGCCACATGGAAGACAGAGCTCACAGACACTCACCTTCCTGTCTGCACCCTTGAGGTACTCGGAGCATCTATAACCATGGGAACCAGCAGCGATCCCTTTCCAGTGATGTATTTCTTCAATCTCAAACATAAATGCAACTGTGAACAGACTGTTTTCACTGTTATCATCCAGATACATGTTTGATTGAGTTTTTATTGTCAGTTGGTACATGTTAAAGTCTATGTTCCCTGAGGTGGAAAAAAAGAAGAAACTGTGTGAAGAGTGATACAACACAGGAAAATGTTGTGTTTAATAGTGTAAGTCATTGTAGCTGCTGTTAGTTAAAACTATTTAAAAACAAATGGTGAGTCCTTAAATCACAAACTGATCACAAAATTCTATGGGTCTAAATTCCAACATGTTCCCATATTCTTGTAATATCTTTCAGCACATTCAATATTATCGTAAGGGTACTGCTCATGAAAGTTTTATTAGTATATGAGTATGTTTGCATCATTGAATAAAATAATCCCATATAACCACTGAATACTGGTTTGTATAGCTTGTAATCCAGTGCTGCATTCTGATAACTGCTTTTGCATCCACAATGAGGGCCTTGTCACTTGTCAATTACCACGGACCATTACACATGAGTGTGTCATAGCTTAGTTTCTCTCCTGAATAGGCATTGGTCAGTGAGCCTCCCATCAGTTCAATGTTAATGTCCCATTGGGTCCAGTCAGTCGGTCCCTGGGCTACCCCCTCACCTCCTTTTCTCACCCTCATCTCCTCTTGTGTGCTGTCCAGCTGGCTCTGACCTCTGACCCTTTCACCCTCACTCCTGACCCCCGGGGACATTCCCACGCCACACCCTTTTGTGTACATTTCTCCATGGTAACCCAGTGGTCACTCCATCTGCATTTGTAGAGATTATGGTGATAAATATAATTCACTTTCACTTGGATCAGTGTAATGCGGCCTAATTTGACCTAATCCCAATTCAAGTATGTGGTGCTGCAAAACTGAAATCTATATATTAATTAAAGGTGAGTAAACAATTTTCACCAAATATAGAATGAAAACATACAATTTACTGTATATATTGGTTTGTCATATGAGGTATTTATGTATCTAAATACCATATGCAATATATATATATATATACCTTTATCAAAAGGTTAAATGTGGGAAATACATGATGCAATATTAGGATCCAAATATTCAGCTAAGATTAATCCATAACAATTGTAAGCAACACACTCTTTTGGGTATTAATTCAGAAATGTCTGAAGCAAATATTAATTTTTAACTTCACATCTCTCTACCTGCCATGCACACTTCTGTCTCTCTCCCCTCTCCTTTTCTTCTCTGAGTCCGCACCCCTCGGTAGATCCCTCCCTTCTTTTCCTTCTGTCACTTTCACAGTTAATTGTAGAAAAAGAGATTTTCTCCATTGAGGCCTAGTCTCTTAGGTAACCCCACTCCTGCATGAAATGAGATGGATAGAGGGGAAGCAACAGAGAGGGGGACATGGGCAGGCAAACTGATCAAGCAGCGGATGAGGACGGATGCAGAGGAGAGTGGACTTTGCAATATTTGAAAAAAGTTAGACTGAAAGAACAAGTTTAATATTTAATATGCATAGGGACAAATGATTAATAGCTGCCTCTCTGGGACTATTATCACTGTTATTGATGGTGCATAATGTAAGTATTAAAATAGTTCACTTTTTCACTTGTTAGTACAAGTTAATTCATTAATACACCAGTTTATAGGAAATAAAGGTATTTGGTGGATAAAGACATACAAAGCATTTAGTGGTAGAAATCTATCTAAGAAATAGTTACTCTGATTTTTTTTGATTTTTTTTTTTGTGTGTGTGTATAGTCTGCTTTCTTTTGATATTTCATTAATTCTTCCTAACAAGCAACTATTTGAAGAAAAATTTTAAAATCTTCAGCACATTTTACAACAGATATTTCTGCACTTGATTTAATTCATCCTCAATATTTTATCAAACCTTCCCTCCGCTGCAGGTTTTACTCGCTGGGCAAAGAGATGCTACTGATGTTCTTCCTGACTTTGACAGGGAGTCTGGTGTTGATTGTCCAAACGCAATTCTTGTATTACTTCTCCGTATCTAGGAGTTGTGGATGGACATCATGCCCCCGACTCTCTTTTACTCCCTCTTACTTCTTACTATTATAAGACAGAGCTCCACATCAGAGTAAATATCGTGTTAAGCTGTGTGCAAAGAAGGGAACGCATTTTGATTTCTGCAAAAAAGTTTGCCGTTTGCATAGCCCCTACTGGATTGGGAACATTTTTAAATTGGAAAATTTGTGACTATCAATAAATGTAACTAAGTAAAATTTACATTTCTCAATTCAAAATCTCTTCACTTAATTCACATTGAGTTTCCAAACCTTGGACTTGGATTTTTCAATTGCCTGTATTGCCTGGCATTTTTCAGTTTTCTGTAAAGTTCCAAAAAGTTGAAATTGTTTTAGCTGTCTGAATATCACATTACTTTAAAGAAACAAGTAAACAGGACATGTGGATCTAGTTTACTGGACAGCTAAATGTGAAAAAGTTCAATTTGTATCCATCACAATGCGTGGAGAATAAGATTATTAATGGATGACGAGATGATATGGCAGAGGGCCACATGGTTTGTGGTTGGCCAAGTGAAATGGAGCCAGGCAGAGATGTTTCTCTCATGTGCCAAACGAGTCTTTGGATTACATAGGACCACGACTTACCCATTTTAATTGTGTGCATAACTGAGTAAGCTTTATTACAACTTTCATACGCAAATTATTTAGAAATAATGTTACTGCCACATTTTATTTAATTAGAAGCTTCTGGGAGATATATTTATACAATTACAATTATTTATACAATGCAATTGATTGCATATGGATAGAAAATGACTGAAAATAGCAATTAAATATCCACACATTATTACAGAAGGCCCCAGCAAGGTGGAAAATTGAGGCAAAGTTTCAGAAACCCTGAATCAGTGCCTTCAGCTGAAACATTGAGCTAAAATAGCAATTTGCAGGCTTAACCTCTTCCAGAAATCCTTGCATGGATGTTGTTGATGTATATTTACACAAGGACTATTTGTCTAAGTAAATAAATTATTGCAATAGTGGTCAGTTGGACTCTACAATCAAAGCTGTCAAACATTGATACATTCACTTGCCATTTTAGCATGTTTTTAATGTCTAAAAAGCAGGTAAATGTCTGTCCCATCAGTGTGTTTTATGTTGAATATTATGATGTATCCTGCTAAACATGGAAGACAGATATGATGTTATTACTCTCTTGTCTGAAACTTTGGTCAAGCTGTTCATGTGCAAAAAAATAAAGTTTCTGATATTGTCTCTGTGTCTTTGTCGTTAATCATACTGCTCTATTTTGCCAGATTGTAACAGAGTTTGGCAGCTTTTCAAATTCCATCTAGCACACCATCAGTTCTCTGATGAATCTACAAATAATAAGGATTTCACTATAAGTAAACTGCACAGGGTATTTTAATGGGTTATATAAGAAGCTTCAGTAGCTTTTAGTAGCTTGAGGGACAACAAAATAATATGATTCACAGAACAGGAAATTTGCAGATTTACTTGAGCTATAATTTGCAAATCATTCCTAAAACATTTGTTTGTAGAGTAAAGAGTCCAACCCAAACCCAAAGAGCTACAACTTGACTTCTTGTAAATCACATGATTTGGGGGAAATCGGGCTGACCTGCAACAACCAATGAGGGGATGGTTACACATTGTGAAACAGAAACAAACACTTTTCATGCTGAATGCCAAGTAATGCTATAAAATGGACTTTTATAAATCAAAACATGTAAACATTATTATCTGACCTGTATTATTAACCTCATACTTTAGATAAATCTATCAAGATAACTTAGTTTCATTTAGCCATTAATTTAAACACTACTTAACCAAACAGTATGGCTCACACTGGTACACATCAATATGCATGCTATATGTGACATTATGATGATTCCTCAGTTTAATTATTGCCAGTTGGAAAATACTATGTAAGACTGAAGAATGATACACCTCTAAGTCTTCTCAGAAGGAAAAAAATGAGGGAGGGCACTTTGGGATCCAGTGGTTGAGAAATACAGGGGTGGATAACTCATAAAACCTCAGTTGATCAAAATCCTCTGGCAGAGCAGAAAAAGAAATAGAAGCCGCACAATGAAGCTCCATACAGCTTCAGTACTGCTCCTGATCTTGACTTTGGAATCTGGGTGCTCAGCACAAAACAGGTAAATGCAGGAATTACATCTCTCTAGATTTTGTTGTAATGCCAGCCTATTTATGCTTAATGCAAACAGGGTTGAAATACGCTTTCTGTCTTCTAGAATTTGTAAATAATCTATGTATATTTGAAGTTTTATATATGTTCAATTATTATTTTGACAAAATATGTAGCATTGCAGATGTTTAACTATAGGCATCGAGGTAATGCAATGGAGGACACAGTAAGAGCTATTCTTCACCTTTGTGTGCAGATTCTTCATCTCAGCCCCCAATGTGTTTCATGTGGGGGTTAAGGAGAGAGTGTTAGTCCAGATGGGAGGGCCTTATCCCAAACGTGTCACTGTCTACCTGGAACATGAGACTGAAAATACTGTTGTGTCTAATAAGGAAACTGTTAACTGTGCTGGCGAACAAGACATCAAAACAGTTGAGCTCACGGTATGAAACCTTGCCTGCTCGTACAAAAAGCTAACAATTTAAACAGGACTGAGATGTCATTAATCCAAAAATTTACATCTTTACAGTTAAACAGGGAAATTTTCTCAAGATTGCCGCCTCAAAAACATCACCCCCCCTACCTTATGCTAGTGGCAGAGAGCCCATCCTTCAGTGGCAGGAAGTTAACAAGGGTCCTGGTATCAAAACACAGGGGCTATATCTTTATTCAGACTGATCAGCCAATCTACAACCCAACACAGAAAGGTAAACAGAATATCAATATGTGAAATAATTCTACATACTATGGAAGAATTAATGGTGATTACATTTAAAGCCATTTATGTTGATTATTTGTCTTCTAGTGAATTACAGGATATTCACTCTAGACCACACATTCAGGCCTCATGAAGGAGTGTTCCACATATCAGTATTTGTGAGTAGATACATTTTATTTTGAAATAAAGAAAACCTGAAAGATCTGCACAAATGATTCATGCTTTTATTATCTTCTAACAGAATGCTGCTGGAAACAAAATAATGAAATCTCTTAAGACTGGAAAGGGAGGGATACTCAAAGGCATATTCCCCATACCTGATGTTTCTAAGTACGTTATAACAGATTTGCAATCAACTTCGACTTCCAGTACATAACAGTGCAAGCAAGTTTGATATAATAACAAATATATGTTTTGTTTACAAAGACCGGGCACATGGAAGATTACAGCACACTATGAAGATGATGAAACAAATGCTGCTTCTCGAGAGTTCAGAGTCCAAAAATTTGGTAATTAAAGCATTTTATGTTTGTGAAATAAATGAATAACATATAATATTTCTTCAATCTAAAAACAATTTTATTGTTAAACCCCCTCAGTTTTACCAAGCTTTGAGGTGAACATTGGGTTGGAGCAGAACTATATTTTGCTGAATGATGAAAATTTTGAGTTCACCATCTCAGCCAGGTAAGTGCTGATTAGTTTTCCATTAAATATGCTGACTGCCAAGTTTTTCAGTTAAATCTAATCTAATCAAACAGACATTTGTGACATTTCTTGATAAAGTTGCTAATGTTGCCGCCAAGGTATTATTATTTTGCACATCATTCACTGCCCTTTTAGCACTAGTCTAGTCCACCAGCTCCTAAAAGACTGTCTTGTTGTAAAATCCCAAGGTAAGCTAATGGTGAAAGTGGCAAAAAATCTCTGTAGAGCGTGGAAATGCAATGCTATTCAAGGTGACCTCTTTCAAATTATACATAGAAATTTGATTAACTATGAATACAGAGATTTTGCTGAATGAAATTTAATGATAAGGAGAGCTCACTGCTTAGTCCACATAATTTCAACATAGGCTAACGTTATAGTTGGGGTTGCTCATCTAAAACCCTATCATTACATTTTCAGTCTCACTTTTTGTCACAATTTTACAATGATTTTCTCTTTAGGTATTCACATGGTGAAAAAGTTAGAGGGGCCTACCACTGCCAATTTGGAATGGTAAAAAAAGATAGAACCCAAGGTCAAAGAGTAAAACCTGAATTTATCAGGGGATTGGAGCTGACTGGTACGGTGAGGAAACAGATATCTATCCAAAAAAAATTTTCAAGATCTGAGATCAGATAATCTCACAACATGCTGCATCTCTGGTACGTTACACTACTTGAAAACCAATTATTTATTCCATTTCTTGCAGGTCCAGGAGGGAAGTGCAAAAGTTTCTCACCTTACAGCAACAATAAATGATCGACTCCGAGACCAGCTAAACCAAACCCTCTCTGATTTACAGCGAAGTGGAGGACAACTCTATCTGGGAGTCTTTGTCACCAACATACAAAGTAAAGGACATGCTATTACAATATATAATGTTGTTTAAGAAGCACCAAAAAATTGAATTAATATTTATAATTGTTTAATACTTCACAGAAATATTTTATTTTTCTTTGATCAAAAATATTAGTATGATTCAGAGGGACATGTAAAAGTCTCATGTAAGAGTTAAATGGATGATGATGATGTATCTTCTTATGCACCTCAACAGCATAGCAATGACTTGATATAGTAATATGGTATTTGTTGAAACACATCAGTTTAACTCACGCTGTGCACAATCAAACTACAAGGGTGCTTATGTTTTAGAGTGTAAACTTAGTTATATATAGCTAAATAATTGAAATGAATGACCACAACCATATACTTCACTGACAAAAGCACAACAAAATTACTGAATATATCCCCTACAAAATAGCTGTAGAAGAATTTCACTGACCTTATATTGGATCAAGAAGTACTGTATTGTGACTAAAAACTTAATATTACATATTGTATATCTATAATGTGAATTTTACTGGCAGATGGTATCCCTTTCTGGTGTTTTGAAAATGACAAGAACAACAATTCTTTTACTACTACTACAAATAATTGCCATAATAATAATGATAATATGTCTGAAACTTTAAGGATGAATTCCTTGTGATGTGCCACCTTGTATTTAAGAAAGTATGAGAGAAAGAGGAGGAAGATATTAGGACTATTATTGTGATTTTTCACTGCTTCTGACATTGCTGTGTGCGTTTCTTGGCCCAGGTGGTGAAATTCAAGAGGCAGAAGTTTATCTTCCTGTCCTCTCCCACAAATACACCATGGATCTCTCTCGAACTCGCTCATACTTCCTTCCTGGATATCCACTAGATGTGGTGGTATGCATGAAACTAAGAAATGTGTACACAGCTAAGTACATGACTGTAGTGATTTTGTATCTAAGAGATTTTGTTTGTCACTGTTGTAGGTGGTTATGCGTCTCCCAGATGGCTCTCCTGCAGCTGGTGTGTCAGTGAATATTGATGTACCAGGATCTTCAGAGCAATCCTTGCAAGGCCTTACTGACCAGGAGGGGGCAGTGTTTCATAGCTTTAACATTGACACTACAGCTCAGATTACTGTTCAAGTTAGTATCCCCAAACTCAGTTGAAGGTCTTATCAAATTTGCTTTTGTTTACTTGTAACAGTTTCCACCTCTTCCTCCAAAAGGTGACTGCAGATGGCCTGCGAGAGAGGAAAATAATTAAACGTGCTTCATCTCCGAGTAACAGCTATCTTTATATAAGTTTTACCCACAAGGTGTACTCTGTAAATGATCTACTTACAGTAACATACAGCACCATGAATGGCCCAAGTAATGGATTTATATACTACATGGTGAGTCATATAAAATTAAATACAACATGATGCTTTTTGAGATGGAAGAGCAGTAGTGTGTCATCTTTAAACATTTTTGATTCAACATTTTTCTGTTGCAGGTCCTAAGTCGTGGGACCATAATAAAACATGGCTCGCTCTCATTTGGCAGTTCTGTTAAACAAAACCTGCACATAACACCTGATATGGTTCCATCCTTCCGCCTGATTGGCTACTTCTACAACCAGCGTGGTGACATCATTTCTGACTCTGTGTGGGTAGATGTCAGGGATGAATGTGAGATAAAGGTCGAGGTGAGTAAACAGAACAGATAAGAGTGGGCAGAGTGGGGCAGTGGACAAACAGAACTTTACCTCTTTTGATTGTGTGTTTGAATAGCGTGATTCTGTATAAGCAGGGCACTTTGTTTATAGTGTGCAAAAAAGAGTGTTATAGTATTATAGTGTTATAGTGCAAAATAATGAAAAGACTACAAATTGACCTGGGTGGGTGCCAACTCAGATGGGTCCAGTCAATACAATCAGGAAAAGCTGTGAGGAGTTTGCATGTTCTCCCTGTGCCTGTATGGGTTCTCTCTGAGTACTCTGGCTTCCTTCCACAGTCCAAAGACATGCAAGTTAGGTTAATTGGTGATTCTAAATTGCCCATAGGTGTGAATGTGAGCGTGAATAGTTGTTTGTCTATATGTGTTGGCCCTGCAATGGACTGGCGATCTATCCAGGGTGTACCCCACCTCTTGCCCAATGCCAGCCGGGATAGGCTCCAGCCGCCCCGCAACCCTTAAGGGTAAGCGGTATGGATAATGAATGGATAGATGGATGGATGTATTGATTGAATAAAGCTTGACCTTCGACAGCAGCTTTATAAATCTCTTTAACATCTCAACTTTGATTTAGGTTGAACGAAAAGGACCTTTTGAACCTGGAAGGCAGTCAGTACTAGAATTTAATTTACACGGTCAGAGAGCCAAAGTGGCTTTGCTTGCTGTGGATAAGGCCTTCTACGCACTCAATGCTGATAATAAACTCACAGGCAAACAGGTAGCATTTTCACACACTCCTTTCATACGTTCTCTCTCTTAGAACACAGATTTTTTTTTAAAAGCAAACCCATATATTACAATACAGTAATTCCAAGCTCTTGTTCCCACTTTTCAGGTGTTTTCTGCTATGCAATCATATGACCTTGGTTGCTCATACAGTGGAGGAGGATCTGATACAGCATCTGTGCTAAGAGATGCCGGCCTGGCTTTTGCATCTCAGTCCCAGTCAGAGTACAGAAGGGGTATGACTAAAAATGCTCCATGTTTTATTATCTTTCACTAATGACTGTCATATCTGATTCAATACTATAAAATATAGCTTTTCCTTGATACCATTTTGAATGGTAATGGTAATAATTACCACTGAATTGAAACGCTGAATTACAACAGTTTAAATGTATTTATATTTATAATATTTATGTAATATTTTTTGGTAAGATGGGTACTGCTTGTAGGAATTGTGCCAAATTAGATAAGAATAAAATTAGGTAATCTGCATATAAGGCCAGCCTTTTCTTGGAGCTTCCTAATTTAATTCTAGAAATATCCAGATGATTTCAGAAAGCTACCTAAAGTGGTTCTATGACTTCTTTATTCATTTTATTGTACTGTATGTACCCACTGGATACTGTTTGCAGCTGTTTTAAATCCAGACCAAGTCTAGATACCAACAACCATTCAAACTGAGTCTTAAAAGCAGCTATCTACTTACTTTATCCCATGAACCTTTATGCTATCATATATATTACTTTTACAGTTTTTGGCTGTGACTCACAATCTGCACGACAAAGGCGCTCTGTGGACCTTCAACAGGAAATGATGACCTTAAGTAAGACGACACTCTGGCATTACAACTTTGGTCAGTGATTATGTAAGATACTTATGGCAACCATATTCTATAAAAATGTGTCATTGCCTTTTCACTTGCAGAATCTAACTTTACTGATGAAAACCTTAAAGAGTGCTGTGGTCATGGGTTTTCTCGCATCCCTATGACACTAACATGTCAGGAAAGAGCGAACAGGGTCTCTCTGGTGCGACGGAATCAAGACTGTACTGATGCCTTTTTAAAATGCTGCCTTGAAGGAGAACGTCTGAGACAAAAAAAGATGCAAGAGGATGCCCAGAAAGGACTTGGCCGGAGTGAGATGAAATTGTCATGTGGACATTAAATACTTTACACCACTGTTTAAGTAGCATTTAACAGCTGTGGCATGATGATCACAGTTTAAATATAGGTCTTTCATTTTCTCATTTTCTTTTCTTTTTCTTTTTCTTTTTTAGCTGCAAGCACAGTTGACATTGAACAGTTCCTCATGGACTCCGCTTCTCAGTACATCCGACGATTTTTCCCTCCAAGCTTTGCATTCACAGAATTTGATGTAAATGGCAAACAAAGGTAAGAAATGGACAGTGAACTTTTAAGAGATTTCTTTTCCATTGAAATACATTGGCTAGTTACAGCCATTAAAACCTTTGCTAAACTGAAGTTTTGTTTATACCTGTTGCATTTGTTAGCCTTTCTTGATTCTAATGTTGTTAACGTGAGAATTTCAGCTTTTTCTCCCATCCAGTATAGGTGGATCGGGTTAACTGTAAATAAACTATAAGTAAACTACAAATGGATAAGGCATTTGTCAGATGCATTTTACAGTTATTTTACCTCAATTGAAAACCTTTTAGGTATCCTTTGAGTCTACCTGATTCCATCACCACATGGGAAATTCAGGTCATCACATTATCTGCAGCCAGTGGTAATAACAGCTTCCAAACACATATTGGATATTTGACAAAAGAGCTTTGTATTAATTATTGCAACTCACTCACTCTTTGTTTCATTTAGGTTTCTGTGTAGTTAAGCCCACCGAGGTCCGAGCATTTAAGAGGACATTTGTGTCTCTGAGGCTGCCTTACTCAGTGAAGAAATATGAGCAAATATCCATTTCACCTGTTATCTACAACTATGGCCATGAAGACCTAAAGGTATAAGGATATAACCTAATATTGATGTTAACTGGCACTTAAACCAGTAATTACCTACTGTACAAAAAAAATTCAATTCAATTCTTACTGTGAATTTTCTCTGTGGACAACTGTATTTTTACAGGTGGCGGTTCATATGGAACAAACTGAAGGACTTTGCTCCCCCGGCTCAGCCACCACTACAGCTTTTGTTAACATTACTGTGGAACCAGAGTCCTCCCAGTTTGTCTCTTTCTCTGCTGTCCCCATGGTAGTCGGCTCAATACCAATCAAAATACGCCTCTATGATATAGAGAATGAGATGGGAACAGATGCAGTTGAAAAGACTTTGAATGTGTGGGTGAGTGACGAAGACATTATTTTTAAAAAATCTCACTGCAAAATTCTTATTTTATAATAGAGGCCTACCAGACAAAACAAATACATACAACATAGCAAGGAACACATAGTAATTTGACTCTCTGTTATCTCATGTTGTAGGAAGAAGGATTAGAACAGAGAGTAGAGGAAACCCTACTGATTAAGTTAGATGGTGAGTTGTTTCACTATTTGCTGATAATACTTATCACTGATTACTAATACTGATATTTCACATCATTTTTATTCTTCAATATATTACATTAAATTAAATCAGTTTACTTCTGTGTCATGATAGGGAGAAGCACTAAGACTTTAACTATTGATGGAACTTTACCAGGTGAAATAATTCCTGACTCCAGCTCCAATATTTTCATTTCAGTGGAAGGTATGTACTGTTAGACACAGACATACAATACACAGACCTTTGCAAATCTAAGTGTTTTAACCTTTTCAATGTTCTCACCTGACAGAGAATGGATTTTCTTCACAAGCAAAGAACCTTCTTTCTCTAGAGAAGGTTTATGAACTGATCGTGTTGCCTGGTGGATGTTTAGAACAGACAATGTCAGGACTTGTCCCAACAGCTTCAGCCCTTCGCTACCTCGATCTAAGTGAGCAATGGTTTAACTTGCCTCCTGGTGCCAGAGATGGTGCTCTTGATAAAGCTGAGAGAGGTACGAACACATCATACAGAATAATGGTGTTTCAGCTTCTATGTCACTCTTACAGAAACAATTCCATTGTGCTACTACAGGTCCAAAACTCCACATGGAGCCTGTAACATATTTTAACCAGGAAAAGTAAAACTGGAAATCAAAAGTGGCCACTAGGCTTCTGATTCATGCTAGTATTGTGGGATGTTATGGACATTGTACCCTTTATCATATAGACATTTCTGCTTTTTACATTTTTTTTGTCAGGTTATATGAGGATTTTAGATCACAAGAAATCCAATGGAGCTTATGGAACATTTTCTTCAGTGCGATCTAGTAATTGGTGAGTATTTGTTATGTCACCTTATTGATTTTTGATGTAAGATTTTTACATGAGCTTGTGTTGCAACCTATTTTTCTATGTTCAGTGAACACTCAAACCATTTCTGAAATTTGGAACACTTCACACATAATACCTCTTCCACAGGAAACATGTCCTAAGGAACCCAGCGATTACCATTCTGTAGTCTTAACCCCTATTTTGATGGGAACATTTTTTGGTTCAGCAGCCTACCACATCTGTAGGTTGAAAATGTGAAATTCTAGCACAGAGGATGCAGTTGTCACATTGATAAAAGCATAAAAGACAAGTCTAAACTGTAGGTTAATCTAATTCTGTGGTACAATTCATTTCTTATAGAGTACAGATAGTTAAAGTTAAACAGTGATGTTTATCTTCCAATGTTACTAACTCATGAGCACCCCAGGATGCTGCAAGGTTTCCTCTACTCTCCTCCCTTTATACAGAGGATGGTAAAACTGATATTTCGAATACAGTCATATTTATATTTTGAGATGATACCACGCTATTATCTTAGGCACTGAAGATGATCTTGGTATTCATCAATATTGTACCAACAAATTAGTGGAGTGGTGTGACAAAAAAATCACTTATTACTAATCCAAAGAAGAGCCAAGAAATAACAAGAAATATGTTTCCTTCTTTAAATCATCTTGGGGTACACATATGGTACAGATCTATGGCAGGATACAACAACATACTGTAGTTACTTTCTTAGGACACTGAGGCCATTTGTAGCCTACACACAAATTCTGTTATTATTTTTTCAATCTGTAATACAGAGCTTTACACAGTATGGGATATGCATTCTGGTATAGTTGGGTCTCTGTTCAGCTTGAGCTAGACCTACCAGACTGCTACATATCTGTTCAAAGATTACAAACCAAATGTTGTCTCTGGCTGGTAATATTATGATAAATGAATATGATAAATCAATTTTCATCATTTCCAGAATGTCAAATTCTAGAGAAACCTTTTCCATCCACTCATCTACCTCATTTTTTCTTTCTCTTGTCCTCAGGGTGACTGCCTATGTATTGAAAGTGCTGTCATGGGTGGCGGAACGTCAGACAGTGACTTTTGGAGAGAGAGCCCGGACAACTAGAGTTGTACCATCAGAACAGATCGAGGACACAGTCAGTTATTTGGTCTCAATACAGAAGTCCGACGGGTCATTCAGTGACCCACAACCTGTGTTACACAGACACGTCCTGGTAATCTAACCTAACCCTTGTAAAAATATTATACATGTTAGAATACATATATGAGAACAAAACAGCAGCAGTGATTTGATTGCAGCATTGTCCCTGTGTGTTTAATGTAGAAAGGCAAAGACCAAGAGGCATACATGACGGCTTTCATAACTCTTTCACTGCACCGGTCCCTTCAATTCCTGAAACTCGAAGCACGAAACAATGCGGTGAGATAATATAAAAACTTATTGCACTGGGAGTTAGAATGTTCAGCACTGGCATTTAATTGAATTGACTGAAATATCTTGGCGGTTTAACAGACTTTTCATTCATGTTGCAGAGGAGAAATCTTAATGACTTCGGTGGTCCCTGACATTTGATTTATTCAAAAACTTGGTTTATGACCAAATACCTACAAAACTAATTCACAGTTAGTCATTCACATTTCCTCAGGAACACTTCATCTTTACTTTGTATTTTCAGCTAATTAGCAAATGCAAAAAATACGAACATGCTAAAATAAGATGAATGGCAAATGTATCTGCTAAACATTAACGTGTTAGCAGTTTGAGCATGTTAGTATTAGCATTCATCTCAAGTGCAGCCCTGCTGGTATGGCTGTTAACTCAGCCTTGTTATTGTTATAGTTTTATTTTCAGTGTGTTTTAATACACTGTAGTCAGTACATAATTTGCGAGGAAGATTAGATGAATAACATCAATTGATTGCCTTTATGCTACTTTCTACCAGGAAGCAAGCATTTTAAGATCAACAACGTATATCACGTCAAACCTAGAGGAGTTTCAGCATCCCTACGCTGTTGCCATTACAGCCTACTGCCTCGCAGTTTGCCTGCCAGAGGGAACAGATCTTTCATCTGTCTGGACAAAACTTCAAGGAATGGCTACTGAAGGCATGTCTAATCAAAGCAAATAGGTGTGGGTGATATGGACAGAATCCTATTTTGTAAGATCGTTTTTTTTCATGATATAGTCAGTTTTGTGGAAAATCAATTTTGAAATAGTTAATGGATAAAATAATCACTTTTTTGTTAATCCACATAATTAACTACCTGACAAACTGATGTTTCATTACATGATGCAAAACCTACGTCAAAACCAATTATTGCCATACATCAATCCTCCTCACTGATTTACAATATCACCTATTACACCATGAGACATTAAAGTGATAGCTACCATTTTGTAGACCAAAATCTATGCCCACTGACAAATCTATCATTATCTCACTGTCTGTACATACCATCATATCGCCCAACTATAAAAAAAAAACATATTGTGCTCAAGTTCAGTAAAAGGGTGTGTTTTCTCTTTGTGATGTGACAGTTTTTCTCATGTTTACTTATTCTCTATTTTTTAGTGAAGGATGGCTGTTATATGTGGACTGCTAACAGTGCACAGACTCAAGGGAGGGCAGATGCCATCACAATAGAGACTACAGCCTATGCCCTCCTAACTGCAGTGGCACTCAAGAAAACCGAGTGGGCAGACAAAGCAGCCTGCTGGTTAGTCACCCAAGAAAACTATGCTGGAGGCTTCATATCAACACAGGTGAATAAGATGCTGGAATTGCTCAAACCCAAAGAATACCTGTCTTTGGATATAGCCCTAATATCCTTGGTGTGGTCCTATGTCATGCAGCATCATCCAAATTGTCAGAGTAGACATCTTACATCATACCAATATTTTATTACCCTGTCCAGGATACCGTCATGGCACTGGAAGCCCTCGCTGAGTATGAGCTAAAGAGGTCCACCAGACCTGAGGCAAATTTATTAGCAGAGTTCACAGTCCCAGGAAGAGGAGACATTGTAAAGCTTGCACTGAAACATAAGGAGAAGGTGGAAACTGAATTGAAGGTATCATAATAGAGCATTTCAGCAGTGAAATTAGATACACACATAAATATTTAACTTCATTCTGAAATGACTTGTTTTCTCTTGTGTCTATTGTTCCAGAAATTTACAGGGAACAACATTGTTGTTCAGTTGTCAGGGAAAGGAGATGCCAAACTAAAAGTAAGTTTAATTGATTTCTGTTCATGTATGCTGAAAGAGATCCATAATTTACAGAAAATTACCATTTTCCCTTGGCAGTTTGCAAAGGCTTACCACATACTGGATCCCAAGGATGACTGTGCCAAACTGTCTATCAGTGTTACAGTGGAGGGGAAAGTCAAGTACACTGGTGGGTTTTTGTCACTGATAACAAATCACAACAAATATGTATTGCTGATAAAAGCTATGTAGTTATATCAACCTCTGTATATTTAGCTAAGATCATAGAAACTTATGAATACTATGACGACTACGATAACAATGAGGATGAGGATAAAGAGACAAGAATGAAACGATCAGCGATTGAATGGTGGGATGCTCACACCCGAAGCAGGAGAGACCTTGATAACAACCTAAATCCAGACGGGACTGTCACCTACAGAGTCTGTGTCAGGTTAGTTGAATGAGATTCACATTACATTTGCTCTTTATAAGCATGCAGGAGACAATGAGCTTTACAGGAGAACGTCACAAATCCTGATTTGTGTCTCTCTTTTTTTTTCATTGTGTGTGTGTGTGTGTGTGTGTGTGTGTGTAGTCATAGTCCAAACCACAATCTCTCAGGAATGGCCATTGCTGACATCACACTACTGAGTGGATTTGAGGCTGACACAGAGGGCCTGGATATGGTTAGTAGCCTTCTCTGCCTCCTCCTCATTACTGTCATCATCAACACAAAGTGGGAGAAGATATTTTGGGAACCTCAGGCCATGTCCCATTAGACATAAGGTAAAAAGTTAACTAGGACCCATTGCCTGCCAGTCAGCAGAGACTCCAGGAAGTTACTGGCCCTCACCAAGATATCTGGTACTGCACTGTAAAACAAATCTGTTGTGTTACGGCTTTGTTTTTTGTACTGATTTTTTTTCTTACTATGACACTATATTTTATTCTCCCTTCCACTGACAAAGTGCTTTTAATTCACTTCTGTTCTGATTTGCTCCTGAAGGCAGCCTTCTTCCCCAAAGCAAATGCAGCTGAGCCTCATGGGTATTTTAGTATTTAAAATGAGA
The DNA here is from genome assembly GCA_033238685.1 of Lates japonicus. NCBI lineage: Eukaryota > Metazoa > Chordata > Actinopteri > Centropomidae > Lates > Lates japonicus. The sequence goes on along the minus strand of BRZM01000063.1, from coordinate 1,101,312 downwards.
GGAACAGCCTTTAGAACTGTCTTTTCTTTTGCTATAATATCAAAAAGTTAAATTATTCTCTCTCCGCCCAGCTAAAAGAGACATCTGATCAATATATTTCCCATTATGAAGTCTCCTATGGAAGGGTGTTGCTCTACTTTAATGAGGTAAGGTTGAAATCTATTTACATTCACAAAAATGTCCAGTGTCCCGTACTAAAAGATTTCTTCTCTCACTAGCTTTATGCACCAGAGGAATGTATTAGTTTCGATGCTATACAGAGAGTGCCAATTGGCCTTTTGCAACCTGCTCCAGCTGTATTCTATGACTATTATGAACCAAGTAAGCTTTTGGTCTTCTATTTTCATGCATTTTTCGTCAGGATAGAGGGGACATCTTTGTTTAATTTACCAAGAATGTATGGACTATTTGTGCTTTCTTTTCAGGCCAAAAGTGTATTGTGTTCTACTCTGCTCCCCAAAGAAGCAAGCTGGTCTCCAAACTGTGTTCAGAGGATGTGTGCCAGTGTGCAGAAAGTAGGCCGTTACTCTTTAGACCTGTTCTGACTAACAACTGTGAATAAATGTAGCTTTACCCTTCAGGTTTGTATAACTAAAACTGCATTATGTTCATGGTTTCTTTAGGACCCTGTCATAAACTAAAAATGACATTCAAATCAGAAAGAAATCGACCACTGACACAGGATGACCGTGTACAGCATGCTTGCTTCTTCCCTACAGTAGATTATGGTAAGTACTACACAAAAATATGGTGTCTAATATTAGCTTGACTTTAAAGAGCTCAAATCCATTCTCTCATATTGTCAAGTGATACTATACTGAATTATAGCTCACATGAACGATTGTTAATAACTGGTTGATTCTTGTTTTATTTCAGCATACATGGTTGAAGTTCTTAATGTTTCTATGAGGAGCAACTTTGAGCTATACAAAACTAAAGTGATCCAAGTGCTCAGATCAAGTAAGTAAACTGTAACCACAAGACTTACCAGATGATGTAACACTGACCTTAAAATGGTTGTGTGCCATTACATTTATCCTAGGAAGAGCTCTCATTAATATACTGACTGTTGTTTGTCTACCAGATGCAGATATGTTCGTGACTGAAAACTCTGTTCGAGTGTTTGCTAAGAGGCGTCAGTGTAAAGGAGAGTTGTACCTGGGAAAGCAGTATCTCATCATGGGCAAAGATGGCTCCACAACTGACTCAGATGGAACGTAAGTGTAGCCAGTAATTATAATGGAAGTATACTTTACACTGATTTATTCTCCATTTTATTCACTCTCTTTCTCTTTTTGTAGGATGCAGTATCTGTTGGAATCAAACACCTGGGTTGAAAAGAAGCCTCAGCATTGCAGAAAATCTGCCCATCAAGCTGCGTGCAAAGGGTTCAGAGACTTCAATAGGGAGTACAAGTTGAATGGCTGCAAACAGTGAACTGCCAAACAAGTTTGTCAGTTGTAATACATTCCCATGAGATGTACAGTCAGCATAAATGTTGAGAGCTCTTCTCTTATATCTACTATTATAATCTGTTTCATGGAAGCATAGCATAAAAGCATCTGTACGTACTGACACATTATTGCTCACCTTAATCAGACAGTAGGTGGACGAGTGATTCAGCCTCCAGCATCTGAAAATGTACTACTTGAGCGTAATCATTTCTTTATGTGCATCTACCAGTGTTTAAATAAAAAAACACACTTCAGAAGGTTGTTTAGCGAGTGCCTTTGTATGTGTATTTTTTTTAGTTGGTTGTAGCATACATGATGAGATAATGACTTCAAATGAAACTCAAGACAACCACAGAAAAAATCCCAAAATGTACATTTGCTCTTTCATGTCTTTCCAAATAGTGTGATTCAGTTTGGTGTACGGGTTTGATTTAGCTTTCCAGCTGAATATATTTATTTTTTTTAATGTATTTTTTTTTCTTTCACTGGCAGTAAAGGAACTGAGAGGGGTCTCTGTGCTCAATGCAGCCCCCCTCAAAGTAACCCCCCTCCTTACTTAACATCTGCAAGATGAGGAAAAAGGGAGAGGGGGAGTGGTTTCGGGCACATGAGACTGGCTCACTTGCTCCCAGTGGAGTTACACAGTGACAGGAGTTGGATCAATCATCACTTAATTAGGATAAAAGCTCTTTATTAGTGGAAGTTGATGTGACACCTCTTGAAAGTGACTAAAAACATGGCTGCAGAAGATTCTCTGTGCGATTGTAATTTAAAAACTTGTTGAGTTATAGCTAATGCAGAGAGATGGGAGAAAACGTGGGGCAAAGGGAGGGAGAAGTGAAGGAGGAGAAGGGGGGGTGGGGGGGGCTATGGGTGGAGAGGTGAGGAACAAGCAAGAGCTTATGTGCTTATATTATTCTAATCTCTGAGGCCGGGTCCAATGTAAGCAACATGGGAGTACTGACCATCACTTCAATCACTGCTTGATCAATGGCCGCACTGTTTCGGCCTTTGCCATCAGACATTTCATTAAATTTGAATCAATAAAGGGTAAATAAATATGCAGACGTCAGCATCACACATTTTCATCTTGGGATTACTTTAGTGCGCTGCTAGTAGCCAGCAGCAGCAGAAGATTAGGGGGAAAAAAGTCTTTTTTTTGCTGTATCCTCCTCAAAGTAACCAGTGGTTTGTCATGAGTAAGCAGTGTAGACTATCAGGAGCAATATTTTACACATTACATTTTCTCAACTGGTTTATACATTTACAGATTAGCTATTGCTCAAACACAGATCAACAGTGCAGACTTAACTGAGATTTATATTCTGGTACATGTGTGGATTGCCGGAAGAGATTTACTGTAAATACAGATAGTGTATGAGTACGTACTCGCTTATTCTGACACACCAAATGTGCTTGAGCAGCAACTCTGAAATTGGCTGGGGAGTCACGAAATGTGCTCGTATGACCAGGTGTATTTTCTTAGGTGTACATTAGCCTTAGTTGTTAGTTATGTCTCCAGCTATTTTTCCAAAGGCCAAGGCAGGGTCAGCGGTTTGAGGGTGGTCTACGGTGCAGAAAGGAGCTGAGTGAAGGCGGAGCTGTTCCTAGAGGCTGCCGCCAGATGGAGGCACTGATGGAGTGGGACCACCCACTCAGGAGTCCACACTTCACTGACAATAAGTTTTTGTTTTTCATCCTAATATCAAGGTGACTTGATGTGTTATCAGGATAGGCCCTTTTCACATCATTTTAACATGTCGCAGTATGAAAAGGTGTAGGTAGTTAAATCAGTGATGGCTCAATTACATCTTGCTGCTTCAGTTTCAGAGTCCTGGTGCTGTGTATGCCGGCACACTGTCACGCTGTCATGGCTAACTGGGATACCTGACAGAGCCATCGTTAATGACATTAGTAACACCTGTGCTTTTTCTACTTTGACAAGGCAAAACATCTGCGGTAAAAAAAAAAAAAAAAAGGTCTACTGTACAGCAGGGAAGCAATTGGCTGGTGAAACGTCATCAGTATGTGGCATGTTTTACCCCTGAAATACATTTTTTTGTTGCGATAAATGGATGTGTGTGTGTGGGCTTGTTTTACTATATTTGTGGGGACCAAAATGCTAGCCCCCACAAGTTTAAATGGTTTGAGGGTTAAGACTTAGTTCTTGGCTTTGGGCTAGAATTAGGTTTAGGTTAGGGTTAGGCAATCAGTTGTGATGGTTAAGATTAGGGTATGGAGCTAGGGAATGTATTATGTCATTGATGGGACCTCACAGACATAGGTGTACAAGGATGTGTGTGTGTGTTTGTGTGTGTGAGGGCACTCATCACGCATAGAAATGCACTATATACTGTATTTGTACACAGGCAGTATTACAGATGTGTGTATTTGTGTGTATGTGGTCTGGCTTGTGAATCAGTGTTTGCACATATGAGTGGTATGCATTTGCCTACACTGTATGTGTCATTGTATTTAAGTTGATTTAGATTTTGTTGATCATATTTAATTTCTAGTTTGGCCGGTTGCTCTTTGTCTTTAGTGGTTTCCTTTGCGTGGGCTGATATGCATCATTCTATGCTTCTAGTATGTCTCTCTTTGTCACCTCTCTCTTCTAATTAGATCCAGAAGCTAGACTAACCATAACAACAACATTTTTCACCAGTTCATTGTCTACTATGTTGCTATGCTGCAATAGTGTGCTGTTGAGGTCAGTTATCTTTCAGTATCAGAACATGGTGTGCTTGCCAAGAAAAACTTGCTGTCTCAACATATTTGCAACTAAAATATCTACAAGTAAATATATGTTTATTCTGTGGGTTCTACCCAGTCACATATAGAGAGTGAGTATATGTAACAGTAATAGAATATGAAAGAGCTATTTCTTCAGCATTAGTGTCACAGCTGTTATGCAAACTAGTTTTGCATGCTCACAGCCTTTAATCTACTGGGTTTTTGTTTTTTTTTACCACACACTCACACACAGACAGTACAGCAAAAAAACAAAAACAAAAAACAAAACAAAACATAATTAATATAGTCCTAATACATTTATCAATATCCTTAAAAGCAAGGTCATGACACGTATGAGTGATGTTACCAGTCATTGGATTTAAGATGCATTGGTTGAATACACTGACACTGCAATGTCTGTTGTAGGATCACTCATACAAAATAAATAAATAGGTAAAATAAATTAATGTATTGCCAATATATAATTTTTCATAACATAACTGAATTAGTGTTGGTGTATCATCCAATGTTGCGTTTATAAAAAGCTTCAGTGATCTAAACTTTTGTTTTTGCTCTCCTGTAAAATTAGGAAAATGTCACTTATGCCCTATTTGCTCTGGACCCTTGATATACTTGTCTTCATGTGGTTTATAAAAGGTGGAATGGTGGGTGGCCATTTGGTCAGAGATGCAGTGCCTTCACAGAGCATTCCTTAAATCTGGTGGATATTTGGTCACTTACATAACTCCCACGTAGTTACATCTCATTACTCCCAACAAACAGCCAATTCATATAGCAAGAGGTTCCTGTCCCCCAGAGTCAGCACTGAATACCTGCAGTGTTATGCTATGTATTCCAGCTGAATCATGATTCTCGGACCGGGGCTTTATTCAATCAGACTGTGTCTAGGTGTTAGCAATGTCTGGAATAAGTCAAGTTACATATAGCAGACAGTGAAATGATTGTCATGAGCCATGAAAAGCTGAGACATGCATGCTATTTTTGTGTTACACATAATAACACAAAAAATATCCTAATGTCCTACAATGTACTGTTCATGGTTTGAGACCCATCAGTCTAAAATCTGATCATATTAGATGTTAAGTTACACACAAACATTATTTTATTTCAAACAGATTTGTTAAATCTAATAAACCTCTTACTTATCCATGAAAATATATGTTAAACACAAGAAAAATGTATTTTTCCCCTGTAGCAGAATACAAGAGAGTAGTTGATCATATGATACACAAATCTGTGTAAAAATGTCCGTCTTTTTGTAAGTCCAATACAAATATTTTCCATGGTGGCTGAGAGAGTGGGACCACTAGGCGTGGAAGAGGGGGGGGGGGTCCTTAAGTAGGAGCAGACTTTATCACTCTCCTCCTTTCTAGTGGTGGTCCTTTCTCTCACCTCTTTCCTCCCTGATCATATCCAGCAAGTCTGTGTGAGCTTTTTCAATCAGATGGAGGGAGCAGCACAAAGACAGAGATAAAGCCAAGAACAAAATCATTGCTCTGGTAAGTAATTTATTTTCCATGTAATTATTGGGATCTCAGAAAGCTAACTACAGTCATTTGAATGAATGGACTCCACTGAACACTCCACTTTGATTTCTGATGATATTCCTTTAAATCACAATGCCTTAATTGAGCATAGTAAAATCTGTTTTCAAAGTTGTGACTGATAAAATGTCATGCTAATGTTAAATATGGTGTTTTAGCTGCAGAAAAGCTTAAATACTAGTTGCAGTAAGTGGGGGAATATGACATTTATTTAGTATTTTTCAGTGTCCACTCATAAGGTAACATTGGTATAACTGCAGTAATAACTAGAATTTGTCTGAAAGTCAATTATGTTTCATTCTATGAAAATTAATGCTGTATGAGTACCCACTAATTTGGTTAATACTGCACCTACATAGTGAATTAATCTATGTTCTTCTCTGTAACATTCAAAAATTGGCTTGCTGTGTAGCAAAGCATCCAAATGTGTTTACCTGCTGCATGATTTATTTGATTTTCTACAGATTTAAGGCCAAGACTGGCCATATTTTTCTTAGTGGTTTTATGGGTTATGGGTGCAGCAGATTATGTAACCTTCTGTATAGTGAAAGACGTACAGTGCCCCACAGTTCTATACAATGACGCTCTGTCACCACTCTGCATAGTCTCTCCAACAGACTCTCTGGATTTCCCGCTCAAGTCACCTTCTTCCTTCCTGTTCCGAATCTGCTAATTTAGATTTTACTTGGTTTGGCAAGCCACTGAATTAACTATTATGGCAGAGTTGAACACTGCTGCAGTTTTTCAATTTGTGTTTTTTCTTTACTTTTGAAAGTTTGCCAGTGTGCATGGTTTAAAAACATTTAGCATGTAATTTTTTAATGAAATTTTTGTTTTGTTTGTGGAATTAAAAACCACGTGAGCTCTGTGATATTTTCCCATGCTGACTCAATTTTTCCCCCATCACTGATGATGTAAAATTGGATTAAGAAAATTCAATAAATAGTATAAAAGTTTCAGGTATGTAGCTAAGGCAAGGCTGTTTCTTGTCAGGTCACTCTCAAGCAAGGCATGAAACCTGAAATTGCTTCAAATGTAGCTTTTTAGTATCCAGTTTAAGTGGAAGCTATGGAGCATAAAAGTGTGAATAGGAACTCTGTGAATGTAAAACTAGCCAGTGCTGAAAAAAAGGTCTAAAATGATTTGGCACAAAGTTTCCTGCATTGAACTAAGTCATAATTCAGCTCTTTCATTTTTTCATTTCTAGGAGAGACCTGGCAAATTCCCCTCTACAGTTGGTCACAGAAATATAGAGGAAGGAGTTCATAATTTTACAGTAACATACATACAGATCCTCCAAAGGCAATACCATTGCTGGCTACTGCTACTGGCTCAAAATGCTGTTTACTCTAGGACTTCTCCTCCTTCTCACCCCATTTCCCTCCTTTCAAACCACGACCAATGAGAAGAGAGACTCCACAGGAAGCGACGTGACCAAACCCAATGCCGTTTTCACCCTTTCAAAACCAAAAACCACTTCTACTCTTGCCAAACAGGCCGTTCGCCCCACCCTAAAGCCAAACACAGTCAATCAGACAGTTTTACCCACTCCAGCCGCAAACCAAAAACCTCCAACAGTCAACGTTACAGTGACCACCAAAAGCAAGGCCAGCCCAGCAGTAATTCAAACCACTCTGTCGGCAGTAGTAAAGCCTGCTGCAGCCAGTGGCACCATCACCAACAAAGACAAGCACACAGTTGCAGTCAATCAGACAGCTTTAGCTAAATCTCCTTCAGCCAGTGAAGTGAAGGCTAGCAAAGACAAGCCTACCCCCACTGGAGCTCCAAATGCTCAGTCAACATCCACAAAGTCTGCTTCAGCCAGCGGTGCTAAAACCACCAAAGACAAACTCCAACCTTTGGTCAATCAGACGGTTTCAGTGAAATCCCCTTCAACCAGTGATGGGAAGACTGCCAAAGAGAAGCCTGCCCCCACCGTGGTTCAAAATGTTCAGTCAACATCCACAAAGTCTACTCCTGCCAGTGGCACTAAAACCACCAAAAACAAGCTCACAGCCTCTGTCAATCAGACTGCTGTAGCAAAGACTCCCTCCACAAGTGATGTGAAAAACTCCAAAGACAAGCCTTCCCCCAATACAGCTCAAACTTCAACACCCACAAAAACCGCTACAGCTAGTAGTTCTGTGGCAGACAAAGATAAGGTCACAGCCTCCGCCAATCGGACTGCTGTAATCAAGACTCCCACCACCATCACCAAAGAAAAGCCTGCCCCTTCACAACCTATCAAGGTGGTGATCAGTGATGGATGTGACTCAAGCAAAACCAAGGAGCAGGAGCTGAAGCTGAAGCCCGGTGCTCCTCTGGTGATGACGCATAAGATCAGCTTGTTGCCCGGTGGCTGCACTGGGGGATGTGAGGCTGAGATGGCTGCACTGAAAGGAAGAGTGGCCCGACTGGAAAGAGAGATGTCCCTCCTAAAAGATAAATGTATGTATGATTCAGTCATATTCACATTATTATATTTGACACAATGCATTAAAGATGTGGAGTTAACAATGCTCATTATGTTTGTTGCTTCCCAGGTCCATGTTCTGCAAATTGTCCAGATGACTGTAGCGGTAACGGGGAATGTGAGAAGGGGAAATGTGTCTGCCATCAGGGATTTGTAGGTCCAGACTGCAGTAAGTGCGCCCAAGGAACCGAGTGTAATAAAAGTAAGTGCTGTTTGGATGTGGTAGCATTAGAGATTAATTATTTTTAAGTGAAAGAGAATTATTTTTATATTCTGACTAATACTTAATTTTTTACTTTGATCTCAATGTCTACTCTGAAATTTCAGAAGCAACCAAAGGCAAAGCCAAGGAAACAGTGGAGACAGTGACCCCTCAGAAAAAGGACCAAAAGAAGGAGCCAGAAGCCAAAGAGAATGACAGCAAATCCAGGGTGGCCACTACTGCTAAACCTGGTCTTGTTAAATCACAAGCAAAACAAGAAGCTTCTGTTAAGAAAGTAACTATAAAAGGTTCCTCAAGTACCACACAGACCAGTCGACCAACTGTTGGTCAAGTTCTCCTGAAGCATGAGGGAAGAAAGCAAGAAGAGGCCCGCAAAGGCAAAACAACGGTCCTGACCTCTAAAAAGGTTATCCAAAAAACTGACCTCAAGCTTGTTAAGGAGGGAACTGCCAGTAAAGCGTATCCTAAATCTGATCAACTGAAAGATGAACCTCACACTAATGTAACCCAAGTTAATGTGAAGAAATCCAATGGCACGGCTAAAATTGTGACCATTCTGTCCAAGAGCATGGGAACAAATAAAACCAGAACAGCAAAGGAGACCCTGGAGCAGTCCACTCTGGCTGAGAAGAATGTTACGCAATCATCTGGACATAAACGCATTAAGACGGTTAAAGTAGATACTGTAAATGTGCAATCTGTACAGGACAACAGAAACACTGAAGCTGGGAAAGGGAAAGTTACACAGAGGAGTCAGTATGTGGTGAATACAACCATTGCAGCAACACCAGACGAGGCTCGAGTTCTGCAGAACAAAACAAGTATCCATGGCTCTGGGACGAGCAGGAGGATGGGTGGATCTGGATTAGGTTCTGTGAAGGTTGTGAACATCTCCTCCTATAGCTTCACCGTCACATGGTCAGCACCACAAGGGATGTTCAAGAACTTCACTGTAATCAGAAGAGAGCCACGGGCAGAGGGCGATGAAGATGACCATGAGGAGTTTGAAGAGGAAGCTCAGGAAGGAGACAAGACCTCAGCTAAGAACACAGCTGAGGTCCAGGTACAGACTGAAAACACTAACACAACTGTCTCTTCTGGTAAAACTGTTGGATCAAGAGGTAAAGCTGAAACCAAGAGGATCTCCATGGTGGTCCCTGGCAGTGTACGCTCTGTGGAATTCAGTAACCTTCGAGCAAACACCCGCTATGTCCTGCACATATATGGTACTGCAGCTGAGAGAAGATCAAAGATTCACAGAGTTACTGCAGTTACAGGTAATTTAAGCTGTACCACATTTGTTATTTATACATAGTTCTTCCACTGCTACCAGGAACACCATCAGCATTGGGAGCAGTTAATACAGCATATATTCAAGGATGTCTGACAGAAAATGTGAATAAAAATCCCCTTGTTTTCTCTCACTAGGTCCTGAACCAGCCACAGAGATGGTTTTCAGCAATGTAACAGAGTCTTCTCTCACTGTGTCCTGGTCCAAACCAAAGACCACATTCACAGGCTTCAGGGTTACATATACCAACATTGTCACAGGTATGTCAAAGGCTAGCTATTAGCTAATTATTAGCTAGCGTAATCGTCTTGTTTAACATCAGCCAATGTGGATCTTTTATTGGGAGTGTTTTAATGTGATATTTATATGACGTGTCCTGCCAGGGGAGAGTCACTTTGTGGTCATGGACTCTCAGCAGTCTTACCTGGTTATGTCCAAGTTGTCTGCTGGAACCTCCTACATTATCTCTGTAACTACTACACAAGGCAGAGCCCAGAGTGATGCCCTCGTGTCTGTTATCACCACAGGTACACACAGTTAAGAGAAGCTCACTGTTATGGACAGCCATTTTTTTTGTCTTGGCATGTGAAAACAGCAATAAACATGCTATGGATTGTCTCTTGACTGCAGTGCCTGCCCCTCCAACACATCTTCAAGTTGTCAATGTGACAGATACCAGAGCTGTGCTACAATGGACACCCAGTCTAGGGAAAGTAGACCGCTTCATCATCAGCTATGAATCCTCCAAGAGTGAGTGTGTCAACATTAGCCTAATGACTGATGACATAGTGCTAATGACTAAGTGTTATTAATTGTCCGTCTTGCCACAGCTCCTAATGTGACAGTGACAGTGATGCTGTCTGGAAATTTAATGGAGCACCAGCTGAGAGGTCTGCAGAGAGGCACCTTGTACACAGTCAAAGTCTTGAGCCAGAAGGACAGTCTCCAGAGTATGGCTATCTCAACAACATTTACTACTGCTAATGGTGAGTAGACAGGGGAAAAATAAAGTTAGATCAGTGTTGTTTATTTGCTAAAGGCTGTAGAATTTATGTACAAAGAGTGTAAACTAAGTGCTTTTTATGTCCCTCAGTGGTTAAAGCCAGCGAGGTGGGTGCTCGCTCTGCAGTGATAGCATGGAAAACCATCACTGTTGTTTATCACAGCTACAGAGTGATCTATCAGGTGGCAGGGGAAGAGACAAAGGTGAATAATATTCACCTCCATCACTGGCACATACAATACAAACACAGTCATACAGAAGTGTCTAAGCGATTAAGTGTGCATTTGTTTCTGCATTAGGAAGTGATCCTCGACCCAACCATCACAGAGTATAAGCTGACAGGGCTGCTGCCCATGTCACGTTATATAGTTCTGGTACAAGGCGAGAGAGATGGACACTACACATCTATTGTCACCACAGAATTCATCACAGGTAATAAATGTAAAGTAAATGCAACCCCATTATTACCCCATTATTATTCATTAGTTTATCATCCAACTAATGCTTTTCCCCCTATTTTTTAGGTAAACTACGATTCCTGTTCCCCACTGAGTGCTCTCAGGAGCTGTTGAATGGGGCTCTGCAGTCAGGAGAGGTGGATATCTACCCTCAAGGAAAAGAGGGACAAGCTGTAAGAGTCTATTGTGACATGGAGACTGATGGAGGCGGCTGGACGGTGAGACAAACTGCTGTCCCTTGAGTGAACCTTAGCATTTAAGAAAAGGTAGAATGGGTTTAGATTGTAGCCAATAATCTGGTGTGTGTTTCTAGGTGTTCCAAAGGAGGATGAATGGAAAGACAGACTTCTACAGAACCTGGAGTGAATACAGTGCTGGCTTTGGAAACCTGAGTGAAGAGTTCTGGCTTGGTAAAGTTGGAACAAATGATTGTTACTATCACATCAGCATCAAAATATTATTCAGTGACTCAGCCTAATCTAGGTACTCTTTCATCCTACCTACATCAGGAAATGAACTTCTTCACAATCTGACCAGTATCGGCCCTGTGAGCCTGAGAGTGGACATGCGATCTGGAAATGACACGGCTTACGCTCACTACGCCAACTTCTCTGTCGATTCAGAGGAAAGGCACTACACTCTCACCGTGTCTGGCTACACAGGAACTGCAGGTGAAAACTGTATAAAGTTTGATGTTTCCTGAACATGTGCAGTATCTGCTACATTATACAGTAAATGACTGGCAATTCATACTGCAATGTCGCTGCATTACTCTGTCAGGTGACTCTATGAGGTACCATAATGGGCGTCCATTCTCAACCCGGGACAAGGACCCAGACACTCTGGGGCTCCACTGCGCCAGGGCCTACATGGGAGGCTGGTGGTATAAGAACTGCTACAAGACCAACCTCAACGGTCTTTATGGCATCAACAGTAATAATCAGGTATGATTTATCTCTTTATATTTTATCTTTTGTGATACAGGACACTGACCAAATACTGCCACTTTTCTCATTCTGTTCTGAAACAGGGAGTAGTCTGGATAGACTGGAAAGGTAAAGACTCCTCCATTCCATTCACTGAGATGAAGTTCAGACCATCCAGGTTCTCCCCCACAACTCATGGTTAAGAATACACCAGTCTTCATGGGCTCTCCAAATGGAAAACCTTATACCTGACACAGAATTAGAGCACCAGAAGTCCAGAGGAGGGTGGATCTTCTTGGTGTATGTCACTTTCCAACTGAAATTGCATGTGCAGTGGTTTTGATAGCTTTAATGACAGCTATTGGTACATTTGATTCAATGTGTAAGATTTTTTTTTCTGAACTGTTTTTTTTTTTTTTTTTGAGGAAATATAGAAAAAGAGTGGAGAAAGGTTTTTAATTGCAACTTTTTGTATACGGTTCTGCCTGACCCGTCCATTTCAACACAGTTTTATTTTAACTCTAATACCTTCTTGTGCACCGCCATGCCATGGTGTGCCACCCCACTACTACTGTAATTAAATATGCACTGTCTCACTCCATTGGAATAAATGTGGCTAATGTGGGTCTGAAGTGTCGTTTTTTGTTTTTTTGTTTTTTTTTTCATTTTGTAATTTCCCCTGGACTTTTAATTCTACAAGATAAACAAACTCCAATGTGACTGACTGCCCATGTCAACTGTGATGTGTTGTCTTGCCCTTCAGCAAGGCCCAGCCATGTTTATCAGGCTGATGTGTTGCATTCATCTCATAATCAGATATCTTGACCTAAAAAATATTTAGATGTCCTTGATTTTTAGTAAAAACACCAACAAGCTGACATGCTAGGAGACTGTAGAGACGACTATAAATGGGACCAGCAGTGCTATGACCAGCTTTCTGAAGTGGGACACCAGCGAGGAGCCACGAAATGGCTATTGAAATATCAGTGATCAGTGTGGGAGCTGTGTTCCTAGTTGTGCTGCTATTGATGGTACTGAGCCGCTTTTCTGATCGGAGAGACAAATCTGTACAGGGAAATCCCAAGGGAAGTAAGTCTACAGGTTAATATGTATGTGTATGCGTATACGTATATATATTGGTTTTAATATAGCTTCATGAAAATATAATGAATAATGACTGGAACCCTTATTCCACACATGAATAACTAGAACACAATTCACAGAGCTTGATTATTGGTCTAATGGGTTTATATGTGTTATCATCCCCTCTCTCTATCTAACTTCTGTCTTTTCTAACTCAATCTAGCTCAATCTGGACTTCTGCACTGTCTGTATCAGTATCTTTCCCGCTCCCCATCTCCCTCCCTCCCAGGTCCTCCTAGCCGCTTCCTCATCGGCAACATGATGGAGCTGACGCATGATCATCTCCCAATTCACCTGACCAATTTGGCACAACGCTATGGAAACATTTACAGGCTGAATTGTGGAAACACAAGTAACCATCCCATTTCAGATTCAGATATATTATCATATCACATGCTCATATAAAAAAACAAGCAAGTCAACACTTTGGAAAATGTTATTGCAGACAGCAAGGTTCTGATGACACTAAACCTCTGTTATTTTTTTTCCCCCAGCCATGGTGGTACTTAATAGTGGTGAAGTTATAAGAGAAGCTTTGGTGAAGAAATGGTCTGACTTTGCTGGGAGACCAATTTCATACACCGGTAAAGTTTTTTTTCCAAAATAGTAGGCATGATTAGTGGGTCACTGTGTGTACTTATAAGCTCTACTTACTTGTATCAGGTGATATTGTGTCTGGGGGAGGGCGCTCGATCTCTCTGGGGGACTATAATGAGGAGTGGAGGGCACATCGTCGCCTCGTACACAGTGCTTTGCAGCGCTGCTGCCAGAAATCTCTGCATGACGTGATCGAGAGACAAGCACTGCATCTGCGAGAGGTACAGACGACAAGAGGAACAGACTGTACACCAGCAGACAATAACAGTGCCTTATCTAAAAACCATGATGGCCTGCAATGAGATAGCAGAAAGCAAATCAAATGTTAGGGTATTTCCAGTGTGGCCACATGAAAGGATAAAGTGTGGTTTGTTCACTTGTTAGGTTTTGATGGACTATAAAGACAGAGCTGTAGATCTCTCAGAGGATTTCACAGTGGCAGCCAGCAATGTCATCACCACATTGGCCTTTGGAAAGGAAGTGAGTATCTTTCCTCCTGCAGCTCACTTTGTACCTCTGGGTAAATAAAAGGAGTAGTGGAGATTTATAACAAAATCTGCTTTTCATCAATGGACAGTTGTGGCAGCTTGGTTGCCTGTTTATGCAGGGGACTGGGGAATTCCACTGTTTATGTTGCTCTTTTTAGCTGCTCCCATTACATAAATGCATTCATACTGTGCTATTCGGTTACTGGACAGTGCGTTTCAGTGGCAGGACATATAAAAACATAAATCTCTGTGTTTCCCAGTACGACAAGAGTTCTTCAGAGCTGCAGCAGCTGCACTGCTGTTTGAATGAGATTGTAGCTCTGTGGGGCTCTTCTTGGATTTCTGCTCTGGACTCCTTCCCACTGCTCAGGGTCAGTAAATATTAAGCAACCTGACTGTAGATCACAGGATAGTCTAACAATCATCTTTAGAATGGGATTTCACACAGTGTGACATCTGTTCTCTCAAAGAAATTGCCAAATCCTGTGTTTTCCCGTCTCCTGAGAGAGGTGGCCAGGAGAGATGAAATTATAAAAAAACATCTCAACAATTACAAGGTTGGTAAAAACAAATGCCAAGGAATAAAAGCTTGAAAATGTGTGATTGGTTTGAAAAATATGCAGTAAAGAGGTCTAATTATGTTAAATTTCTCAAAAAAACAACATGCACATGAATTTACTTGTGTGTAGTAAATTCTCTAAAAACAAAACACCTAAATGTCAAAATCACTCAAATCAAATCAAGCAGTCCCAGTCATATAAGCCTAATAAAAAAGAGAGACTTTTTAAAGTCTGCCTGGACACATTATCATAGAGCCAAAGACAGAGCAAGTATATAAAATACACGTCATAGACAGTTTGATTTTCTTTGAGGATCTATTCAGAATACTTGGTGAACCCCAGCTCTGCTATGTTCACTTTATCAGCTGTTATTTTGTTATCTGTGCAGTCACAAGACAAAAAAAATGAGGACGCCATCACAGGCTCCCTCCTCCAGGGCCTTGACAAACATCACAACACAGAAGATGGAGTGGTGAGTACATTTAACAGTGAATACCAAGGGAGATCAATTTGAAATGTGCTGGAAGCTGACCGTGGACTGAATTTAAAGGTGTCTGTACATTATCCCCCTCCTGTCTCCAGCTCCTTACAGACACTCATGTTCACCTGGCCACCGTGGATCTTCTCATCGGGGGAACAGAGACCACTGCAGCCTGGCTGAACTGGACCGTGGCCTTCCTTTTGCACAGACCAGAGGTAGGGAGCATTTTCTACAAAAAATACCTCAAAACGCAATATTTACTCACCCTGAAATTCATCTCAGAGTATCTGTCCTCTTCAGGTGCAGACCAGGGTGCACGAGGAGTTGTGTACGGTACTAGAGGGACGATATCCCAAGTACAGTGACAGACACAGACTTCCTGTTCTGTGCTCTTTGATCAACGAGGTGCTCAGACTCAGGCCGGTTGCCCCGTTGGCGGTGCCACACAGAGCCATCAGAGACAGCAGGTCAGGTGAAGCTAGAAGAAAAAAAAAGTCTAAATGAAACAGCACACAAGAAGAGTGACTAATTGTGATTGAGATAATGTATATATTAGTTGGAGCCTTTTGTTGATAAGGGCCTAGACTTTTTAAGGAACTGGTACAGGCTGATACACTAAAGACTAGTTTACAGATCCACATGTCTTAGTAGTGAAATATGCAATGGAGAAACAGACAAAGTAAAGAGACAGCATGAGACCCACTTCTGCAAATGACAACAGAATGAATAAACACTGTAAATGAACTAGAAAGGACCAAAACTGACTGAATTTGATGTCCTACAGAAAAAATACAGTTTTTAAATCTACATCTGGATCCAGATCTGTAACAAAATTCTATATGATGATTATTTACTGAATATGTAAAGTATGTTGCTATACTAATATACTTTACTTGAGTCATGTTGGGATCAGGTGAAGCTGTACATTAACCGGAAACACCACAGATCTATAGTTAAGTCTTTGTCAGTGAACAGGTGAAGACCACTTTATGGATATGCACTCATTTTATGTTGCTCTGCTTTGGATATTTTTCATACATTTTACCTGCTTTTCACTTTGAATGATGGTAAATGTATTATCCCCATGCATGTTCAGTATTGCAGGTTACTTCATCCCCAAGAACACAGTCATTATTCCTAATCTTTTTGGAGCTCACCATGACCCTGCAGTTTGGACTGACCCATACAGCTTCAAACCAGGTACTGCTCTAACTGCTGGGTGAAGTGCATTCCTTTCACTTGGCTCAGCAGACCCCAAATAAAGTAGCTACTCTCTCTCTCTCTCTCTCTCAAATTCAGAGCGCTTTCTGGAGGGGGGAGGAGGCTCCGCTCGTGCCCTGGTCCCTTTCGGAGGGGGGGCTCGGCTCTGCCTGGGGGAGTCGGTTGCAAAAATGGAGCTCTTTCTGTTCACTGCCTACTTGCTGAGAGATTTCCAGTTCATTCCTCCGGGAAGCGAGGCCTCTCTGCCCAACCTGAGAGGAGTTGCTAGTGTTGTGCTCAAGGTCGAGTCCTACACAGTTATAGCACGACCAAGACCTGGGACTAATCCCTGAACTGCAGAGCACGTACTGTTACTTATTGCTTAAACATTAGTGTGTTTTTTTTTTTTACTTTTACATGTAGATATAATTACAGAACCTTCTCATGTATGTTCATCATCAGTACTTCCTCTGTTTGTTTGCAGTATTGGATATTCTGATTAAAATAACACAGAATCTATTTGAATGATTTATTTGATAACTGCTGACTAACTCTGCTTAGGCAAAGCAAACTGCATGATTAGTACCTGCGTTAATTACAAAGTTATATACATGCAGATAATGGTGGAGAGGAGAGATTACAAGAAAGGTGAAGCAGGTCAGGCATTTATCAGAAAGGAAACTGCAACCCAGAAGTCAACAGAAGGAGAGCTTAAAACAAATGAAAACTGTTCATGTAGAGCTGCATGTGACTGAAAACCGGAGTCGAAAGCTGGGGTTTCTATAGCTAATTGTAAAGTGGAACCGGTCAAATGCTAGTAATATTGCAACAAGAGGAATGCCTGTCATAGAGTCTGACAGTACCACCTGGTGGACAAACACTGAACATGTTACTGAAAGTGGCAACCTCCCCTCAGTGGAAAATGTTCAGCAGACTCATGTTATTATTCCTCACCACTGATTAAGAGGCATGTCTTATAAAAATGTCTTCACCATTAATCAGATGATAGATCAGAGTGATGGCAGTTCAAAGTTTCTTAAACATGTGACAAACAGAAAAAAATATAACAACAGAAAAACACACAACACACAGAACATGTGAAGCATTAATAATATGTATAGGGGCCACAGTTCAGTATTGAATTGCTGGATTCATGGGAGGGGCTGGTCTTAAACTAAAAATGAGTTACCAAAATGTCAGTTCCTGAAAATGTAATTTTGAAAACTTCTGCAATTAGAAGATTTGGTAATATGCAGAAGGGATCCTCTGAGAGAAGGATGATTTCCTTTTTATTGCTAGGACTCTGTCTCCTTTCTCTCACATGGGCAACAGCTGGAGTTCTGTCATCTGGTAATTATGAGGTTAATCTGTTGTATATATATTTTGGGATATGACTCAATAAGTCTATGTTCTGTGATGTTATTTACAAAATGTTCGGGTACTGCATGATGTAAAAGAAAAATTGTTAAAATGAGTACAAACATTAGCTTTAAAAAGCATTCCAGATAGACTTGATCAAAAAAAAGAAAATAATACTTCAATATCAGCTGTGTTTAAGGGTCACCAATATTCCACACCTTAATTTTTAAGTTCTGTCAGTGAACATTGCTCTGGTAAAGGTAAATTGGATTTTCTACAGAACCACCTAATGACTTAGAAAATGAAATGCTTCTTTATCTTCTTCTCTGACAGATCATTTGGTGGTGTTTGCCTTACCTAGAGACAGTATTACTTTGCCATGTGGCATTCCCTCCATTAGATCGTGCTCCTCTATTAACTGGACTATGGCTGGACACTTTGGAACAGTTACTGAAGTAGTGAAGGCTGGAAAAGTGACAGCTCCAAGCTTTGACAGGCTCAGCCTGCTGAGCGACTGCTCTCTGAAGATTTATCACCCTGCACTCGATGATGCACGACTTTACTCTTGTGACAGTGGATCACTCAAGTCAGGTGTTTTGCTCCTTATTCCTGAGAGTAAGTGAATTGTCCTGGTGCCTCATACAATTCTTGAATAAGTTAATAGCAATATCATGGTAGTCGCATTTTTTTTTGTTCACCAGTTGCTGAGAACCCAACTCCTCAGGAGGGCAGGATAGAGCTTCAGTGTTTCCTCAATAATTATAAAGGACTATTCCAATGTAACAACACAGGGATACATATCAAGTGGAGTACTGAGAAAAATACACCAATAACTGGAGACAGATTTCAAATCGAAAACCCCTCTGAATGTTTCTCTAAACTGATCATCAAGAAAAAACTGACAGACCACCACAGGAAATGGAGATGCCACATAAGTCAGAATGATGTGGTTGAAGCCACCATCAGCTATACAACAACAATAGCAGGTACAACAGTAGTGCTCACTCCAAATGAACAATGTGCTTTTAAAGAGTACAAAGTGTAACCAGTGTTCCCTTTGCCCCAGATGAATTATGTGAAATTTGCTCATGAAAATAGATCACTTTTTCACATCTCACACACTGTATGAGAGCTTATACATTAGCTCAACTTGACCATTACACAGTACATATCCTGCACACAAACGTCACTTACTGAGCAACATAATGGTGCTTTTTTGGACCCTGTCTGGTGAAATTCTGTGAATGTTATGATCTGCACCCTCCCCCTGACCTCTGTTTGCTGCAACATTAAATACAACATAGGAACCTCACTAATGCAAACTGAAACTTTGTCAGTCTACTTCCTCTTCTGGCTGGATTTACAGCAACGCCATCATAACTTTTCACGCTCTCATTGCAGTTTTCACAGTCTCTCAGTGCTGTGCACAGAAATGGACAACAGTGCTCAAGGTTAGTTTGACTTTCTTCTGCTCTGTTGGTTTGTCAGTTTTCTATCTCTATATTGTCTGAAAGCCAATTTAATCAGTGTAGTTAACGGAGGATATTCTTATATGTATTCTGTATTTATTAATAGATAATTTACAAGACTTCTGTAAAATGGTTGTTGGTTTCCCACAGGCGGTAAAGCATATGGTCTTCTAAAGTCTCAACAGGAAGAAAAACTCAACTCCATCAATGAGGTGTGTTGAGCTGTATTTTTATGCAAAGTGTTGTCTATAGACAAGTGGTTAGACCTGCAAACATGACACCAGTGTGATACTACAGTGAGAATTTCCCCACTGTGGGACTAATAATAATATGTCTGGCTTATTTATTTATCATTTATTTTTTACTCCACCAGGCTTTTCTCTCAGATCCCCAATATGCAGAAGAGGAAGACCTTGCCTCAAAGCTTGAAATGTTCAAAAGTGAGTACTCAGTGGCTATCAAACTCTCCTCAGTGAATTGTTTTATGATTAAGTGCACAGTCATAAATTTTGGAATGAGACTGTATTTGTTTGTATTACAGAAAAATACATGGAGTTCGATCTTAACGACAAAGGAGAGATAGGTAAAACTACACTGGTCACTTATATTTTTAGCAACAGTGAGCAACTGTTACTTTCAGCAGTGACGCACAACAAAGATGTCTTCACAGATTACAGATATGAGCACCGTTAACTTATTTGCTTTACTTGAATAATCAATTTCATAGATATGATGGGGCTGAAGCGAATGCTGGAAAAACTGGGACTC
Organism: Lates japonicus; assembly: GCA_033238685.1. NCBI lineage: Eukaryota > Metazoa > Chordata > Actinopteri > Centropomidae > Lates > Lates japonicus. The sequence goes on along the minus strand of BRZM01000063.1, from coordinate 1,081,121 downwards.
GCCAAGACTCACTTAGAGCTGAAAAAGATGATGTCAGAGGTAGTTGGAGGGACATCGAAAGACACTATCAGCTACAATGACTTCCTGAATATGATGCTGGGGAAAAGAAATGCAATACTAAAACTGTGAGTATGAAATACTGGGCAGTTCAAGGAGTGGGTGGAGAGCCAAAGTTGGGTCACAGGAGGGTTAGGGTTAACAGGAATCTATACTGTTTAAATCTGGTTTACAATAAAGGCTCGTAAATCAGCTGACATGTAATTTTCTTTGTTTAAGGATCTTGATGTTTGAAGGCATGGGAAAGGAACAGGAGCAGAAAAGCACTGGACCACCTCAACGCAAAACCTTTTCAGACCTGCCCTGAAAGAGCTCTCCATCCTAAATCCATTCTTTGCAAAGGACTTTGAACTGCACTAACCCGTCTGAAAGGTGCTGGTGATACAACAAAGTGTGATTGATTGATTGATTGATTGATTGATTGATTTATTGATTTTCAGATTTAAACATCACCTAAATGCTTTAAAATCCATGTCAGTAGGGAAACAAATCTAAACATCTTGTAAAAAGTGTCATTTTTATTAAATAATGGAATCTTCATAAAATGTTGGTGCATTGTGTCTCGTATGATTAAGGCCACTGTGCATATTTACCACATTACAGGCAACTAAATCCCTTGTAAATGCTGTACCATACTCTACTTAATCTGTATAATGTGTTAAATACAAAACACAGCCTCATGATGTAGCCTGTTAAATACAGGAATATGATTACATTTTCTCCACAAGTAAAGGCCAACATTTTATAGGCCAACATTTAAGCATATTTAAAAAGACATCAACATAATGAAACAATAAAAAGTGAATAGGAAGACATTTGTATTTTGTCCCTGTTCTTACTCAAATGGGTATAAATCAATCAACATCATACACTGTATGATCAACACTGACAGTCTTGCGTCATTGGGGAACTTTATTTTGAAATTTCTGATGACCGGAAGACTTATTTGTCATCGAGCGCAGACAAATTAGCCAAGCTTGCAAATTCATGTGTTAACTAATACAGAAGGGTGAGTAAGAGTGACTTACTGTAAACAGTTATATGCATGCAAGAGCCAGTACCTCTGAATACATGTTGCAGTTGTAATAATTAATTTCCACACTATCTGTTAGACGTGTTAACGCTAACCAATGCTAGCAAGCAAGCTAGCGTGTAAATCAAGAGCTAACGTAGGTAGCAGGTTGCACACGCAAAATCAAACGGCAGATTGAAATTTTTATACAATAAATTCACATTTTTGTCCCTGAAATAACAGTTTTAGCTTGTAGCACGTGTGGTGCAATAAAATGTTAAATATGTGTTTGTAAAGTTATCATCGCCAGAATTTGAACTGCCGGTTTTTACCTGCTAGCCAACCAGTGAGGGTGTAAGATGAGTCCTAGCTCACCACAACTCTGTCTTGGTTTGACAGGAGGATGAGCAGCTCAGAGGAGGTGTCCTGGATATCCTGGTTCTGTGGACTGAGGGGAAATGAGTTCTTCTGTGAGGTTAGTCTCTTTGACTATTTTCGTTCTTAAACTGGGGTTTAAGGGTGGGGCTTGCAACAGCCTCTTCCCCAGGCTTTATGACTGCTGAACACCTGCAGCCACCTCAGTCAACTCAAAACTATGTATACATTTAAACATTATATAATTATTACAAGTAAACGGATGTGTAGAGCTACAGTGATTAGTCGCTCGACAAAAAGTTAATCAGCAATAATTCTGATAAGCTATCAATCACTTAAACATTTGCATTTGGATTTACTGTTTGTGCGCAGTCCCCTGAATTGAACATCATTGAAAACGGGTGGGTAGATTACAAACTGACACGGTAGAAGATTACTTAAAAATATCTCAGAACAGAAGTAATCTGCAATGAAGTGTGGGTGAAAATTCCCTTTTCACCTTTTCACTCACTAACTTAGTAGGGTAACCCAAGTTTTGCCACGATTTCTGTTTCTTTTTTCTGTTTTTTTAATTTCATGAAATGCAAGAGTGCATTCAAATTTGAACGTTTGACAAAAGGCAAATTTTTTAAATGTCTTGTTTGCTGCAGGGGTTACTTCTTTGTACTTCAAATATCAAAAATACATGTCATTTGCAAACTTTTCTGTACAGCTATACCTTTGGGTTTAGCACAAAGCAAGTCATTTGAAGACAGTGTGAAGCAATTTTTAAACATTTCTTAGACAAAATTATTAACTGATAAATTGAGAAAATAATCACCAGATTTATTGATAATGAAAAACTGATAGTTGCAACCCTATGGGTGTATACTATGTGAGTAAGTCTTTTATACTGCCTAGTTTTTTTGAGTTGATTTCTTCTGTTGCACTTCCTGTGTAACAGTACATCTTACATTTTTATTTCCTTCAACAGAAACTTGGAGATGGCAACTATGTTTCACACTATGTTTTTCCTAGTTGGCAATAAACTGTGCCATTTGTTGGTCTTCTATTGAGTTCAGAGTTGCCTGTTACAGCCACTTCCTTCTGCCGTTTGCTACTAATCTGTTCCACTGAAGCACACAGAGCCTTCTCACTCAAACAGCACCTTAGGGAGACATGTGAAAGGAAAAACACTTAAAATAAAACACTCAGAATAGTGTGGTGGATGTTGGCATCAGTGTCTAACACAATCCATCTCTAATTTTAACCCGTAGCTTTCTTCATTGGCAGCATCCAAGTAATCTTGTTTAACTCTTACATAATGCTTCCACATCAGTGTGCTGTTGCAGTGTGCTCTTGCAACAGAAATGAATGCAATCAATTGCCATTCATTGTCTTCTGCTGCCATGTTACAGGTTGACGAGGACTACATACAGGACAAATTTAACCTGACGGGTTTAAATGAGCAGGTGCCTCACTATCGCCAGGCTCTGGACATGATTCTGGACCTGGAGCCAGGTGAGACTATTGAGGAAGTAGCTGTGTGAAATTAGATAAAGCTGTGACAATGATTCAGCTGAATGAGTTGGTTTTAATTGACAGATGAGGAGCTTGAAGATAACCCGAACCAGAGTGACTTGATAGAGCAGGCAGCAGAGATGCTCTACGGGCTTATACACGCACGTTACATTCTCACAAACAGAGGCATTGCACAGATGGTAAGCTGTTACTTAATAACTTTGAATTCTTACATGCAGCATGACAAGAATCAGACGTGATTTCTTAGGGTTTTTGTTTTTTTTGGCACCCCTTAGCTGGAAAAGTATCAACAAGGGGATTTTGGCTATTGCCCCAGAGTCTATTGTGAGAATCAGCCAATGCTTCCTATTGGCAAGTCTGACTTTTCTTAACCATCACATTAAAAAAAAAAAAAAAAAGATCCCCTCTGCCAGAATCTTGCAGCACCTGTGACTTTCTTTGTTGTCTGATTTAGGTTTGTCAGACATCCCAGGAGAAGCAATGGTGAAGCTTTATTGCCCAAAGTGCATGGACGTGTACACCCCTAAGTCCTCCAGACACCACCACACAGATGGAGCCTATTTTGGAACAGGTTTCCCCCACATGCTGTTCATGGTGCACCCAGAGTATCGTCCAAAGCGACCAGCCAACCAGTTTGTGCCAAGGTTTGTTTGGCTTGACACCCTGTCATTTATTATTACCATTAATGTGAATTAGCATTAATGAAGACATTTGCCATTTTAAATACTTTTATTAATGTTACAGCAGTGATAGGTGACCAAAAGGCAGAATGGCCCCTGACCTCAGTAGGTCTGGGTATCAAATCTGGCCAAAGTTGTCCTCTAGCACAGAATATTGAAAACTACCAAGTACATAAAAGTTGTTATTCGACACCTGGTCAGATTTATTGTTGATCTTCAATCAGATGTTTACTCATCTAAATCATTATTTTGCCTGTTTGTATTGGTGCAGCTTGTTGCATTAGCATCAGTATTTTAAAAGCAGTTTATTCAATACCTAGTGTCTGATCTCAGATGACTTAAAAGAAATTTCTTTGTGTCCAGAAGGTGACCCTTATTTTGTGTGTGTGTGTGTGTGTTTTTTTTAGGCTATATGGTTTCAAGATTCACCCAATGGCTTATCAGCTTCAACTTCAGGCTGCATCAAGTTTCAAGAGTCCAGTCAAGACAATTCGCTAGAACTCCGGTTTGACAAAGATAGTGGACTCAAAGACTTTGTTGTTTACTACTTGTTTGAAGCAATGAATTATATATTCCCAATAAATGCCCGTACAATTCTCCAAACTCACCTCTGTGTTGAGACACTTTTTCAGATTTAGCCATTATCTTTCATTTAGTGAAACTATTTTTCTGTATTAAACATGTTATCATTCCCTTAATTTATGTAATCTAATCTTTTCACATTTTCAGGTTGTTTCTCAAGAACAAAAAAAGTAGCTTTAACTCAGTGGTTACAATTTGCTCTGTGGCTTAATTGCAAGTGATTGAATGTAACAGGAAATCTTGCCACCAGCCCCCCGACAGGTTTGCCTTATCAGTGAAATGGTCAGTCAGTACTCATGAAATCTAACATTAAAGTACAGCAGATCATATTAATTTGTGCTGCAGAACGAATGTTGAAATGTGCATAAGATTTTATTCTGTTGAGATGAAGGATTTTAGTTGAAAACAGCAATATTTATAAATGTGATGAGGTGCTATTTCCAAAAAAACATGTATACCAAATTAGAGGCAGGAAGTAAGAGCTCATCTGTAAAATGGACCTATGCTTGAATTCAGTTTCATTTTTACAGTGTTCAGATTGCTTGAAATTCAGTGGCTATACTTATGCTTGATTGTCGAGGCAACTGTAACAATATTTTCATGATAATTCTGTATTTGTAGTTTCATCTTGTTTACATTATGGTATTGCCATCTAAACAGATGTTATGCTTTCAAGAGTTTGGTGTCGATTGAAGATGCAGCAACATCCACTATGAAACAAGTGAATGCCATTAAATATTTATTTCTTACCAAAATCTCATTTGTGTATGCTTCACATATACACAGCCCACCAAAATGCAAAATAATGCATATTTTATTTTTTTCATTAAAAAGACAGGGATAAGTCACAAAGCAACAATATTTTCCATTGTCTAAAAACTATTTTTTTCATGTGAAATTCTAAATTTTTCTTCCACGAGAGTTTGCTGTTGCTGTCCATGTAGCTACAATACCAATGGCTTCTTTTTGGGTTAAAAAAGTTTGCTAACAAACATGCTATCTAAAAGGGATTCATATATTTTAAGTTATCTCCTCCTCTATGGAAAAGTACAGGAAAACAGCGAGTGAGAGAGCAATCTACTTAGACTATATGGCAAAAAGGCTTTACAAACTTGGTTGATAATGAATGCAATATTTAACATCGTGACATCTTTAGTGGAAGCCTGGAAAGCCAGCTTGTGTTGAAACATCACAGTACATCAAATCACATGAAACATTTCCTACTTTACAAATAAATTACTGTATAGTAGACCATGTAAAAAAGACAAATTGTGCTCCTATGAGAGAAAAGCCACATTTACTGGGGACAGCTGCCTTCACCTCTTACATGTGTGGTTTACTGTGACAGACAAGCTTTTGTATTTATTGACCTCACTTGGCTGAACATAAATGTACATTTAAAGTAGGGATGGATATACATATATGGACATTCCTCATACAATCATATGGAGGTCTGTAGTCTTACAAAGAATATCAAAACCTGAGATAAACAGACCAAAGCTTGTAAAACGTTTCTTATCAACCATATATATTCAAAGCAAGTATGACTTCTATGCTACTGAACAAAACGTAGAGCTGAGGGAAGCACTCCATTGTCTTATGTAAGTTGTGAAGGATTTGATAAACTTGGTGGACTACAAGAGGAAACGAATAAGAATGATTCAGGGTGTCAGGCAAGACAGATAAGAAAGGACTTAAATAGAGACCTCATAATTCAGTAAACAGCACAATGGTAACCTACAATTTCATGAGCAGATGGATATGAATAACTTAAAAACCTCAATTTGTACAAATACTATAAAAGCATTAATTCTATAAAATAGAGAAATATTTCAAAATAGATCCATTTTTAGTTCAAACTTTACAATAATGTGTAGGCTACCTGTTCTTGGCTGGTTGGGGGAAGAAAAGATTTAGGTTTTCTGTTTTTGTACCTGAGCAGTGAACAAAGCCAAACAAGCTGTCCAAATCTGAGCACAGAAATATCTTTGTTCACATATAGATGCGAGGTATGTCATTTCATTAAAAAAAAAGTCTCTCCTGAATTAAATAGACAAGTAAACAATAACAACAACAAAAAAGGGTTCCCTTGAATGTAGTCTTAACGTTTCCCTAGCAGCACCGAGGGAATGAATGCTGATAATGGCTGTCTAAACTAGAACGGAAACAGTGCAATTGTATAAAATTAAAATGTAAAAACCACTAGGTAAATAAAAGCATTTAAAAGCGCACATAACTGAGATCACTTAACTGAAACTGCTGTCTTTTAACCAATAAAAGTGTATTTGCTAAGCTTCTTGAACACCAGAATGAAATTAGCTTTTAATGAAAACTTGAGCACTGTGCAGCCCTCCTCTACCTAATGAACAGCTCAACTGAAGAAAACAAGATACTACTAACATTTATCTACTTTGTTCTCAATAACTTCAGGTGCAGATTAGGGGATATTTTGTTCTTAGATATGTGTATGCGTAGATAGAGCTGGTCAGTGTGTGTCGACTGCTGCACTCTGATGATGGGATGTCGGAGGTGGAGAGTTAAAGGAATAAATGAAGGTTGGTGATTCAGTTACAATGCTGATGCTCCGCCATGTTTCTCCTGCAAGAATTGGTAAAGTCAAGATTGTCATCTTTTATTTATTTATTAAATGGTACTTAATGGAATAGTTAGACGTGCTGGGAAATACACTTTCTGGCCAAGAATTAATAGTAGAAGATAGAGACCACTCTTGTGTCCTTTTAAATATGAAGCTACAGCTAGCAGGAGATTTAGCTTAGCTTAGCTTAGCTTAGCTTAGCTTAACGTCTGGGAGCAGGAAAAACAGCTAGCCTGGCTTCAGGAAGTCAGTGCTCCCAGCCAGGAAATAGTCTGGCACAAAACCTCCCCTAAACCACAAGCTGACATTTTTGAGCCCTGATTTTTATATTGATAAAGCAATTGAGATATATTGTGTTAATTGGTGTTTTTTTTTTTTTTTTTTTAACTTTTGGACAAAGACAAGCTAACTGTTTCTCTCTGTTTTCAGTTCTTACCCTAAGCTAACCCTCTCCTGTCTGTAGCTTCATATTTAACGGACAGCATCCAGCAAGGCAAATAACCGTATTTCCCATATTCCGTCTATTACTGTTTTATGTCATATTTACAGGGTTTGTACCTTATCTTGGTCAATATCAGAGTCTGCAGTTATGACAATCCTCTTCTCCACACGAGTCTCTGAAGATCCACTTTTCACTACCTGTTGGGAAAAGGAAAAAAATATCACTGAAAGTCAAAAAAAAAAAGAAAGAAGGAAAGAAAGAAAAGGCATAAGCAGGATTTGCTCTGCTGACCTTTGAGATGTGAGTGGTGGTGGTGGTGACTGTGGTGCCACTAGTGGCCTCTGAGGTAACGGTCATGGAGCTGGACACAGTTGTGCCATCTTTGTCCTCGTCTGTCCCATCAACTGTCACCTGAGGAAAAACACCAGAGAAAAGGTAGACTGAGTTATTGTTTTAGATGATGTGACCCTGAGCTTCAGCCAAGGAAGGTGCTGTGCTGCCTCGTGCTCATTTCGGAGCCCCCTGGCCTGGTCCTCCCAGACCTGCTTGTGGTCAGCTTGTGCTGCCACCTCCTCCATGCAATATCGCTACAGAGACAGATCTGGGCTGAGCAGGTGCTGGAGCCCCTACCTTTGAAGACTCATAGGTGATGGTCTTGGTCGGGACGATTGGGACCTCTGTGGTGGAGATGCCAGTGGGTAAGGAGTTGGAGACTGCTGTGATGGTGACTGTCTGGGTCTGCACCAGAGGGGGCTGTGGATGGGAGCATAGCCCCATGAGTGGCTGTTTAACCAGACACTTTGCACCTCACAGCAACCATTTTATTTCACACCATGCATTTCCCTTCCAAGCCTTTGCTGTGTGGATTGATTTTCACAGCGACAGCCCTTTCTTCTCACCAAATTTGTTTCAGTTAAGATTTTTGGAAACAACCCTGTTAATCCCCTTCCCACCACCGGCTATTACAGAGGGAAAAGGGAAACGGAAAACATCAAGCCATAAGTGGGTTGGCAAGAAGATGAAAGTAAAGTCAATGCGTCAGAAACGTTTTGTGGCAGAGAAGAATGTGCTAGTGTCCATCACCATAGTTAAGAACTTGGCACACCACTGTGCAACACATCTGCAGCAACCAGTTACATTTGACTATGAGGATTCACACCACACTAACACTGCCTTGACAGATTTTCAGGTTTAATGCAATGGTGCTGCAAAAGAGTGAGCAAGTGTGGCAGTCTTGAAATCATTCAAAGGCCAAGCAGAGACAGAATCAGCATCACCCTGAGGAAGTCAGGAGGCTACCTGGAAGCAGCGTATGACCTGCGGACCATCGCTCCTGAAATAGGAGGCTGGGGAAGATCCAGCTATCCTCCCAGAGCGCTCCGACGCTCCGGGATACGATCCGTCTTCCTCCTGCGTCTCATCTAAAGCTTTACAGTAGGGTTCGAGGGAGGGAGGCAACTGCGCCATCTCCACCTCCACGATGGGCACCAGGGAGGTCTCAAAAACTACAACCTCGTCCCGATCGCACGACTCCTCAACAGGAGCACCGTGGGCTTCGACGCCATCGGGCTCACTCTTGCGGCACACAGCGGGACTGGGTGCGCCTGACAAGCCCAGACTGCTGCTGGTTTCCTCATGTGGAGACTTTGTCTCTGAACCATTGCATAGGGAACTAATGCACACACGCTAAAAAAGACAAAACATAGTCACTGTGTGATCATGGGTAGGTGAAGTATTTCCTACTGACATTATGAGTAAAACAAACCCAATTTACAGAGATTATAAATATGTATGCATGCAAGTTAAACATATGCAACCAAGTATAAATTATGTACACCAGTATCCATTTTATGAGGCACTACAGTTCTATAGGAAGACAGTGGTGGCCTAATCAACACTGTTTTAACGCCACAGCTTATTCCAGGAAAGTGCATCACAGTGGGCCACATTCTACCCTTTTCCATACCACACATGCCACAGCAGGTGACCAAATAAAGTGGATACTGAATACAGGTTTAGCTGCGTATTGTAGATTTTATGAATATAATTTAGTATGTGTAAGAATGAAATGGATTTTTCTTTTGTTTGAATCTTCATTCAAAAGCGAGGGATTACAAAAATGACATACCCTGCTAGTAAAGCCAAGGACTTAAACATAATATAATGAAAGAAAATATGAAACTTCAATGACAATATCTGCGCTCCTTGACAGGGACAAACAGCCATATGTACTGTATATGGAATGCCTTTTATTCTTTGGTCAAAGTTGATTGTCAAAAAGTCATGCAACAAGAAATCTCTTGGAGTCGCCACATACTGCCTTGCCAAATACTGGTGAAGGACAAAGAGGTTAATATGTATTACAACTGAGCTGCCTTGAGGTCTCCTATCACAGGAAACACTTTACTGTGACAAAGTAACCAGACCAAAATGCAAGTCTTTGAGTCATGTTAGTGCTTACTTCATGTGTGTCCTGGAAAAAGTATATATATATATATATGTGTGTGTGTATCCCCAAAAAAAACACATCACAGTGATCAGCTTATCCAAAAACAATATCCTAAGACAACTGACAATATAAATGCACCTCAGAATGTGTATAAAAGCAGGCTCAGAGTGATATGGTCAGACATTAAAAACCAGATAAAAGTCAATTCTTAAGTTATATTGGTTGACTGGTTGGTATCTTTAAAGTCCAGACAATATCACAGAAAATGCAAAAGAGTGATGGGTTGATTGTCATTTTCAGTCCTTATCAGTCTTTGGAGAGCACGTCTGTTTCTGACTGGAGAAGTCAGGGAAACTGTGCCGCAGTGGGAAACAGAAGGAATGAAAGTCTTGTTCCACAGAGGCCAGAAAAAAATAGAGGGAGGGGGCAGCTTCTCAAGTGGAGCAGAGGATGAGGGATGAAGAATGCTACAAGTGATGTTGCAGAGGCGGCGGAGGAAGGAGGAGGAGGAAGAGGAGGAGAAGAAGAAGAAGAGAAAGCTAGAGGTTGATGGGTAGATGGACTAGGCGCGGTCTCCACGGGTCACACTCACACCTGGTGTGGGGGTTTTCCGCAGGGTCGAGACGGCCCCTCAGCTGCGCTTGGAGTAGAAGTCTAGCAGGGGGCCGCGCGGGAGGCGGATGACAAACTGAGGGGGAGGGAGGAGGAGGAGGAGGAGGGAAGAGAGATGAGAGGGAGGAATTTTGAAATGTCTGCAATGACCGACAGTGAACTGAACTTAAAAGCCAGAGCTGGGCAATAACTTTGATCTAATTTTGATCTAACAGCATACCGCAAGTGTTGATATTAACAGAAATGTGATTTTGATAGAAATTGTTGCTGTCCAGAGCATGGAAATGTTACTGGCACATGCATTTTAATATGCATTTTTAAACATTTATTTCCATGTCATACATTCCACTGAAAAGACAGAAAGTCATCCACACTTGCAGTTATCAAATAAGATATGCATTTTATAGTTTTAGAGAGAGGAACTATCTCAGTAAGCTGTGGTCAACTTAGACGGTCAAGCCAGAATAAGCTTAGGCCTCTAGTCTGAGGATGTTAAACTGGGGCAGAGACCCTGTGCGGTGTTAGAGAATCATATCAGTAGCTTAGAGCCTGTAGCAGGTATCTACATAACCAAGTACAGCTTATTTAGTTCATTAGCTCTAGCAGGACAAATTCTGCTGCTGTGTGTCAAACTTGCAAAGCGACATTTTCTGCTACCTATAAATATTACTTCCTCTCTCACAGAAGAAGTTTTGTTCTCAGTCTTACAATACAGTTACTTTCACTGACAGTTAAGCAGAAAGACAAATTGGCGTGTAAGGCTGAGCATAAACACTGTGTGTCCACTCCACTAAGCAGACAATATTTGAGTATTAAGTATTGAGTATTAAGTATTTCAGTGTAACTCTAATTCATCCTGACAATATCATACACTTGGGGGCATTAATCTGTGTGTAAAAGTGGTTCATGTCCACGCAGTTATGATGCACTTGAATTAATGTCTCCCTGAAAGGCATGCAAAATGATCCTCAATAGATTACATTTATTTAAGTGATAGCAGCTCAACTAGATTGGCGTATCGGTTTCTCGTCCACTTAAAAGCTTTCATACAATCACAAGTATATTGTTATTATTGTGTGTGGGACAAAAACTGCTGGTACAACTGTGAATGAGGCCTTGTCTCTTCATGGAAAAACTACCAAGGCGTGGAGAGAGCAGCAGCCAAAAAAGGGGTAAAAAAGCAGCGTGAAAAGGAAGTGTGCAAAGCAAAAAAACCAAACAAAAGTATTAAATGCAGAAAGAAAGCTTAACAATGGAGGAAGGACAGAGAAGAGGGGAAAAAGTTGACTCTGCTCAGCGTCAGAACGTGCAAATATTCAAGAGGAGTGGTCATCTCTGAGTCATGCAGTACATCTTCAAAGTCTGGTCTGTCAGTCATGCAATACGAACACGTCAGGGTTGAGAGGCATCCAATGCAGGTAAGATGAACCCAAGCGAGTTCACAGAGTATTCAATTTGTCCCAAAGATGCTTCGCCCACATCAGTCTTTTTTAAGTGACAGAGCAAAAGCACAGACCCTATTCAACAAGTCAAACTGCATTCTTCATACACATGCATGTGACACATACCACATGCTATTGTCTTGAATAGGTCTGCACATGCACACATAATCCATTATACTCAAACAGTCAGAGAACCAAGAATGACAACTAGAAGAGCCTGACCCCTCTTGTATATCTTCAATTACTCAAACACAAGATGTTAACGAAAATTTCAGGTTCTTCTGTTCCATTACAAATCCATGCACAGACACTGCTCACATTAGTGCAGTGATGTTTTCCAAGCACGTATGATAATCTCAGAAGACAGATGCAGAACCAAGGAAAACAACTGTGACAAGGTAAATACATGTATAAATTTAGCCAAGTCAGTTCAGGAACTGATCATCTTGATTGATTAATGATTTAATTCATTAATTTGCATGATTTCCTCCAATTCCTAAACTGATGCACTTCTACTAAATCAAGTACCTGGCAGCGGGTGGTTTTTCTGCGTAAGACTTACCCCATCCGCACTGGACAGAGGCTGACCATTGATTCCCAGTGTGCGGAACGGAGAGTGTGTGGACAGGCGCTTGTCCCACTCACTGGGCCTGGGCTCCGGGACAGCTTCCATGAAGTTCTTCTTCAGCTTACTGATGCTGGCGTGATGTCTGAGCAGGTCCTCCTGAGGCTTACTGAACTCCTATACAGAGGAAAGTTGAGAAGAGAAAGACAGTGTGGTGGTGGTGGGGTGCAGGAAGAGGGTGACAGGAAATATGGTAGAGAGACAAGTGGAGCAAGTACGAATGAGAGCAGGTAATGAAGGTTGGATGGGAAGGGAAAGGGTAGATAAAGGATATGTTCATAGTTGGCAGAAAGGGAGAGATTAACAAACAGGAGAGAATAGAGAAAAGTGGGGGGAAAAAAGTCAGATTTATGTTGCTTTTCTGCCGTTTCTGCACAATTTCTGTTGATTTATTGCTGATTAAATACATAAGCAGAAGCAGGGTTAATTGCTGATTCTAAAGGAACATAAATTAAAAGGACCAATTAAACTAGACGATCATATTATGTGGATTCTTGATAGATTATCAGCGACTCCTTTTCAAAATGTAAATTAAGTCTGTTCAGCTGATTAATGAGGCCAGACTTTGGTTTATAAAAGGAAAGGTTCAGAGGAGTCTGTGCCATGATTTATCAAAGTCAATTATTACTTGGCGATCTCAGTGGGTAGAGGCTATTAACTACACAACACAGCATTAAGGATCTATTTCATAGCATTAGGCTTGCAGTGAAACACATTGTGAAAACAGGCCGCAAATCAAAGAGCAGGAGAGGTGATGGTAGCAAACATGGTACAAGTTGTCAGAGATGACGCCTTGGTATAAATGGAAACCTGTTCATTTAATACAAATGAACAAAAAGCAACAGTAGCAGCACTGATTTGGCAACATTTAGCATCAAGTTGATCTTTATGGACAACTGGAAGATACAGATAACCATCTTTCCAAACATACTGCAGGAAGTGTTCTGGTTTATATTAATCATAACTTATTGTGGTGCTAAAGAGCAACTTAATGGTAAGTGTTTCTCCAAACGTCATTCCTTTCATACATAACAGCAAAAGTGTATCATTATTTTGATTTTCATTTCTATGGTCATAAGATTTCATTTGCATAATTGCTGAGAAAGTGCAATGCATTACTGGCAAATTAGAAAATGAGATGGAAGTTGAAAAAGCAGAAGCAGGAACAGGAGAATACTGATGATCTAGAAAAAAAATCATATAAAAATGGAGCAGCTTGTGAATTCTGGCTTGAAAAACTAAAAATTAGAAACGCTCTTGCAGTCTGTGATTAGCTTAGACCTTAGCTCATCAACCGCATTCCCAGTGCTGATCACTAGGGACAGTTTAAGGATGCTATGGACTGCAGTATCCTTAACAAGTTTCCTTACCATGACCTAAAACTTATTTGTTTTAAGTTCAACAGCACTCTCCTGAAACAACCGGATTAGGGTTACATTTCCACACGCATACACATTTATCATTTAATCTACAGCCAATCATTAACACTGATGCAACAAAAAAGAAAGTGTGAATCATGCCACATGCAAGCGTGATATTAAACAGCAGCCAGTGTGCCAAAGAGCAAGAAAATACAGCCAGATAGAGACTGACATCTCCAGAAGGAATACAAACCTCCAACATTAAAAGGCTATGTCTGATATAAATTGAGTCACCCTCAATTTTCTTAGCTCTTTTCTGTGAAAAATGAAAAGAACAAAAAAGTGTGGGTTTGTTTCAGTTTCCCTGTAAGCTGGCATCAAACTGCCACACCTTGGACATGCATACTACAAAGTTCACTAAAATGTTAATACAACAGACGAGGAATTGTGAGGAATCCGCATGCAAAATAGTTGGAGACAAGTGACCCTAGGGGTCAAACTGCAATGTACTAACAAAGCAAAGAACCTGAGGCTCTAGAGGACTGACTTAAGGTTACATTTTTATAATGAGCAAAGAAATAAAGAATGGTGGAGTGACAGAAATGTGGTGAAACACCATTTATCATGCCCCCTTTTTTAGTAAAGTGCATTTAACCTATAATCATGCATGTGTGCATTCCAGGGTTTACAACAACAGCAAGCAATGAGAGGAAATGAATGGCTTGTTAACTTTTACACAGCTTGTATGTGTGTAAAACACACTTGAGACAAGCATGATTTCTTTATAATAAAGTTATGGTTACTCAATATTTATGTATTCTATCTATTCGTACATTTTTCTACCTCTTAAAATATACTGTATGTGCATCGAACCTGATGTGGATTTCATTTAAGACCTAGCCGTATGGAAGCACAACATGAGAAGAGGGTGAAAATTAGTCTTTTGGATGAAAAGCTCGGTATCATCAGAATGGAGAACGGAGAAATGGCTACGGAAACACACACGAGGCTAAGAATCTGACCTTTCGCAATCGCACCACCTCCGTGCTTGTCACCTCAGACTTGTGCTACCCCGGGGAGGAGAGAGGGACACAGGTTAGGATTCTCTGCTGGTCAGCTTTAACACTCACAGCTCAGCCACAGTGGAAACATGTCTTCTATGCGATGACACGCAAGAGGCCAGTGTCTGACACTAACCTGAATGTCCCCATTGATGGTGGATATGAGTGACGACTCTACTTCTCCCTGGTCCCTCCACACTGCTGGCTACAGCAGCAAGAGAGACACAGTTCACACTCAGACACAGAGAACAATCTGTGCTTGCTACTTTTTTCACTATTAAAAACTATTTAAGAAGAAGAGCTGTTCTTGTAGTTTCGTTTATCTACAATCAAAATACCCATGCAATCACTATGAGGACACATCATAAGTAATTTGTTGATCTTTCACTGCCACCAGCTATCCTATTAGGCGTACATAGTTTACACACATACATAATGGCTACATTTTTCCTGCACATGAACGTCTAGGCTTCTGCTAAAATTACATCACCGACGTGTAAAACAGTGATCACAGGAAATGAATACCTTGTCCTCAGCCGCAACCTCGATTTTGGAGGGCTCCACAGCTTCTACGGTGACCTCCAGCTTTCTTTCCTCTTGGCGGCTGGTTTTGATTGGAGTGGAGGTCTGGGGCTGGTCGAAAGGGGCCATGGGGATCCCCGCCTCAGCCAGAGCAGCCTGGGAGAAGACCGGAGCACTGACAGGACGGGCGCCCCTCTGTGTGCTCACCACTGGACAGGCCAAAGACAGACCAAATGAAAATGTTAATAAAATCTTTTAGCACAAAATATTGTGGAGGGATAAGATTCTGACATGATCATGATCATCTGACATGATCA
Source organism: Lates japonicus (assembly GCA_033238685.1). Lineage (NCBI taxonomy): Eukaryota > Metazoa > Chordata > Actinopteri > Centropomidae > Lates > Lates japonicus. Next base: position 1,065,467 of record BRZM01000063.1, on the reverse strand, counting down.
AATCACCCCAGGGACTAAAATCAGTATTGAAACCGCTGTGAATACACACATACAAAGACACACAATAGCACATCTATGCACACAACTACATCATACTTACTCTCTCAAGCCTGATCAGGTAAGTGCACACACAGCAGAGATATAATGTACCTTAAATGCTTTGTCGACTCCCTTTTATAAAGGACAAGCAAGTGACAGAACCCGAGGTGGGCCAGAAGCGAATGAGAGCAAAAGCGCAGCTCTTGTTACGATCCGATGACGGATGCAAAGGCAGATGATGTTAGGCTGCAAAGAGCTAAAAAGCTCAATGAGGTTGAACTGGTGAAATGTGATGATTAAGAAAGCATCGCAGAATTCTTCAATCTGCAAAACATAGCAGAGTTTGAGGTCCTTGAATGTGCATTGCCACATTCCCCTGTGATGAGAAGTCAGTGTATCGAGTAAACAGGCTGCAAAATGTTAATATGCCTTTCATGGAGTGAAGAAAGTGTGGCCATGTGTTAGCTGTTCATCTACAAACAAAACAACAAAGCAAAACAGGTCAAAAAAATACCTGACTCTTTGAGGCCAGCATCTAGCAGAACAAACCAATCATCATTGACATGTGTATATGCGGGTGGACGTCTTTCCTCCAGGATCCGTTTCTCAAACATCGGTCTCGTTTCGGAAATAGCAATCCTCGTTTTGGCCACAGCAGTTGGAACTCTGACCTCTGCTGGCAACTGGATGCGCTCACGGACAGCGACTAATACAAATATACAATCAGGTATTATTGTGGAGATAAAGTTAGGACACCTGTATTTACAGTGAAACAGACAGCCAAACTAAACCGGAGTAAAACTGTTAAACGACAAATTAAATGGCTGCCTGGAGTTGAGACACAGTAGGTGCACAAATTAAGAGGGCAGATCAAATGTCAAAGAATAACTGTATGTTCCAAAATATACTAAAATAGAAATGTTTGTATGCACAGCTGGACTAAATCATTTAGATTCTAAGATTCTTCTTATTTCATATCCAGAAAAATAAACCAATCATCTCCCACCCTTCTTTCAGTGGCTGCCACTGCATGGACATTATGCTCAACCACAGTGACTAACACGCAAACATAAAGGTAAATAAATCTGAAGCAAATTTATTTTTGATGGAGCTATTTTAGGTTTCAAAGCCTCAGGTGCATGACAGCCTAGGCCTTTTAGCACAGTGTATGCAAACCCTTTGGCAAAATGAGGTACCTGGTGGCACGACAACAGGCTTCTTTCGGATGATGTCAAACAGGACAAACCAATCATCTCCTCCTTCTCTCTCTGGTGGTGCAATTTGGATCTGTCTCATTTCAGACAAACGTGTCTCATCTTGCCTCCTGTCCACACCAATTATCATCTTCTTCTGTGTTCTAGTCTCTGTGGTTGCCACCTCAAACGTCTTCCTCATATCCGGCATAATCTTAACAGGGGTAACTGGCACAAACAGAGTCAAATGAACTGAGTGACACTAGCATATCCACTGCAAATATGTTAAACCCTAAAAGCAAGTTAGAAGCTGCAGAAATCTACCAATGTGCACAGAGTATAGGTCATAAAATATAATGTTCAGAGTGAATTCTGACAGAATGCAAACATATATTAACTGAATACCTGACGGTAGTATGACTGCTTCTTCGCGAACAGCATCAAACAGCACAAACCAGTCATCTTCTCTCTCTGGCAGTGGCTGAGAAGGCTGCCACCTAATCTGGTCAACCTGCTGCACCTTCTGCTCTACGCTTTTCACTTCAGGTTCAACACTTGTATAAATTTGGCTTGGAACTGCCAGAGAAACTGAAAACAAGCAGAATTTAAACTTCAGCATCAGCTGCGTGTGGTGAATCTGACAGAAGAAGATTTTCTAAATGGAAATAATTTTATTTTGCTTAACGCACGGTTCATTTGTAAGCGTCTCCTTTGGTGTAATATGTGTGAAAATATAATAAAGACATTTGAACGCCGGGTGTACCTGGGGGCACATATGACGTCTCTCTGGGAACAACATCGAGCAACACAAACCAGTCGTCATCTCTTTCTCTCACAGGCTGGGATATTTTCAGCTCTGGAATAATTTGCGTGGGAAGCTTCTTTTCCTCTCTCTGCATCACAGTCTCTTCAATTACAACCTCCTTCCTCGACTCCAGTGCTATTGTTTTAGCCTCAGCAGAAACGCCTTCTTCAGGATAAACCTGAACATACTCTGCCACGGTAACTAATGACAAAGAGAATGAATGAGCACTGTAAGCCAAGATGGCTACAAAATAAGCTTTGAGCTAAGGAACACAAAAGAAAGTTGGCAATACCTGGTGGCACAAATGATGGTTCTCTAACAGGAACATCCAGCAGCACAAACCAGTCATCTTCTATCTCTCTCACAGCCTGTGGCAGGGCTACTACTGGCTTTTCAATCAGTTCTCGTTTTATTTCTCTGTCTTCTACTACAAACTCCACTCTTTTTTCTCTCTGCTCAATGGTTGCTACTTCAATCAGAGAGACTCGTTCTTCTGGTGACACTTGAACACGCTCCACAACAGCAACTACAACATAAGACATAAAAATCCTCAGACACTACAACTAGTACACTCTTATTTAAGAATAAATGCATCTCCAAAGCTCAGGATGATTGCTTGCTTTCATAAAGCTGTGAAGCAGTGTGGGGGATTTTAGCAATACCTGGAGGCACGTATGACGTCTCTCTTGGGATAACATCCAGCAATACAAACCAGTCATCATCTCTTTCTCTCACAGGTTGTTGTGGGATTTCTTGAAGATATCAAAAGGTGATAAAATTAGGTGATAAAATTAGTGTGCAAATCTTTATGGGGGGGACCCAGAAGGAGCATAAAAGAAAGTTGGCAATACCTGGTGGCACAAATGATGGTTCTCTAACAGGAACATCCAGCAGCACAAACCAGTCATTTTCTATCTCTCTCACAGCCTGTGGTGGTGCTACTACTGGCTTTTCAATCAGCTCTCGTTTTATCTCCCTGTCCTCTACTACAAACTCCACTCTTTTTTCTCTCTGCTCAATGGTTGCTACTTCAATCAGGGAGATTCGCTCTTCTGGTGACGCTTGAGCATGCTCCACAGCAGCAACTATGACAAAAGACATAAAATTCCTCAGACACAGCAGACAGTATGTTCTTTTTTATGAATATAAGCGTCTGCAAAGCTCAGGATGATTGCTTGCTTTGATAAAGCTGTGAAGCAGTGTGGGGGATTTTAGTAATACCTGGTGGCACATATGATGTCTCTCTGGGAACAACATCCAGCAACACAAACCAGTCATCATCTCTTTCTCTCACAGGTTGTTGTGGGATTTCTTGAAGATATCTTGGTGCCTCCTCTATTATCTTTCTCTCCTCAACAACCACCTCTCTAATCTCTTCATCTGCTGCAGCTCCAACCACAGAGACAAAACTTTCTGCCTCCTTCTGGTCTTGTCCCTCCAAGATAACTGATATAAATAGAAAGAGTTTTAACACAAGTGGCAAGCACAGTATAAGGCATATAATAATGTAAGGCACAAAGGGATTCAGCTCTTTCTGTGACAGTCTGGGGTGGTGAGATCTCTGGTGCACGCCATACTTCCTCTTCTCTTACTTTCCTCTCTTCTATTATAATTTCTGTTTTCTCCTCAACTGTTGTAACCTCAGTCTTTGAGATGATATATTCTCCTTTCACTTGAGCAAGTCCCACAGTGGTAACTAATGATGAGAGTAAAGACATATCTTTGAACTTGGGAATAAACATGCAGTGATGACTTGCAAGAAACAACTTCCAATGTGTAGCTATTATCAAGACTGCAAATCCCCAGTGAAGCATCTCTAAAATCTCACTGTAGCTCATGACTGAAAAACAACACTTAAATTGGCCTGGATACATGACGGAAAAAATGAGGGCTGTAGCAGTTTCTGAACCCCACCCCACCCCCAGAACATCTATGTCAACCAATACTTTATGTCAGCTTTACTGTCATTACTTCCACTACACTTGGTCAACCTGAATATAACCCAGAGCCAAACCCAGTCCTTTAAATGTCACATTTTATTTATAAGCAAAAGGGAAGAGCACCCAAAACAAGCAAGGAACAAACATGTTCACTTCTCCTTTAACTTCAGGTTTCTGTTGAACGTACACCAAAAAAAAAAGGGGGGGGGGGGCGACTGTGGTGATATTAAAATATAGAGGTCTGAAGCTGTTCGCATAATGACATACTGTACCTGGTGGTTGGAAAACAGCTTTGTATGGAGGTCGGTCAAAAAGTATGAACCAGACATCTTTATCTTCCACCTGAGATTGATCCTCAGCCTGAAGCCTCTCAGTGACCTCTCTCTCAGTTCCCTCCTCTAGCAATTCTGTCTCATGCCATGTCTCTCGTTTTTCTAACCTCTCCTCTGATGTTACACCAGCCTGTACCTGCACGTCTTCTATATCCTCCTCTTCTTGCCCCCTCTCATCTACAATAGTCACTCTCTTAATCCTTCTCTCTACCTTCTGATATGCCACCGCAGAGGTGGTGCCAACGACATCTGGAGAACCAAACTTCTCCTCTACCTCATCTTGCCATTCCTTTTCTATCTGGCGTAGCTTGTCTCTCAAACTGTCATCTAACAGACTCTCATCTGTCACCTCTTCTACACTCTCCTGCTTCATCTCGACCTCTTCATCTTCAGGCAACAAGCCTTTTAAAAACACCCGCTTTATTTGCTCATCCAACTCATCCTCCTCTTTTGTCTCTATCCTCCTCACAGATTTCGTCACCACTCTTTCTGTTATACCTTCCACTTGTATTTGTTTATCCCTCTCCAAATCTCCTTCTTCTTCTTCTCTTAACTTGTCTACTTCCTCCTTCCCCAATTCTTCCTCTATTACTTCTTGAAGTCTCTCTGCCAGCTCATCCACTTCTTGGAGCCTTTCCCCCAAATCCCTCACTTCCCTCAGCGTTCTTTCTAAAAGATTTGCCTCCATCAGCTTGTCTACCAAGGTCACTTTTTCCTGAAGCCCCTGAATGACTTGCTCACGGGTCAGTTCCTGCTCATCCTCCTCTTGGAGCTGGAACTGAGCTTGGGGAGAAACTGGGAGGAGCAGAGGTGATGGTAAAACTATGAACCATAAAACATAAAACTTAAGTTTGGTTAATAATGCAGGCTGTTTACATGTCATACTTTTGCACAGAGTCACACTCACATGGTTTTTCAACACTCTCAAGTGAAGGCAGGGTGAAGACTCGGTCAAAGTACAGGAACCAATCGTCTTGCTGTTTCAGCAAAGGTTGTAAGAGCCTATCCATTGAGCTCAAGCTGAGCTTAACTGACAAAATCAGAGAGGCAATACTCAGCACTTTCATACCAAATGAAAAAACTCAATCAAATCTCAAACTGCAAACAGCTGAAAACAAAAGGCAGAACAGTGCGGTTTCTATTAAGAGCCTTGGAGGACAATGCAGCATACAAACAGTGGCAGATGCAATCCAACTCAGAGTAATAGGGATTGCAGGGTTAGTATTCCTCATTACAAACTGTTAAATAACAATTTGGCAGGTGTTGCAAGTGAAGATACCTGGCTCTTTCACAAAATCAAAAGGTGGGACAAAGGGGAAAGGAGGATGATGATACATCAGATCAGACCACTCGTCCTCCTTTGTCCTCTGCTGCTGCTCATCAGCTGCCAGCTCCTGCCACGGCTGGCTGACCGTCTGGGTGACGGTTTGAGAGCCAGCCTGCCCAGTCTCAGTGTCCTGCCAGGTTACTGTGACTGTCTGAACAGACTGCTCCTCCTCCCAGGACTGACTGAGAGCCTGCTTAGACTCTCCTCTGGCTGTGAAGAGATAAGGGGGTGATAGGAGTTATGTAATGTTTTGTCGGAGAGATGACGGCCGCTGTGAGCGCCTCACGGTGTTTCAAGCATGTTTTTGGTCAAGCCAGATGCCAAGTATTTGTGTCAGACTAGTCGCTAATGTTAGTACAAAGCTGAATGAAAGATGCCTCTCATTCTTCAGACCAAAAACAGTTAAAAAGGAAACTGGCTATAAAAGTTGAGTGTTTAAAGTTCCAGCTTTATACTGTTTTAGTGACAGCCACGGGAGTAGCAATGAGTGAGTCAGTCAGTTAAGATGTTGAACATAAAGATACAAGCTACAAGCAAATGACAGTCGTTGTTGTGTAACACACATCAAGCAGCAACCTCTGAAAATGCCAAAAAAAAAAGAGGAACAGCAGCCTCAAGACTGGAAATGCCAATGTATGGTTAAACGTGTGAGGAAACACCTTCTTTTTTTTTCTTCAGTGACCAAAGCTACCCTGGGATCATGCCAGGAAAAGTACAAGGTTGTTGTCATGATCCTTATGTCAGAATAGGTCACTTTCCTGACAACTTAACCATCTGTGTCAAAGCTGAAAGGCAATGTCTTCAAAAGGTTGATGACCATGAAAGCAAATGAGCCAGAAAGGATGGGCATGTTAGATGATGCGATAAGGCTGCTTGTGAGTGAGAATATGCAACTATGCCAAAAAACGCTGGTGCACTTCCACACAGTTCCTGGTACCTGAGAATTCAGCAGAAGGCTGAGGTTTGTCAGATTCCAGCATCAACGACCAGTCATCAGTCTCAGAACTGGTTAATGCTGAGAGCTGTTGCAGAAACTGGAGAGTGTCATCTCCAGCTGCCAGAGTGAAACAAGTCAAGAAAGTAGCTTTAATTACGAGATGCACACGATACAACGATACCAACAGTGGTTCACACGCTTGCACCTACCTCCATCCAGGTTACGGGACAGCCTCTTGCTCGCAGACCGTGTAAAGCGGGGGGCTGGGCGGTCAATCATGGAACTGGCCTGGCGTGTCTGGGCCTGGGTACGCCCGCTGTACCGGAACTTCGAGCCCAAGACGAGGAAGCGACGTGATGAGGGGGGCTCCACTGTTGAAACCCTGAGGGACAGATACAGTTATTTAGTTTTCATCCACCCAGCATTTAATCAATTTCATTAAAGTGACACTCACACACCAGGGGTTCAAATATAAATGATATAACATTGCATCACAGGATTTTGTATTCCCTACAAATTGGCATTGTTATGTAACAAGGTTAGCAAGAGGTTTGACCTTTATCTTACAAGGAAGAGGTCAGGAGCATGGGTATGCAGCTTTTCCTCTGTGGTTAAACTTCCACAGAGCCAATATAGGGATTAAGCCGCAGAGACCAGTTAGCCAATTATCAAGGGGATAGGTAGAACCTGAGAATGACCTCTGTTGCCAGGCAGGGAAGTGTCATTCAGTATACAGCAAGTACAACCTGTTCTTACCTGAAGAAGGTGTGGTGTTCAACACAAACTTTCCAAAGTTTCTTTGAGGCTTTGTAGTTGGGCAGTTTGAAGCCTATTGTGCTTTCATACTGCTCTTGCTGTAAGTGAAGAAACAAATATAGTGTCAAAGTCAGAATATAATGAGCTTATGTTGAGAAAGATTTTCTGCAGTTCGGCATGAAAAATAATGTATCTCCCACAGCTGTGTTGAATGAACAAACTGTAAATCCTGTCAATTGTCTATTGTTTGAATTAATCTAGCTTGAACTGATTAACCCAGCTGTGACGTCAAGTTAAATTGTGTTGCCAAATATCATATACTACGTGTCCAAAGGATTTACAGGCCCACATCAGTTGCCAAAGGGATAAAAATGATGCAAAATACAACAATGGCATTATAATCCAACAATAGCATCATAAAGCTAATACTAAAGTAATAAATTCAGTAAAAGAATATAAAATAGATTGAAGGAATGGGCCCAGTAAAATGAGCCCATTAGTAAATCCAACAGTCAATTTATAGGTAATTAGTAGAAGTTAATTTTTCCACACAGAATGGCAAAAGTAAATTCAGATTTACCTCTGATGGCCGGATTTTGATAAAGAAGCTGCTGCGTTTGTAAGAGATCTTGAGCACTTTGGGCCAAGGGAAACGGTTGATCCTCAGCTTGTCCTTGTAAACCATCAGACCACTGGAGCAAACCCCCAGTGTAATGTCAACACCATCCAGATCCTGCATAAACAAAAACAATATGAAACAGATAAAATATTTTATCACTGCAATCTGTCACCATAACCCTGCACTTCCAATAAACAGTCACTGGGTGGCAGACTTCCTCACACTATGAAGGCATGGAGTTTGAGGTCATGGAGTTTGAAATATTATTAATCTCTCCTTTTTTTGGAAAGGGGGCTGACATCAATTTCGTAATTAAAATTGGGAAGCCTCTGATGTAATTCAAGCATGCAGCTGCAAAATAATGACACGCAATTCAAAAATGAAAGGAACTCAGTACATATTTGAACTGAGGACTTCCCATAAAAAAGAAACTGCACCACCAGTTATACAATAAAGTCTAAGCGGGTAATATAATTAAAAAGAACCATAACCATACCTTGGCTTGGTGCAGATCAACTCCATACATGGCGAGTTTCTTGGCATTTTCCAGAAACAACATGTCTGCTTGAGCTGGACTCATTGACCTGGAAATACACAAATGAGAAGAGTCTTTTGAAAGATATCGTTTCTTGTTCGGATTATGTGAAGGACTGAAGTTGCAGAAGCCCTGTGCAGTTTCTATGATTGTTCTATGTTGTTCCAATCAGTGCCCATTCCCTGTTATTACCTGTATGTTCGGTGCAGCTCCATCACTTTGTCCTCCAGCTCTTTGCTTTGCCCGGGGGCCAGGTTCAGATCCTTTACATAGTCTGTTCCATGGACCTCTGGGTCATACTCCCCAAGCTCTGACTGGGCTGTGTAGGAGCCCAGCAGGGATAGTGTGACAAAGGAACAGGGAAGAACACCATGCATAATGTCCTTCCTCAGCTGGAGACACAGAAAATACCTGGAGAAGATGGGGAGGAAAAAATAAGCTCACTTATGAAGACATAAAAACTTTATCCTTCATTTCATGATGGATAATACAATACTGTAGTGACGACATTTTTAGAAATACATGCCTTCTTAAGTTAGAAGGCTGAGACTGCTCTCATGTCTGCAAGCTAAATATGAGGCTAAAGCCAATAAGTGCCCCCCTGCTTTCAGTCTGTATGCTAAGCTAAGCTAACTGGCTGCTTGCTCAAGCTTTATATTTAACAAACAGATATGGCAGATTTTCCTAAATGTTACACAATTCCTTTAACACTAGAGGCATTCACCTGGTGAGGTCTTCAGTGAGCTGTGCTGGATCAGGAGGGTAGAACTTCACATTGAACGTAAACTCATAGACAGCACCTGAAACCTGTTTCCGGATCTCTTTTGCAGGCTCCAACCATGTCTGCAGAAAATGAGGAAGAAAATTACTAACTGCTCATCACAACCACTCTCTAGTCAGTGTCATAAAATATCTGGTTCGGTGGAGAAAAAGCAGCCTACCTTGCTGGTTGGGGTTTCCCAGTTAGCGAGGCCAAAGTAATCTTTCTCCAGCAGGTTGACATGGTCGCACACCTTTGTCAAAAGTTCCTGGCCTTTAGCATGTTTCTAAATGATGAAGAGAGAGACAGGCAGAGAGATAGACAGCGGGAGAGAGAGATATTTTTCAGTCCTCACAACAATTTAATGTTTAACTGGAGTGACAGAACATACTGTACTTTCAGAGGTCTCTTACATCAAGCTCACACTCAAACTGAGTGTCATCCAGTAAGGTGACTTTGCATTGCATGGTTTTCTGACGTTTGGAGCCTTTCGCCTCCTCTGTCTTCTTCTCGGTCTTCTTTTCTTTTGCAGGCTTCTCTTTCTTCCCCTCCTTCTTCCCCTCCTCCTTTGCCTTTTCCTCTCCTTTGACTTCTTTCTCCTGTTCTGCTGGTTCTCCCTCCTTTTTCTCTGTGTCCTCCTTTGCTTCTTCCACTACCTCAGGCTCCTTCTTTATGGCAGCTTCTTCCTCGTTTTCCTCTGGAGCTGGCTGGTAGAGTCAACACAAAACATTTGCAAAGTATGTCAAATACAGATGAAAAGAGTGTGGGAGGACATGATGTACTTCATTTCTGGAAATGATGACAGCGCTATAATTAAAATAACTACAGATCTTGAGTAAACAGCAAATATACTGTTGTTGATACTAGCTCTAGTTCAAGGCAGCATGGGTCCTTTTTGTTTTAGACCAGGCATTCAGCTCAACCTAGCACTTACTTTAGCTGAGCAAGCTGTCCACATCATTAAAAATTCATCAGAAATCCATCCTCTACTACTATTAAATCTGCAGAATGAATTTATATCCAGGAAAACTCTGTTTTCTGTGTGTATCTGCAGAAAGGTGACTTCATGTTGACACAAGAGTGGTATCAACGTTCATCTTACTCAAGCAAGAAAGCAAATAATCATTTATCTGAGTGAAGGGTAATATCTGTCAGTCACACTCACCTGCGCCTCTGTGCTGCTTATCGAGTGCTGATCAGGAGCCTGTTCAGTGTCTGGTTCAGTTTTAAGCTCAGGCTCCGGAGCAGCAATCGGTGCTTTCACCCGCTCCTCACTTGGCCCTTTTGCCCCCTCCTTCTTTCCTTTGTTCTTCCCTTTCTCTTTTTTCTTCCCTTTTTCCTCTTCTTTCTTCTGCTTTTCCTCTGCCTTTTCCTCCTCCTGATCCGTCTTCTTTGCCTCTTCTTTCTCCTCCTCCTTTGGTTTATCCTCCTCTTTCTTTTTCGTCTTCTCCTCTTTCACTTTCTCCTCCTCTTTCTTCTTGGCCTTTTCCTCCTCTTTCTTCTTTGCTTTTTCGGCCTCTCTGGCTTTTTCTTCTTCCTTCTTCTTTGTCTTCTCCTCTTCTCTTTTCTTTACCCTTTCTTCTTCCTCTGCTTTCCTCTTTGCTTTTTCCTCTTCCTTCTTCTTTATCTTTTCTTCTTTTTCTTTCTTCTTTGCCACCTTCTTGTCAATTTTTTCCTCCTCTTTCTTTCCGGCCTCTGCCCCCTTGTCTTTAACTTCAGCAGTCTCCTTCTTCTCTTCTTCTTTAGTCTCCAATTTTTCCTCCTCCTTTTCTACAGTCTGGTGCGCTTTCTCCTCTTCCTTTTGCTCCTCTTTCTTTTTCACCTTTTCCTCTTCCTTTTTCTCCTCGTCCTTTTTCACTTTCTCCTCATCCTTCTCCTCTACTTTCTTCTTGGCTTCTTTCTTTTTCTTTTTACTGCCCTTTTTCTCAACTTTTTCTTCTTCTTTCTTTTTATCCTCTTTTTCTTCTACTTTTTCCTCTTTCTTTTTTACCTCTTTCACCTCAGATTTTTCCTCCTCTGCTTTTGTCTCTTTCTCTTCACTTTTCACCTCTTCCACCTTCTCCGCTTCTGCCTTGTCAGCTTTTTCCTCTTTGTCTGCCTTTTCCTCTCTGGCTTTCTCTGCCTCAAACCCCTCTCCCTCAGAGCACTGCGAGCGGCGTTTGAGGAAAGACGAGAAGAGGCGAGACAGGCCTTTGCCAGCAGAGTGTCCGCACGGCTTCAGCTGCCCTCCCTCGGGAAGTGAAGGCCAGCAGGCTCCCAGGCTCAGAGGCCTGCTCCTGGGCCTTCTTGCCGACTGCCCCCCGGGCCAGGCTGGGACGCTTGCCGCCTGGCTTCTGTTTGCTCCTCTGTCTGGCTGGGGCTCTGCGCCCGCTGGCTTGCTTGCCCCTCAGTGTCCGCCTCACTCACCTGCACTTTGCCTCTGCTGTCATGGTAGCCACTGGAAGAGAACAGAGCAGGAGTCAGAGATGGGGGAAGGTCACGGTGCTGTACAGAGTGTGACAGTGCACAGCACGGCTATACTCTGGAACACAAACAAGATTAGGGAGCACTAGACCATTAGCCTGTGTGTAGGAAAACCTTACGCTTCACTTTTGCTGTGAATGGCAAGCAAATGTAATATACTGTATATGGATTGTACTACTGATACTGATACAATATGTGATGCTTACAATTATTTAAGATCACTAAATCACTAATGTTTATGCTCAAGGACTATGATACACAACTAAAGCAGAAAACATACCGCTTTTCCTTTTTATATCACTGTATGAATATCTTTATTTTGTGACTGTTGATCGATAAAAGACACAATCATAGATCAAACAATTAATATATTAATCAAGAAAATAATGAGCAGATTAATAGATACTGAAATAAGTTAGTTACAGTTCTACAAACAACAAAAATAACTAAAAATGTTGTGTTAAATCCTAAATGACAAAAAAAAAAGTTTTGAATATTTTTTTGATCATCTATCTCAATACACTGTGATGATGCAACAGTATCTTTTATCATGCAAATAGATTATCCATGCACGCCCCATCATTCTCAATTTAATATTCTATCATTTATCTCATCAAGTGCACTTACCATATGCACGTTTGTAAAATAAGTAAATTTACATCGGCTATTTAAATTTATCACATGCCAACTCTGGAGCATAACTGAGACCTTATCCCATAAAACATGAATAACTGCCACCCACAGATTATATTCTAACGCAAACACACAACACGCACTCACACACACACACAAAACATTACTTGATCAGCACAGCCTTCCTTGCTGAAAGAGTGTTCAAGTTCACATGGAGCTCCAGGCAAGCTCACAACGATGCCTATCACAGACTCAATAAATCTCACTGACACAAAGGAGCATTTTCTCCTGAGCTGCCTATTAGCACCGCCTGATCATCCCTTGCTAAGCATGCCTTGGCCCTCATCTTGCACACGCCCCATCCCGTGGCATATAGGTCATCTGAGGCATCAACATACACACAGAACTAGGACTGGGCGATGGGATAATGTACACCATGAGATGATATAAAAGTTGTCAACTCAGAGATTTCTAATTTCGTTTATAGCGATGCAGCTATTTCATTAAGCTCTTGGATTAGGCCATGTGAGTAGTAGTGCAAACCAATGGGTGATCATTCATTGTAATAAAGGAATTTGCATAATGTTTGCATAAATGAGGATGAATATTAATTTGTCATGTGTTTAATTTGACGAAGCCAAACCAGAAATTATGTCTGGTTGTTTTATGCATAAACAGTTCTTAAAAAGATTTTCAATTTACAGGATCTAAATTATACATTAGAGCCCAACTGAAACCAACATTAACTATATATCGCCTAACTGCAACAAGAATTTGTAGAGAGTACAGAAATGCTGCTTTTTATACACATTGGTCATGTTGGATTTAAAAACAAATTTAAAGGGATCCTTTTTGAAAATGTTTGCTGTGTGATTTAAAACAAACAAACAAACAAACAAAACAATACAAGCAGCCACTATATCATTAATTGTTGAAATGGCTTTTGTAAAATTTCTGAAGACCATTGTCAATGTATAACAGTAAACTATACTTGATATGTGATTCAAAGTTATAGTACAAATTTGAGCTAATAAACATGACTTGGTTCACTGGTGTGGCAGCGAGAGGACCAATGGGGTAAATTGAAACTTCTATCCACCTGATTAAATCACACAACTGACTGAAATACACTGCAGGTATTATGCAATCACACACACCTCCCAAGTGAGATGTATCAAGTTACAGTGGTTCACATCACAATCAATTTCTAACATCAATGAGACTGATATGCATCCTGTCTGGACTGGGCCTTGTCTAATTGGTGACTAATGATGGCTGTGTTTGTCTCTTCCATATGTAGTTCAAGTCCCAATTCTGTCTCTAAAGTGGCGTGGGGAGGGAAAAATGTTGGGACAAGAAGGCAGGGCCAACCTCCTGATGTACAGGGCCGCCTAAAAGGGTGCAGCCTGGCCCTCTATACCATAAGCACCTCCCAGTGGCACTACAGGACAGCAGAGAGAGGAGGGGGGCAATTATTGCATCTCAAATCCTCTTTAGCCCTCCCATTGTTTGCAGTCCAGTGACCACAACTGTGCTGCAATACTATTACTAATCCTGCCTACCCTTTCCCCACAGGACCCCACATAGGCATATTCCCTAGGTCACCACACACACACACACATACACACACACACCTGGGTATGCATCAATGCTCACTGGCTCCCTCTGGGTATTTTTAATGTTCATTATCTCAATTCTGATTGTCAGGAAACAGATATGCTCCTAATGGACCAGCTGAGCTTGTGTCTGCTGGCTTCCTCCATTTTGTGTTGCCCATTCAATATCTCATATCAGCCAGCTGAGCAGGACTAACCTGCATCGTGACTGATTGAGACAGCAGCAGCTACACCACAGATCTCTCAATACAGCATCAATCTCATAATATGAAGTATATTTCTTTTGGTGGAGTAATTAGAAGAAATATAGCTGCACTTTGTAAAAAAAAAATCTGCCCTCGATAATACATAATTAGTGTTCTAATGAGCTAAATTATAGATGGTAAGCGAGGCCACCTCTAAAGGGCAAGAATGGAGCTCACATGGAGCTGAGGATCAGGTGCAAAGCATGGCTGGAGTTGAATCAGAACTGATTTAAAGTTTATATGACTTGTAATTGAATTTAATGTTCCCACAAGCAGATAATTTGAAATTTGAAGAGCCTTGATTACACTCAGATGATTTTTACTAAGGGAAGAAGAATGAGACCACATTTAAATTAACTTTGGGGGATCAATGACAAGCGGCTTTGGGGAAATTCAATATTTTATATGGGGTTTAAATTTAAAGATCACTAACAAAGTGTAAGCTGCAATTTATTAACAGCTCTCAATAAAATTATGCAATATAGTTTGATTTTGATGCCAACCCAATGCCGTGAATCAGTTACTAAACCAGAACTTACTCAAGCCATCAGGTTTAAAAGAGTTACTCTCAGTAATTTGTCTAGATACCAAAGGCTTCACATATTTGCTAGTGATGCTGCAGTGCTGCTGCATGTGTATAAGGTGTATGATGAAATGAGATGAGAGGGCTGAATGAGAAAGAGCTTGCAGAGAAGTTAGAAGGAGGAGGAGTGCATAGTATATAAATAGCTACATGTGCTCAGGATGCAGGGACCTTAGTTAGCCTTACAGACAAGCTCATATCTATTTCTGTTCACGTGTGTACCGCACACAACACAAAGACATGCACATGTGCATACACGTGTACAGCCACAAATACACACACTACTAAATTAAAACTAGTTTTTAAGAGCAGAGGAAGACACATTATTTTAGATTAAATTCACTCTTTCCTCAATTTTCAATAATAATGGTCGCTGACTGACAAGTAACACGCAGCTCCAAAATAACTTTACCTTGTAAGAACATTATATACAAAGAAAGCATGTTTCTGGGCACGGAGAGAGGGCTTAAGGAATTAGAGGAGTTTAGAGTTAACTGCCCCCAAGGGACCAAGTAAGTATTATCTCCATCTATCTACCTGTTCATAGTATCTATCCACTGTCTCTCTCCACCTGTCTCTCTCTCTGTCTCCCAGTCTGCCTCTCTGGGTGTGTGCACTGTCTGTGTGGGAGAGGGAGAAGAGCTGGCAGAAGACAGTGGCGGTCAGCCAGCTGATTCATGGTTTTATGGGGCCCCGCCTACCTGGCTGGAAAATCAACAGAAACGAACTGAAGCGTCAAGATATCAGTCCTCTGGCCATGGTGGCTCCTATTAACCCCAAACACAGACACACATGCCAACATACACGCTAACACGTGCCTACAAACTGTCTGTATGTTAACGCACACAAAGCCTGCCTTAGCAACATCATCAACACACACAAAATGGGCAAGTACTGAAGTCACTGAATAAGATATACGTACCTCTTTTAAATGAATTTTAAAAAGAGGTCAAACTTTGAATGAAACATCAGGACACCATCTCTCTGTTGTATGAACTGGGTGATACTCATCATCCAAAAGGTTTTAGCCAGAGGTTCATCTGAGTCTATTGTCTGTGTAAATCTATACCAAACCCAGTTCTTAACTAATCAATACAATACAGATGGTCTGTGGGCCTGCTGCTGTAACATGAACCAACATGGGAAAAGAATGAAGTAGCTTGATTGATTTACTGTCACCCCAAAGCAATTGAATCCATTCCCAACATCAATTAGAAGTTAAAAGCCCACTGAAGGAACAGTCTATCTGTCCATCAGTGCACAATATGAAAGGAGTGTTATTTCTTATGTTGGATACACATAAAATGTTGAATATGTTGAATATACTACATTGTAAAATTAATTTGTTAAAGGATCTAAAGGGATACTGTACTGTTACTTAAATTACTATATTGAAATAAAAATAATTTGCAATTTGATCTTAGAATTATTTGTGTAAAGATGACGTTTGCTTTTTTTTTTTTTTTTTTTTTTAACATGTAGTCAAACCACACCCTCATTCATGGAGAAAAAGAGCACAGGAATCTGTTGTGAGTCTGTTGACTATTTAGTAATGCTCACACAACAGAGAGTAGTAGTCTAACCCAACAAATGCATCATAACTCCCAAAAGAGGATTAACACCAGGGAGCTCTTCTGGGACCTCGCAGACCTCACCTCACAGAGCAGAGCCAAAACATCCTTCAGCATCACCAGCAGCTCTGTGTTCACAAGGCTCGCTGATTCAGCGGCGCGGGCCCCTGAGCACCCGGTCTTATCTCTTGTCATTTTTAAATTCTGTGTTTACTTCATATCATGCAGGCGAGCAACTTGCCAGTCCAACTACATTAATGCCGCTTCTTGTCTCCTCTCATCCTTCCGACGTCATATCTGGCAGCGCTTCATAAGATTATCTGATCATATATCCAGCAGTATCATCAATGGAGATGAGACGGCTGGATGATCGTTTCTCTTAAGTGCGTTATGGGTAGTACAGGGCATGCGCGCACAGGGCGAAGACACACATTCGTACATATGTTGCCTCCAGCGCAGATGGGATATTTTTAACCCATACACTTTGGGTGGGTAGGAAAGCAAGTCACGTCAAGCAGAAAAATGAAATCCAAAAGCAGAGCCATTCCAGAAATAGGAAAAGTACCACACATCTCAACATCTCAGCAGACACATTCTTGTAAATGTAGTAACACACCACAGGGAAGCATCAAGACCAATAACATGCCAAGACAAGGAGACACATACATCGCTCTGAAATAATAAGTATTTAATGTCTGTATAACTTAGGGTACTGAAATATGACAATCATGTCAACTCCCTGTCAGTTTCATAGTGTTAACTTGGGATTTTGCAGTCTTCGTATTATACTGAATGATATCAAGCTCTATACTGGACGTAATATGAAGATATGTGAAGATAGAGGTATCATTGAGGCTGAGCAGAAAACATGTATTATTTTTTTCCCTATGGTTATTATTCATCATAATTTACCAAATTTTGTTGGGCATTACATGACCACTAATACTACACATTAGTAATGGCAATATCGCCCGCTGCGTAGTCTTGATACAAAAACAAACTATCTTGCAAAAAGTGACTGCTTATGTTTAAATTGTGCGCCCTTAAGCAGCGTGATCACTTGCATGCCCATTCATTTTCACACAAAACAACTCGCACACATGACGAAACACATCGCTGCCTCCAATACGGACCACTTTTGGATTCACGGGATGATGTTATACAGCCTATTTTAAATTGGGTAATCTTGGGCAAATAATTTTAATTTGCGCAATAAATCGTCCTTTTAATATCGCAATGATAATACGACTTCCCCTCAATTTCCAACTTTTTTATTTTATTTTATCAATTATACCGCTAGAGAGTAATGTAATGTATCAAATAACGTGCCAGGGTATTTAAAACAATCCGTGTATGAAATGGCGCTGAACAACAAACAAATAAATTAACTCATCCCTGTCGCGCGAGGAACATGAATCTTAAATTTGGCTTACCTACTCTAGGATTACATCAATTGAGAGGAAACGGTCTAAAAATCCGACAAAACCTATATTCCGCACGTTCAGAGGAGAAACAATGTGGAGCCACACATGCTTTGTTGTGCTGAAGGTGTCCGATGCTCGTAAAGGGTGGAGTCTCACCCACTGAGGCTTGAGACTTGAGTTTGACCAACTGGGAGAGCTGGACCAGTGCCTCACATAAACTGCATGCTGAGGTGTGGAGGAGATGGACACAACTTTAATGTAATGTTGATTGAAGCTGCTCCGTGCCTTTAAATATGAATCTGAAATGTGGTGTTATAGAAATAATAATTCAACAGAAAACGTGTGTGTAGTAATCTGAAGCCTGCAAACACAAAAAGTAACCCATAACTGTTAAAATTCACAGATAAATGACAGGATTTCTACCATCATTAGTGTTTATTTCTCTGCTAATGACAGGAAATATTATATTAGTTGTCCACTTTTAATTCAATACAACTCATCATGTTGGAACAATACACTGAGCCTCACATAAAAAAAAATCCCCCAACAGGCATGGAGGAAGTGCCAAAGAGCATAGTCATTAACACAGTACAATGTCCAGAAAGAGAGGAAAAAGAAAGGCAGCAGGAATATTCTTGAGAGATCTTGCTCCAGCTCCTTCTGAAGCAATTCAATGGTATCTATGTGCACAGTCTGAGCGTGTTGGCCACACCAGGCTCCAATTGGTGACACTGAAAACAGGCACAGTTTCAAATTCACGAGGAAAGAAGCACTAGCTGAAAATGACACCGTCCAGCAACATGTCTAAATCTAAAATTTGAAAAACAAACCAGCCCACAACATGCAAGGGGCTTGATGATGTGCACCAACGCACACACAAGCTGTCTTTATGGGACCTGGCTGGTCCCCGCCCCACTGCCTGACCCCATTAGGCCATACATGGCCTACAGGCAGAAAAAGGGGGTGGTGGAAGGGGGAGTACGGGGTTCATTATTCCCAAATCACATGGGTAAGCCACCGTCACCTTGTCTCACAGCGACAAGTTCATGTGGCATGTACAGCAGTGTCACAGCGTCACTCTAAGCAATCATCTGCTAACAATTGAAGAAAAAGTCTTACCAGTGTAAAGATTACTCCACAAATCTGATGATTTCGATTTCTATAGAGTCCAAAAGCAGTTAACAAGAGACACTTAGAGAGGCGCCATGAGTTGGCTGAGAGGAAACAGAAATACCTCTGTAGCACAGTAACAGTCGTAGTATGGCATTTTTTTTCTCTTTAGACTTTGACCAGATAGCAAAGTGGGATTTACACATCAGCAGCACGAAGAGCGCCAGACTGGTGGGGTTAAACATTTACTGAAACACAGCGCATTAACAGGAAGTATCTGACTTTGGATGTAGTCTATTTGTGTGTTTCTGTGTCTCCGCTTTAGTTTCGATGGAACGAAAGTAAGTCAGGAAGACAGAGGAAGAGCAGGGGAGAAACAAGACTATATGAAGCCACTGTTCCAGTTGCTTAGAACCCTGCCCTGCCCTGTGCCTACTGCATGGAGCAGGTGCTGAGCTGGGACCCAGGAGAGGGAGGAGACAGAAGAGGGAGGAGAAGAGGAGCAGCAGCACTCACAGACCCACAGCCCTTGAGACAGCGACAGACTGGAACCACAGACCTGAGACGACCTCACACAGTGGACATACCCAAAACACTGACGCGCACTTTCTAATTTCCCCCACCTCCCATCACTCTCCTCAAATGCTCAAAAGCGCCATAAACACGCAAATACGCACGTGCAGTGGCATTACCCAGCTGAGTGCATGGGGTTATGTTTGTTTAACATCTTTTGTCCCTCTCATTCCATCACTCAGTGATTACATAATGTCCCATACCACTCCACCCAATTCATTCCTCTATGACTTTCAGAAAAGGCATCTGTACATGTATCACACACACACACTGCACCGCCTTCCTCCTATCTTGTTATGTAAAACAACGTGCAGGTTTGGAAATGCTTAAATATGAATTTTGAGTGCATGCTATAGGAGGTATTGGTTGAGGGGGTTTATTTGTGCTCAGATCTGAGCCTCAAGAGCACTAACAGGATAGATGGTAACAGGGCATCAATATTCATACTGTACCATTACAAAGGTGAAGAATTTATGAACCAGGAATGTTCCATGTTTCTGCCCCTTTGCCTGCAGACATGGTGTGTCCTCTCCTTCTTTGTTTCTTGGACCAAGTTTGAATTCTCTCACAATCAGAAAGACTTTAAATTACACAGCATCTTGTTTCTTCAAAAGAGAAGAGTCAGGACATTATGTTTCATGTGTGTCCTGAAAATAATTCCAATGCGGGAATAGGACAGACAAGTTTCCTCAAAAAAACCATTGTAATATATATTTGCAGCTAGTAAAACTGCCATAAACATTGCATCCAGAGACACCGTAAAGCGATTGCACAGATTGAAATGAAGTGTTTATATGGAGTATGCACACACATTGGATCTAACCTGTTTGAAAACACTCTTAAAAGACACTAAAGCTCCGGGGCTCACAATACACTGGAGTAAAATTGTGGTGCAGACATTTCTAGGCCACTTGAGCACAGGCTACATTGTGTTTGACTAGCTGACACTACTGTAAATGGCCAAGTTGTCTTAGGTTTACACTGCCACCTGGTGGCGAGATGCTGGATGAGTTTACTTTCCACAGTGCATACGTTGATCTGGCTTGAACAGCAGTATCATGGGACTAGTATTAAAACTGGCTGAATATCTATCTCTATCAAACTCTACAACATGTTAAACATCATAGCGCCATGGATTACACTCCTATTGTTTCCTCTGCAGTAACACTTTTCAAATACATGGTCCAATCTGATATGTATTTTGAGTTTTGTAAAAAAAAAATAATAATAATTAAAACTCCATGGTGAAAGCTTTAATTCATAGTCCAACGCTGATATTTTGTCAGAGGAAGGAATCCTCACAATCATACTCTACCCTAACATAGAGCTGTAATGCATGCCAGAGAGCATGTGTTCAAGGAGAGATAAAGATGTGTTTGCGTACAGATGCCTCAGGGTGACACGGTCGCACTACCTCCCAAAACTAGTCGCTGATTCCTTCTGCCAATGTCTGTTTGTTTCGAACGCGAAAAAGTATGTCAGCATTTTAATTATAACCCCATGATAAAATAAAGTTCATCTTCATTCTGGGATGTAAGTCCGTCAAGGTTGAGAAATAGCAGCCATCTTTTCACACTATTAAATGAGGGATTATAATATTACATGGTCTTTTAATCAGGCCCACCTGTGGTGAATTACATGCATGCAGAAGATACAGATGGAGTCTACTAGGTCTGCAATCAAATCCCAGGGGAGTGGCACGTCAAACAGTAAGGGCGCAATCAAAAATTGTTATTTTAAGACTGATGAGTTATGACTTGCTAGAAGCGTTTCATAAATATAAATGAATGTTTTGTAGCTGAGCACGGCTGGCACTCTGCATTACCTCTAAATCATATGGGTTCATATTAACAATATAATGTATATGAGGAGCAAGCCCAATTTGTCAGCATTTTTGATAAGGTAAAAGAACTGTTATTCTAAAAGGGCCAAGTAGAACATCCTTATACAATGGTTCAGTGGGATCATTACTACAACAATAGCTCAAATGCCTTTTATTCAAACACAGCTTAATGCCCATTGACACTACATCATGTCCAGAAGAGAAGGTCATTGTAATAAATGCATGGTCAGGTCCAGACAGCAAGTGAGCAGGTCAGGAGGAGGATATTAATAGGAGAAAGTGCAAGAAGCGCAATAAAACAATTATTTTATATATGTAACAGGACACACACTAGATTAGTGAACTCTTAATTTTGTATAACAAATGAGTTATATTGCACCGTATGTCATAACATGAAAGCCTGAGCCCATAAACAACTACTAATTTATCAACAAGCAAAGCTGACGGTTCTGAATCTGAGCATGAATAGTTTATATATATAGTGTTATATCCATCTGAGAACAGAAGAGAAAATGTAACAATGTTGCAGTTGACTCAAAATGAGTTAAATCAATAATAATTCTGGCCATCACACAGGATTTCTTATAGACTGTTCATGGCTTCTGCATAATAAAACATACCTGTAATAATTCCATAATAATCCCCATAGGTCATTTAGCTTGAGTCTTGTTTCGATAATCTTTGCTAGTTAGCTTTCTGAAATATTTGGGGCCCAGAGACCTGGAGCTGTGAAAGCAACCTAACAACAAACCTTTGTACAGACATTTCTGCTCATTTTTCTCTCATACATACTCAAAACCAGTATGTCATGAACCTGGTTCTTATTTATGTAGGCCAACAGCGCAAACATCCGACCCTTGCCTGTATTTGATATAATCCTCTAAATACGGCGGTGAACTCTAAACGAACTGGTTACGCCGCCGCCGCCGCCGCTGTGGGGAACGGGAAATGAAAAAACTTCGCTGGAAAAGGAAAAGATATAAAATGACAATGACAGCGTCTGAGTAAGCGAGAGTCATACCTGAGCACACAGATGCCCTCAGGGTGTGTGTGCTTCCCCATCTTTAGTTTGAAGCCATTATTCCGGTTTTTCCTTCAGAACAAGTTGGAGACTATCGATCAGGTTTCTCAGTGAGGCAAGATGCAGCTACAATGACGAAGTTAACAAGTAGTGATGTGGGTGGAGATCAGAGTGTGGGAGCATTTTACTAAAACCTCAAAGATTAACCCGCTATATTTGAAAAGTAATGCAGTTTCTGAGGAAGCAAGACACATCATTATTTATACTTACACATGACAAGGTACTTCACAGGTCCAGTACATTCTGCAGCACAGTGGTCGTTGTTAGTGGAAAAGTGAATCCAAAACCACCTTAACACACAGACGGGACTAGCCCAGTAAAAGCAGAATGGTGCCCAAGTGTCTTGATAAAGATTCCTTATCAACATGTGAGGTCAATGCAAAGCCAGGTAGCTCTCCTGCTGCATGTGCATATATTTACATGAGTGGTTTCAGCAGCAGGGCCTGGGCATTAGAGGTGTATGTGGTCAAACATTGCTTTGATCAACCACTATCTTTCGCTTTTCTTCAAGGCAAACAGGTCTGATATCAGTAAAGTCAGCCACCCACCCTCACCCCCCTGTATATGGAGCCATGTCTGCGCCACATGTTTTGAAACTTCACTGGTGGCTCCACACAGGGGCGCTGCTGTGTGTGTGTGTCTGTGTGTGTGTGTGTGTGTGCGCATGTGTGGAGGTCAGGTTATTATTTCTAGGAAGCAATTTGCAACAAAGAACACATATTTATGTTGTCACTAAGAAACAAAAAGGGAAATAATTTCTAACAGTTGTTAGTGTAACGACTACTTCTTGAATATAATAATATAAATAATAATAATAATAATAACTGTGTCTGATCACTCACTTTTTACATTCCTGATTGAAAGGGATGTCATGCATGTAACTGTTTATTACTTCCTTAATACATTAATTCCTAAATACTAAATATAAATATATGGATTTCAATGTTTGGGTCCCTGCAAAAAAGTGGTAGAATGCATGACCATACCATCACTTCCCACTAGTGCCTCCTCAATAAAGTAATGCACCAGGTGTATAAGACCCACACACAAATCCTAGCTATGGCTCCATCTGATGACCTTGGATATCTCCTTAAAAAGAAGTGTGACATCCCAGAGGATGCCATAGACCTCAGTGTAGCAGCTGCTACAGCTGGAACATCTGTCTCAGTATTACCTAAAAACCCATTGGCCAGTGATGGCACGGTCCCAGTAGGTTAGTCAAACATATCTGGCCTGGAAAGTTGTACCAAAACAATAATTCAATAATAAAATTCCACAACAACTTTCATACAGGTTGAGTATAGATAGAGTGATTGATAGATTGACTGATTGATCAATTGATTGACTTCATTAAGTTTACGCGCAGTCTTTTCTCACCCCAAGGACACAGCACCTTCATCTATTATCATGCACAACAGCAAGGATCCACCCAGTGTGATTAATCTCACACTGGAACCCCAGCCTCTGCATGCCAGTAACATGGAGATAAGAGTAACTGTCATCACCCAAAACACCTCTCTTCTTACTTACACTTTTTGGCCTGCTGCGTAGCCTCTGTTGATCGTTTTCATGATTGCGTCACACAGTTATTCTGCAATCATGATATGATAGATAGATAGATAGATAGATAGATAGATAGATAGATAAACAGATAGATAGATAGATGTCAGTGGTGGATGTACATTTAGTCACATACTGTACTTTCATACAATTTTGTTGCTACTCCACTACCTTCTGAGGTAAATATCATAATTTTCCTGTAGTTATTTTTACAGATGAATATTATTGATGAATTGAAGTATGAGGCCACCCATTCTGCATAATGTGTGTTTTACTTTATGTGCTTTAAGTGTATTTTTAATGTCAATACTTTTAGTGCTTTTACTGTAACTGAGTATTTTAGTTTGGTATTGAAACTTTTACTTAAGTGCAAGATATAAATACTCTTCACACTAATTTAGCCTCTGTAGTAACTATGTGTGAAAAATGTTCTTTGGGCAAGTTTGAATTTTAAAAAGACAGTTTTATGTTTGTGAAACTGCAGTGTTGTTGTTTTATCAACAGGATAAAAGTGGGAATATTAATGTTAATAGTTAAATCTTAAAGTTAAAGGTGGTTTAAAGATCGACGTAATCAGAGCATGGGCGTTTTCAAAAGCAATGTTTTACGCGCCTCATGAAGTAATCCAACTGAACAATGATCCGAGTTAGAGTCAGTACACAATGAGGGTTGGTGAGGCAAACCCATTGTTTTACCAGGAAGAAAGCAGAGCGGGTAGGAGAACGCCAGCCCCTCTGTAATGAAATGAGTTACCAAGGCGTCGTAAGACTTAAGTTATGACTTGAATACAGCTGATAAAGGTCCTTTTTTAACTTCATGTATTATCTTCTCACTTATCGATCGGGGCCGCAATATTCAGATACTTGAGGAGCTGGAATCTGAAATCAGCCAGAGACGAATACATCCAACAAAAGCAGAACATTTTAAACAAGTATAACTGCTTAACAGAGGAAGGTCTGAATGAGATTTTGCAGGTATGAATCCATCTGTTTATATTCGTGTTTTATATTTTCTCTTATAACCTACTGTATATTTATCAATAGAACGACATCATGGCTGTTTGAAAGTAGTTTCTTCCATAAACTTACATTTTACCTGCAGGAGTGACTTCGCGAAGATTTTTCCAATCAACCAAAGAGCTCCTCATCAACTTACATTAAGTTATTAAGCCAAATAAAATAAAATGTCCAGATGTTGCCCTGTATTAGACTGTATTTCAATAACTATAGTAGAAGCGAACCTTGCACATTTTGAGGGACTAAATGAGAAACCTGTCGCCTCTACACGTCGAGACACTTAAGAACATGTTTTCCTGTCAGGATAGAGAACGACCATTTGAATCTGATCGAAGCGGATCAGCGTTACAGTCAATGGGATGCCTGCGTATGTTATAACAAAAGAACGTTTAGAACTTTACTGGAACAGTGTGTGCCGGAGCATGATTTATGCATGCCTCCTCACACCACAACTATTTGAATGTTTGGGAAAGGTGTGTCCTGGTTTAAAAGCGATAAAAGTTATGATTTCGATCGAGAAGAAATCATTTGGCGGTTCTGTTAAGGAAAACTACTTGGGGATGTCATAGCAAGTTCGTGGATGTGTTCTAGTTGAGAGTGTACTCACTGTGTTTACATATCAGATAGTGTCTGAGGTTGCAGGCCAAGGTGTACTATCACTGGGGACAACATCAAACACGTAATCAGGGGAAACGCTTACTTTTGGTTGCCCATTGTCACCACCATAGGTTTGTGCGGAGACTACAGTATTTGGCACTAATAAGTTATTTGCCTGTTAG
The DNA here is from genome assembly GCA_033238685.1 of Lates japonicus. Classification (NCBI taxonomy): domain Eukaryota; kingdom Metazoa; phylum Chordata; class Actinopteri; family Centropomidae; genus Lates; species Lates japonicus. Next base: position 1,039,727 of record BRZM01000063.1, on the reverse strand, counting down.
TTTGGTTCTGATTAACTCCCATTATGTGAAACTTAACATTGAAACAATAACGGGATTTACTTTGTTTTAATCATATAGGCTTGCAGGTAAACAATTGTCTGTAACTGTGCAATCTGTTATTTATTTATACATTTGTATAAGGTAAAGGACCAATATAATACAGTAGGTTACATTTATACTTAATAATAACTACTACTATTTATACAACTAACCTACTGTTAAGTTGTGGAAGGTTAATTTTTAATTAGCTTAGATTGTAGTGTCTAGGAGGATCTTTTTAGCAGTTTTTTTTTTTTTTGTGGGCTATTGCCTAACTTTGTATAAACCATTATAAAAATATTCCTATATCTCTCAGTGCGCTGTGATTAACCATTTTCATTATCTACAGGTTATGTAATATTGCCCCAAGACTAAAGGTCGTGTGTTCTGCATCCTGTATGGTCTGTGGGATCCCCCATGCCTGCTCTGGATACGTAACTGGGTTCATTCTTTTGGAGACAGAGCCAAACGCCTGTCCCAGGTTCTGATCCGTAGTATGCTTCAGTGGTAAGAAATTACTGAACGTGGAGTTTGCATTTATCCTAATACTCGTGTTAAAAAGGCAGCTCCATAAAAGTTGCGGATATCACATGAAGGATTTTCAGTGATGTGTTTCTTTTTCTCCCTCTGTCAGAAAGGTCCAGTTTACCTGTAATGTCTTGTTCCCATATGGGGGCTGGTTGTGCACCTGCTGATCCCTCTCCATTTGTTTTCACATTCTGGAAGAATGGAGCTACCTGGAAGGCATTTACTTTCTTTCATCACGCCACAACGGTTGGTTTTGAGATTATACAGGTAGGTTTGATTAATAGCAATGATGTAAATCAATTTCATCCCACCTTAATGTTTCTGAAATGGTTTGTAGTGTCTGAACTTTGTGTTTGGTTAAGTCCTTTGTATTAAAATGTCATGCCTTTGCATCTACTTCCATTTCCAGGGAGTAAATCCAGATAGAGAACACACCCAGGCTCCACAGAGTATTTTGTAGAGTTATGGATCTACATGGGCCTGGCCCAGCTGTCTCTGTTCTTCAGCTGGAATGTCCACACATGGTGGTGGAAGTCAATAAGGTGCCAAGGAAAAGAAGACACAAACACAGACACATCCATGATGTGAAGAACCAGTGCCTGAAGAGAAAAAGAACTTCAAATGTAAAGGTCCATCGACATCTTCAACTTCCTGTCTGAGCAGGAGGACGACAGCACCGTCATCAAGGGGATTGACCTACAAAACAAAGAAAGCCCCTGCAGAAACATAAAATCGCTTCTAAGAGTTGCAGCGACATCTTAGGGACATCCGCTTCCTGGATCACTCTGCACCACGCCGGAAAAAGGATCAGTATCAGTCAAGTGATCAAGTGAACAAAAGCCGACAAGGACAAAGGTGATCAAGAGGAGGAGCGCCCCCAATACAGAAAATAAATAGAGATCTTAAACCTGCAGAGTGTGTGAAGGCAGGTGATGTGGAGAACAAGGACAGTTGTGCATTTGATTCAGAAATGCTGGTATTGTCTCACTGTACCTGCTGTAAAGATACCACAGAAGAACAAAGCGCACAGCATCCAAGTGGTGGGGAGACTAGGTTCATTAGTATCAAAGGTGAATGAAGATTTGTTACTGGACAAAGATGGTGTAAGGGTAAAATGTCCTTCCCACAGCTTCTACCTTTAATAAAATTGTAGAAACCAGCCAGACTGTGCTGGTAGCTAGAATAAATACTGTCATGTATCTAGGGAAGAAATTAAGGCTGCACTGCTTTACAGTGGCTTTATTTTATAAATTGACAATTATTGGCTGCATACAATGAGCCACTGTATGTATCAGTGAAATAGTTCTCTCGTTTTAGCGCACAGGAATAAAAAATATTTTTGATTCCATATTCATCCAGAGCTTTTGTTACAATATTTCTGGACTTAAACAAGTATAGATATAGAGTACACAGATTATTTCAAATCACAGCACAGGGCTTTATGGAAAGCAGAGCCAATGAGAAGTTTTTCTTCAAAGGGGAGTTGCCACAGTGGAGGCCATTAACACACGGGGTCACATTCTCCATCGCATTCTTGGCTCACCACTGGCTGCTCGGAGTGAATGTTCTGGATCTTGATGATCTGAGGGAACACAAACACAAATTGCTGGTGGGCAAATTCAAGCAATAATGAAGACTTAGAAACAAGTTAAATAAGAGAGCACTCTACCCCAGAGCCAGGTGGGTCTTGAACAAGTTTGACAGCTTCATGGAATTTGGGTGGATAAAACAGCCACAAGTCACCTGTCTTGTGGTCTACCCTCGATGTTATCACAAAGTGACCCAACAGCCACAGACTGGTTGGAGACATTGCATACAGTGAATTAGGGCCTGATTATGTTTTGTCCTCCGAAATAGTGATACAAAATGAGAGTTGTGAAAAAGCATAGTGTTAGGTGACACTTCAGCATTTTGGGATATACGCTATTTGTTGTTTTTGAAGTTAGATATTGTGATTAATACCAAGCCTTGTCTGTACATTAAACATGAAGGTAAAGCAACTAGCCAGTTAGCTTTCTTCTAGACAAAGACTGGAAAACAAGTATTAGTTTGATGGGCCCAAATGCAACAGCGTCCAGTTGCATTTGGACAGAGTTTAATACATTTTTAAAACGATAAGAGAAAAAAAGGAAACAATTTCAGATTGAGCGGTACAGACCTGCTCATCGAGCTCTGCAAGAAGGTAAAAAAGGCTTACTCCCAAAATGTTTGGGAACTAGTTCTTGTTTGTTCCATTTTTTTTTACTGAGGGTAGAAAGTAAGAAAACACTGTAATACCTTGACATACACCAACTGTTCCCTTCTTGTCGCTCAAAAACACTCTATCTCATGGCCTATGATGTCAGAAACATAAATATACCTGTAAAAAGAAAAAAGCATTTCTGTTGTATTATTTTAGCATTGGCCAGACTACATAGTGTTGTGGAACTGTTTAAAATATGCACATGTGCATCATCAGTGAATGCTGAAATAAACTGAGAGTAACCGCTTGTCAGGTGATATGTTGATGCTGCTTGAGGACATAATGCCATCGGGCTGCCACCCTCACTTCCCTGGACTGTGTAGTACACCACCACACAACGGCAGACCCAGGAGGACAGTGAGCACGTGAAGCATCAGTGTGAAAGTAGTGATCATTAGTGCTTAGAAGCTCTCACGACTGTGCATGTCATTGACACTGGAAAGACAAGTTTGTTTGTTTTAAAAGCACATGAGATTGGTTGTCAAGCATGAATTGTGTGATTCTGTTATGGGTTTATTATATAGTACATACCTGTGAGCAGAGGGTGGGTAATAGTTTTAAGGTGCACAAGTAAGTCCTGCTCAACAAAAACGGAAAATCTCCACCCGGCTTCCTTTTGCTCAGGGGTGACAACAAACAGGTACACAGAGTCATCTACAACAAGAGTAATGTGTATTGTCATTATTCTCAGCGTGCAGTAGAACCTGGTTTTAAAAAGTTTCTGTGAGTGCTTCTGACATGTCTGGTCTGTTCGTCACATCACTACAGCTCATGGTTAACTCCAAAGTTGCAATCTTATCTTTAACTTTTAAGTCCTGATTGATTAACACATTAATACCTCTACGGTTACTACCACGGTAACATGTATGGTTCAACACTACAAGTCCTATATGACTGTTTTTATTACATTTTAATGAAGGATCGTGGTCGCTTTAACTTGTGGACACAAAAACATTGGTATTTCTTGTGGCTTTCACAATAAAAAGCCAATTTTGTTTGTCCAGTTGAAATATTTTAATGTGCCTTAGATTGCAACTTCATACTGTTCTGACATGGCTGTAGAGGAGTGAACGTAAACAGCAAGGGAGATCAAATTACAAACAGCAGCATGGGATTACTAATACTCTGTCTCCTGCAAACCAGTTTCTAACTTTATTAATAATAGCTCATGAAGATGATTAACCCGGAAGTTATTTTCCAGTGGTCAACTTTCTAAAATTACATCACTAAATCCATAAAAATATAGGCATATTATTATATATTTTAATACTTTTAAAAAAGCTGTAAGAAATAATGTCCACTTTCACTACCTTTAGTTTTACAATATCTTCCTTTTCATGCAGAGACCCTCTTTCTTTTGTTCTATGATGTTGCACTCACTTTGTAATGCTACCTGTTTCATCAGTGTACACACGCTAATACCATGTGGGTTGAAAGAGCTAAGGTCCAGCCTCCTTTGATTTCAGCTCCACTGAGTTGGCTTTGGTGCAACAGATCTAAAATGTACATTTTCCCGGATCGTCAGAGAATGAAGGCAGTATAGAAAAACTTCAAACCTAATTGAAAACACGGTATGTGAGATCGTAGCAGGATCTATGATTGTTTGAGGAGATCATCACTGAATTAAGCCGCCAATTAATAAGCACAACTACTTTTAAAACTAATGATCCACAATTAACATAATGTACAGGATCATAAAAGAAATTACACTGAGGCAGTAATTCAGATTCATGCAATTTTTATGGTTTACAGGATCTTAAAAATAACATACCGCAAGCTCAAGAAGCGCCAGTCCATCTTGGTATTGTGATATCCTCTATTCCCATATTCTGTACAAATCAAAACATAATGAAACTTATTATTTTTTCTTAATTTTACCAATCACATAAGACAAAGAATAAGGTCACTACATTTGACTCACTGTCACTTATTTGACCTTTAAACTCCTAAGATCACATTTTTACACATAATATTACTGACCTATGTAAAAACTTTACTTTCCAAAACATTTTTACTATGTAAATCCTAAATTAAGACAGTGCTATGACATAGAGACAAGAAACCTACCAATATTCTCTAAATAATGACAGTTGAGATGTTTCACTGTCACTTCTCTGGAAGCAAGGGTCATTTCTGGATAGACATAAATAGTTTCACAAGAAACAAAACTAAAACCTTAAGTATAATACCATATTTATATCTGTATCATTAGTCAGAACTTGTACATTACACTGGGGAACACAATATTTGTTGAGTTAGGTCTGAGCTGTTTTTAACTAATTTTTTGGGTGCGGAATCAAAACTGATCTCAGTTTTTTCTATCACGCCAAGTTTTTGAACTCAGGATCCCTGTTTTCTTAAACATATGAAAATACTGTACCTAACAGATATGTGCTTGTTTTATAAAAATTTTCGTAAATATTGACATACAATGAAATATGAGAAACAGGCATGACTGCAATGTTTACTTCAGCAATTATTATGTTTTTATATGATATGGCTACTGTAAGTATAATTAGTAGCTATAGTTGACAGTAGCCAAACTGATCAGGTTTTGATTCCACAGCTAATCAGTGGAATTTGGGTTATCTGGAGGGTAAGCTGTGGAGAAAAACTTGACGTGCTAGAAAAACTGACTGCAATTTTGGGAATCAGCATGCCAATTTAGTTTTAATCAGCATAAAATCTAACTCACTAGAAATTTTTTTTCAAATTTTGTTCCCCAGTGTTATTGCCTTTACTGCATGACCATGCTTGATCTTTTCTTACTGTAGTAAGCAAATGTGCTAAAGTTCTACCAAACTCAACTATACCTCCAAATATGGTCTCTATTTTACTCTAGAAATAATAAATACTTACTTCATCTTCAGAATTCTGTGTTCAATGAAGGCTGCAAAGGCAATAAAAGCAGCAAGCAACACTTTCTTCATGTGTCATGTTTACAAGTCAAAGGTTACAGGAAATCGTTCAGAGTAAGTTTGCTAGCTCCACCAAAGGTGGAGCTAAAGTGTTTACACCCTAAGAAGCAGCACTAGATTCATCCTGATTACTTAGGGAACTTGAATAGGCTATTGCACATTAGCATAATAATTATCCAAAAAGAGAAACTCCTCACACAACAGGTTTTTATTGTTTTTTTGTTTTGTTTGTTTCTGGGGCCTGTCGGTATCTATTTGAGGATCTTTATTGCACTCAATGAGTACAACACAATAACAAGGAGGCTGACAGACCTGAGTTTCAGATTGGTGAGAAACAAGATGATCGTGCAACTTGAGTTATGCAAACATTGGAGGGCAATGGAATGCTTGAATCAGTCTAGATATCTGTGGAACTCAAGACAACCACAGTCGCAGTACGGCACCTCATTGTTTTTATTTACAGCCAAATACATGAGTGTGACAATTTTAAATCAACAATAGCAAATAAAACATGTAAAATGTTTAGTTACATACTGCATGTAAAGATCTCAGCATTTTCAGGTGTCTAGTGAAAAATATTTGTTTCATGATACAGCAAAGCAGCAATATAAGCTTTTCACATGTTTGACTGAAAATATTATCATCCAAGCACTTATTTCACAGTGGCTTATGTATCTGGTCAGTCTAGTGTCTTCAAAATGCTGTTAAAAATTGTACAATTATTCTAAAATCTTCAGCGCACTCCTTTCACACTAGTCATTGCATTTTTCACACACAAGTGGTATAATATCTTTATCATTATTCAAATCATCACAGCCCTGTCTGATTGAGAGCCTTGCAAAGAGGTAAATCTTTTTATTCTTAGCTGAGCTTCATCAAATTTTTCTGATTGCTGAGAATCATCATCATCCTTAAACAGGCGCTACCTACTCAGATCACATACTGCTAGTTTATGGAACATTATGCCAATGAGCAGCTTTTCCCCATAGGTAGCTGCTACAGAAAATCCCATGATTACATGACCGGCTGGCCACGACACCCGAGTCACCACTGGTTGCTCAGAATGAATCTTCTGGATCTGGATGACCTGAAGAAAACATTACCTAGATGAAAAGAATTATAATGATGGATTTAGGTAAAGAGAACGAGATGCAGCATATACAATATATTTAATATTTGCCTATTTTTGTGGATGTTGTCAGCCTTCTCACAGTTTACATTTTACTAACCTCTGATCCAGGTGGATCGCTGAGGTCATACATGAAAGCTTTCCATCCATTAGGGTGACAGCCTAACCACAGGTCACCTGTTCTAGGTCAACTTCAATGTTGTCACAGAGTGAACCTAAAAGCCGACTGGATGAAGTGTCACAGACAAGGTTATAAATACAGACATTCATCACAGTGTTCTACAATTCATGCATGAGCTGATTTTGTACCTAAGAGTGGCAAGAAAATTACCTGAAATTAAGGAATACATTTTCCTAAAAAAATACGATCAGCTCTTCATCTAAGTCACAGTTATGAACATATATCCAGTCAATGAAACCAGATTGGAAGAGTGGGGTAGAGCTACTTTGACTTAAAAGAACAGTCAAACATTTTGAGCTTGTTTTTCGTGATGAAGTATTTGTTGATGAACTAAGCGATCTCAGAAGATTCATGATGACCCTAAACATCACAAATCTTGCCAACAGAATGGCTTCAAACAAAGAAAACCCACTTTGGGAGCCCTGGACTCCAACTAATAGAAATGGTGAATGAACCCCGGGGCGCTGTTCACACCCAGACATCCTAAGAATACAGATGAGCTGAAGCAGCTCTGTCAGAAGAGACCTCCAGAATTCCTCCCTGAATATTGTGCAGGTGTACAGTCAGCAGCTACTGAAGTGCTTGTTTGAGGTTACTGCTGCCAAAGGAAGTTCAACTGATTAAATCCAAGGCTTCGCTGTTTTCCAACAGCCCGTGAATGTTTAATGGGCGATTTTTGTGCATTATTAGCTTAAGCACATTGTGTTTTTGTCTATACTTGTGACTTAGATGATGATGTGATCTGGATTGTTTATCAACATCCTGTGCAGAAAACTAGTAATTCCAAAAGTTCACAGACTTTTTTCTTGCCACTGTTCCTAAATGCCTTTACTGTTTAGCATCAGTTTATATTAGATCCGTAATTATTTGTCTTTGTTTTTTTTTCAAAGTAAAGATTTTGAAATTAAATCTATGTAAACACACTGTAATTACAGTAAAGAGGCTAGTTATGTAAACTAACTGTATTTCAAATAACAGTAGTTTCCTTCATCACTGCAATAATAATGTAAATATTGTCACAATGGTCATTAAAAGAAAACGCGAACAAAAAATTCTCAAATAATTTTGTAGCTTCCTTTAAAAGGAAATTTTCCTTGCATGAATATTTTGTATTTTTTCTGCCTGTGCCATATATACATGTGAAATGTATATAAATACACTTTTTAAATTCTAAAACAACTGTTTTTGATAATTCAAGGACAGTAATGTGTTTTAATTTTTGGTTGATGAAGCATACCAGACAGACACTATAAACTAACAATACTGAAGTTTTATCATATTTACCTTCACAGAGGATACAGTGTGTTGTCCTTTCCTCTCTCCAGCATGGATATTGTGGTCAAAGAGATCTGGCTACATATATGCCTGTAACAGAGAGAATATTAATAGAGAAGAAATGCAGACAGTGAAGAAGGAATGGTCACATGATGGGCCCAGCAGATCATTCTTACCTTTGTCTGGTGAGATATTGATGCCATTTGTTATGTAGTAGTCCTCGAGACCACTTTTCACCTCCTTGGGACCGGTATAATAACGTTAGACTGGAAGCTGAAGAGGTCAACCCAAACCTTTAAAGAGCTCATAAAAGTGGTATCGCTTTGCTGTATAGAAAATCGCCCACTGCAACAATATCAGTTAAACTGGAAAAGAAAACGGGATTGAAAAAGTTATTTTAGTGACACAGTACTTATGCTGTTGACTGTGTTGCAACACTTTTCGTAGTTATGACAGATGATAGTTTTAAACGTCTACATCTACCTACTCAGTAAATCCTCATGCAATTCATACAGTAGGTTCAGTTTAAATTAGTCACCATACTGTACCTGTAGAGAAGTTCATGCTTAGTACAATTTTCAGATGCACCAAGGAGTGGCTGCCCCTCAACAAACCTGAAGACCTCTAACCTGGTTTTTGTTGAGGTTTCATCGACAACAAACAGGTACTGTGTCATCTTGACAAGAAACAAGAAAAGCATTATAAAAAATATAATGAAACTTCATAAAAGCAAGATCAGATTCTCACTCCATAGGTGCTGGATTTTTCACCCAACAAGACACCCATACATTTTCTCGCATAAAGAAACCCCCACTTGTTTTTAGTGCTAGCATATTAAAAGGAAAACAACGTTTGTGCACATTTATATGAAGAGAGATTTAATAAGTGAGCACTACAGACAATCTAACATAATGTAACAGTCTTTTCTGTAGGTTCTAAGCAGTGGGTACCCACTAAGATTATCAGAGCAAGTAATCACAACAGGTTTGTCCACATGCTTTACACACACGCATTAGCACATATTCAAATGATGACATATATAAAGTGTCTTGAACTATAGACACTGGACTTCTCCATTGCAAAAGCACTCAATTTTTATATTAATGCATTTCTGTTGAGAAATAGAAATGCTGTTAACATGGACTGAATTGACAAACTAGTACAAAACCACTGAGTTTTGCCCTTGGGTGCTATCTCCTGGTAGAGACTTGTGCCTACATAAAGCATGTGCAATCACATAAGTGATAAATGCTTCACTGACTTGATCTGTGTACACACTGATGCTACAGGTTGAATGAGTCCAGGTCAAAGTTTCTTGACATGTCAACTGGTTTCATCCGGGGAATCTTGTAGATCAAGGGAGAAGACCTTCCTGGTACATCAGAGGATGGCAGGCCAGGATACTTCAGACCCTTGAGATATTAAAATATACATTCAATTACACAGACCATACAATGGCCACACACACACACACACACACAAAATATTTCACAATAAAAATATGATATTAGACATTAAGCAAAAGACCAACCTCATCCCATATACTTTGAGTTATAACCCTGTAAGAGGCCTTTTAAAATAAAAAATAGCTGCATTTAAGGCATGCTGTCAAATACACTTAAGGGAAAAAGTACAAATTAATTGACCTCTGAGGAAAGTTCATGGTTTTAATCTTTGGAGACTGATTTGCCAGAAACAAACATTAATTTGATCAATGTTGAGCAATAAGAGCTAATAATATTCAAAATTAATGTGAAAAATGTTCGTTTTCTTTTCTTTTGTACATTACAATAATATTAGGTCACACAGATTAAAGGCCGTGACTCAAATATTAATCTTGCACGAACATTTTCAAGAGCGTCTGCCTTGGTGGTTTTATTTACAGGACTTTTATTCTTAGTTGCACCGTTGTCGTTTGTTTGAACCAGAGGCAAAGATATGGCTGTTCTGCAACTCAAAACTCATAGTGCTGATCAAGGCAAGCCCAGTATCTCCATGATCGTTATATCCTCCGAGCTATATTCTGAAAAATTCACAGTTGCACGGTTAATTTTAATGTGGTAGAGTCCATTTTAGCTTCCATCTTGCTACAAGGTCACTTACCCAGGTTTTGAGTGCAACACAGTTGGGGGAGGTGATTCTTGACCAGCTCCCCTGGAGGCGAGGGTCTTTCCTGCAATGTTTTTAATACTAAAGTTACATTACGGCAGGCTGCAATAAATGCACTTTTTCCTAAGGAGACAAATTGCCAAACGTAGCCTTTGTTGTTTACGCACAAATGAGCTGCTTACCGTAAGTTGACAATCCTCTCTACCAGCGCCGCTAAGGCAGCTACTATAAGCGCAAAGAACCCTAACTTCTTCCCATTTGGAAACCAGGGAAAAGACTACTTACAGTTTGTTTAAAACCGCTCCGATCACTGCAGCTGAGGCGTGCCACAGCGGGGCGGACCTAATGCTGCCTTTCATGACTATCGGAAATGTGTCAACGGCTTATTGTTGTCGTTATCCCGCTTAACGCTGCCATCTTGCATTTTGTGCACTGTTAACCTTTCCATCTAAAAGTACAAACACTTCAAATACGTACAACGACACCTTGCAATGCCACACATCGGTGCTGGACCTGACTTATTTCGCCTCTTTCACATTGCAGTAGCGGCAGGACAATACACCATGCCTTTATCTCTTAGTTACTGAGATAAAACACGGCACATTTATGTCAATAGGCCTACTGAACGTACTTGAACGCGAGAGAAGTGTTGTGGTTTGTGATTTCCACATTTGAGAAGCAATTTGAATGTAGCATAATTCCGAATAGTTGGAGTTGCTGTAACTGGAGCCAAATTGCATCTAATAATAGCTTTTAATGCCACAGTTTCAATTATCTGCATAAAATTGAACTGTGATTCTTGTTCTGGCAGAGAGTAGACAGTTGCTGGGTCTGTTCTTTTTATGATTATGCGCTTAGTACATTTACAGTCCTTGTGGGCAGCAGCAGTACAAGCAGTGTTCTCCTGAGAATGAGCGCCTGCTGGTGGATGCCGTGAATGGCTGTAGTATACCTGACGTTTTGACGTCTTGACCAGAGGCCTGTATGTATACGTAATGGCAGGAGACGTTTATGTGTGTTAATGTTAACCTTGCTGAACCTCCGGGGACTCTGCCTAACTCGTAGCAGCCTTCGCTTTCTCAAGTCTGGGGTGTATGCCAACCCCTATTTTGGCCAGCATTGATAAGAAATGTGTGCTCTGAAAGTGGGTTCATTTCTCTTACTTGTACTTTCAGCTCTATTCTTTCTAGTCTATCTAAATTCACATATACAGTTCCTGCCTCCTAAATGATAAGAGGATATATACATTTGCATCCACATGCTCTCTCTTGCACATCTTCAAATGGTGAAAAACACCAGTCACATCAGCTCTTGTTAAAGCTACCCAAAACAATGGGAATGGAACATGAATCAGACTTAAGGAGCCGGGGAATCCATTCTCCTTGTTCAGTACACCATAAATCACCTGGATGCCAAAATTCTTCATTGTGGAAGGACTACGCTGTTCTTGTCTTTAAATTCACCACAGGCTGTCAATGCAACCACCAAAGGATAGTATACTCAATAAAATGGAAATGGTAAAACCCTGTTTAAATTGTTTATTTTTTGGTTGTTTTTGTGTAGGTGATGACTCTCCCAACATAAAACAAAAAGTTACAAAATTGTCTATGTAATCAAACCATGTAAGAGACTCTACAAAACAAACATGGAACACATACATACACATACAGAAGTGAAAAATATAAATTGGCAACCATTGACCCTGTGGATATTCAGCATTGGGTGCATGCAACCTGGACAGTAACTGTAGAATATCTACAAAGTCCAATTAGAAGAATGATAGCATCTAACAACTTCAGTACCAACAACTCCTGCACATTACATTGTAAACTAGCGAGTACCTGTTTTGTGGGGCACACCAGATTCCCACCCTGTTTTGTAAAGTTTTAAAGGTTCACAGTACAGGATCCCCAATCAAACAGTTTCAAGCAAGACTGTAGTATTTTACACAAAACAATTCACACTTTCATGTCTACATCTTATTAGAATTCTAGACAATGTACTGTCAACAACACACCCAAATTTATTCTAATAACCTTACGTAAACAATACATATCTGTCAAGTCCAGGTGTCAAATATAACTGAATGGAAAAGCAATTTTTTTAATCTTTCGCCTTTGTTATTTTCAATATAAAGGGGGAGCCAAGGGCCCTGGGCCGTAGAGGGAGACAGGGCAAGAAGCTGTACAAGGAGCACATAAACACAGGTGAGGAAGGGCTTGTGGTTGGTCTGTAGGAATTTGTGTAGCTGAGTGTTGGGGTAGAGATGACGTAAGTATCCGCAATGTTAGCCAGTGGCTGTGAGGAGCAAGGCTGAGGTGATGCCTAGGAGAGAGACAGCAGGCGATTAATCATTTGGAAATGATGCTGTCATCACCATCTAAATTTAGAAATGTGAATCTCTTTTGGTAGTCATTCGTAGATGATCCTCTCAATAGTCTGTTTGGCTTTTTGCCTGAAGAAGGTTACACCTCTGATATGCAGCCAAAAATCATAAATTTCAGATTATAGCTATAAATCTCTTTGCAGCGTTAGATTGTGAAAAGGTCGTCCGGCAACGTAGACAAGTCCCTGGCATCAGAGCAGTTCATATTCTGTGGGAGGATTACTCACCGCCATCATACTTGGTGTGAGAGCTTATGTGGAGCTGGCACATCCTCCAGAGTGCTTCTTCCCTGATCTTAACGATGGATCGGTGAACAAAGTTAGATTGTTCATAAACCAAAAGCACACGGGTGACCAAATTGGTTACTTTAATAGTGTTCACAAATTTACAGAGGAAAATTTACTCCTATGGCTATGGAATAAAGAGATGGAGACAGGGTAATTTAAAAAAAACAAACAAAAAAAAACAGGAAAAACAATCTAGAAGTAGATGATCATGGCCCTCTGGCTGTGAGGCGGGCTTGATGGTCATAGCGCAGCAGTTTGTCCAAGAAGTCTAGGAGCCTCTGTGTTGACCAGGTGTTGGTTCTCACAGGCACAACCTCTCCCACCTTTATGGGAGGTTCAAGAACAACCCAGGATCAAGTGTTACCGAGGTGTTTATTAGTTAAAATCTTGGGTCAAAACACCAGTGGGTTTCTTTATTGAGGCCCACCAGTTACAAATGGTTTTACCTTTCCCAGAATGTCATTGAATCAGATCCAACCTCAATAAATAACACAGTTTTACAGGTCTCGTGCTAAGTACTTTTGGTAATCCAGACAAGCTGTAGATTAGAAAAAGAATAATTCAATAATTAAAAGATATATACAAGCATTTGTTAAACCCGTGAATGGTATTGAGGGGTACAGATTGGATCTCCATTGTAAATATAGTGTTATTGTCAATTAGGTAGGATTTGCAATAAAGTGTGAAGATAAAATAAAGATTTTGTTAAATTAACTTTGTATAAGGTTTCCAGTCATATCTGTTCTGTTGTAGGAGGCAGATTATTTTATCATCAAACCTATGAGCCAATGGGCATCCCTCTGTAACTGGTATCTTATTCAACAGCCTATACTAATAGGCAGCTAAATGTTAATGTTCTATACAAGCTTAATTTTGTTTCATTTGGATATTCTGATTAATACAAACTTTTATCATTTACAGAAAATATTGTTTGTATTCAGTGTGGAAAAATTATTACACTATTTGTCTAATTTCTGAGAATTTAATATGTTTCAATCACTAAGCATTGTGTGAAACAAGATGATTAATGCTTGAAAATAAAAATCACTATTTGTTATTAGGTAATAACAGAAACATTCATTTCATCATAATAGTGTCACATAGGCTCAGATGAGCTATGAGAAACAACTGGAAATGCTGTTTTGTCAATGGTGTGGGTAGGGAAAATGGAGTAAAACCTGTTATCACCAAAAGTCCATTTGGTTTTACTTTGTTCACCAAATTGCCACAAAGCTGATAAAATGTCTACCTCTCAATTAATGCTGAGGAGAGAACCGGGAGAAAGACATCAAGTTCCAGGAGGCTCAGCAGAGTTGCTAGTTGCCAGTTGCCTACTGTAAGAGATGAAGTACGGTTTTACAAAAATTAACAACACTGTGTAATTTAGAATGGAAAAATGCAGCCTTGAAACTGTTGCCTCTTTTAGGGGTTCAATGAAGCTTGCAATCAAAACCCCACAAAAGACTCTGATTGTATGAAAACATGTGATTCTTCATAATTGATCATAGTTGTCATGACCGTGAAAGAACGTGGTTCTTCTAGAAGATCATGCTGGCGGCATGCAAACCCAAACTCATGTCCAAGCTGTAGTCATACATCTACAAATACAAAGAGGAAAGGTTGAATTTGACTGACTGTTGTAAACTCAAAGGACCAGATGTAGAGGAATATATAAAGGAGCCTCAATTTGTACTACCAGCAGTTCCAGGTCCTTCTAGTAACGGATGCTCTCACATTGTACCTTGGTTTGGGGTGGTATACAAACCCCAATCAATTAGATGAGCTGAAAGGTAAAAAAAAAAAGCAAGAAATGATGAAGTTGAATATAGGTCAGAGAATAGGTTACAAGGTATCAGAGGGAAAAAGAGTACACATGAAGAAAATGGTTGACAGGTGAGATACCTTTCTGTGTTCATGATCAATCATTACATTGTGTGGTTTTGACATCTCTGTGCATTATCCCATACTGTGGCAGTAATCCAGAGCCTACCGGGTAAAAAAGGTTCATGTTTAATTTCCTCTGACTGTTACACTGTTTCTGGAAAATATTAAGAGAACCAATGTAGACCACAAAATACAGTGTAATATTCAAAATTAAAAGCTGTTTCTTACCTTTTTAAGATTTCTGTGATATTAGAACCATGTCAAAAGTCAGATAGGGTCGGGTACAATTAAGGTAAATAAAATGTATTAGCTATTAAAATTTAAATAATTTGTATTTATTTAACAAATTTAGAAGTTGAAGGACCACACGATCTCACCTGAAGTCTGTGTTGTTCACATGTTCAGCATCATAGGGGTTCGATCATGCATAAGAGAAAATTTAAACATGTAAAGGCAATGCAAATATAGGAAATTAAGGAATTGTTACAATGAAAGAAGGGAGAATATAAAACAACAGGATCCGACTATCTAACAGTGAGATGATATTTGGGGCCGTTCTTAGACTCTCCAGGATTCTTTATTTCTTCTCTTGATTTTTTGAACGCCAGAACAGAGATAGTCTTGTGGCAAGTGTTACAAACTGTTTAGAAGTGGCAAAATATTATGACTGTGCTTTACTTTACCTTCTGTACTACTGTTTCCCAGCTGACTTAAGTGATACTCATCAGTATTTGACGAATTACTTTTTCACATTGTTTGTGATGTTTCATATCAAACATTTCGCTATATTTGCCTCTCCCTAGTTTTCTACTCAGGCTGATAGTCGCCTTTACTTCTAGCAGTTATACAAGCTTACACAATTCTATGATGGCTTACCTGATAAAGCAAAAATAAAATGGGCACCAAAGCTCCCAACAATAAGCCCCTGCCTTACTCCCCATTCAACAACATGACCTATAGTCCCAGATTCCAGGGTCTCTGTGTGTTTACATCAGGTAAACCCGAGAGCGGCTTGGAACAGGGCCAGACATATTCTAAATGTATCTTCCTCTATATCTCCTAAAAAACAGGAACATAACAAGAAAAATGCAAAAAAATTGTTATAGCTGCCTACAGTCAAAGCTTTAAAGATATTACAAATATTTAATCAATTAGTTAATTACTAAGGATACAAACATATTAACACTTCACAGGAGTGTCTTATATAGTGAAATATAGGTAATACAGCAATTAAATACATAAGTATAAACACACACCTGGGAGATTTCCAGGATGTAGGTGATAGATGAACGGAACAAAAAGCTGAGATGCCTTATGGTGAGAAAGCCAGGGGTACATGATGATAAAATAAATCGCTAGAGCTTACTATTATCATTAGCAACTGAATCAACATCCCATAGAACTGAGAGACGTAAATCAATGTGTAAGAGACATTTTCACTTGAAAATGTTAGTCCCCCTGACAGGATGATCCCACATGAGCTCAAAGAAAATTTAAATGTTCTCGCTGCAGCATGGGATGGCGGCAATAGTAACTTACAAATCAAAACGGCATGTGTGTTAAAAGAGCGGACACAACTGTACAATTCACAAAATAGAATTATTAGTGGCTGGTGTGTCTAAATATGGTGGCATGAAATGGAGAAAACCTGAATGTTAAATGGGCATCCAACTAGTCTAATCAGGAGGTACAGGGTCTAATACAGTCATCACTGGGGCTGGCACCCAAGGCAGTATTCCTGTTGAAAAGAGAGGCAGAGTAGGCTTTATCAAAACTACGCTAATTAAAACATGCGCAAACCATGGAGCTTAAATGATGACAGCCAATACAGCTAATAAGGCTGCATTGAATTAATGTGTTTATGAGAGGCATCCAATTCCACGAAATGGTCTATCTAGTACAAGATACTCGTCTGGTTGTGCCCTGATTTGCCCGCTCTTAAATACTTTTAATTAAAAAGGAGAGTAAACGCAGAAAGCCTCGTTGGGTGGCCCAAGGTCACAAGTGCAGCAGAAGCTAATAGCTGTAGCTACAAGCATGAACTGGTATTATTGGGTCAAGAAGAAGTTAGCATTAGCTCGTCAACAGCAGAGGAAAGCCGGTTAGAAAGTCACAACTACCTCTCGACCGCAGTTTGGCCCAAAACGGAAAAGAATGAACAGTCCGCGTAAAAACAGTCAAATCACCATTCTAGCGGTAATACATGACGGTGAGCCAAGCAACAAACCTCAGCAAAAAATATATTTCTAAAGCTAAAAGTGCTAAGCCAATAGGTTAGAGGGAGTGGAATACCTGCTGGCTGGCGAGGCAACTGGCTGACAACGCCTTGAAAAACATCCTACAAACACCGGTGGTCGAGCTGCAGAACGGTACCACGGTTGTGTTACTTGTTCCCAGCTTTCCTGACATGTAAAACAGTAAACGAAAGATAAACCTACGAGATTTGCGGTTGTAACACTTATCACCCCTGCAGCGTTGTTGGGACGTCAATATGGCGATGCTCGATCAAGAGCTTAAAAGTGAACAGCCTCCTCCTGCAGAGGGCGCCTCCTTTTTCATGAGGAGATTGTGGCCAGCCCGCTACCCAACAGGTCTAACTGAAACAGAAACTTTGTCTGCATGCACATACGTCATATACATGCATATACATATATGTCTATTCAGACACAGCTGCTTTGGGAGTTATCTTTTATACAAAACTCCAACCCAAACACACTGCCTATTTCCACAAGCAGCATGCACATATGACCACCACAAGCCCTGTAGATGCCAGATATGAATTAGCAGGCCTACATTATTTTAATTATTCATGCAGCAGGTGTAGCAGGCAGGGTTTAACATATTCATTCTCTGATTCTGCTAGCCTAAAATAACAGTCCTCAGCCCCACCCTCTACACTACAGAGGCACACATGAGACTGCAGTTCAAATAGTTGTGCTCTCCGTTTTCAGGATATTTCTACCAGGATACATTTCTATGGCCTGATGTTCAGTGGGGCCTGTTTCTAAAAGGTCTTTGTTTAGGCAAAATATATCACGGTAAATGGACAATGGTGAAATAGTGACAGAAAACAATGCATAGTCTGTGGCATCATTTAAAAGGCTACCTCAATGATAGAAACAGCCAGGGGCGTTTTCCTGAAGTAACCTACTACCCATAATCAACACATAATAGAGAGACAGACTAATTCTTTTTGTGCGTTTGAATGTTGAGAACATTAGGTTTCGTGTTGAATTGATATAATGAATAGGCCTTTGTAAACTAATCAGGACCTGTAGCCTAATTGTTGCTTCTCTGCCTGCAAGTCATGCACTGTTTAACACACAGAAATAGCCTTTGACTAAATCTCAATTTGATACATTGTGTCAGAATCTATAATTAACCAGGGAAAGACCTGTTGAAGGTTAAAAAGCTGGATAAAATGGCAGTACATAAAAGCCTAACAGCCCTCATTGCTGCCAAACAGCAGACACAGCTGGAGACTGCAACCCACAATGAAGCAGTAAGTTTTGAGATTTTCTCATATAGATATTTCTGTTTTCAATTACCTGTCAGTGAAATGTATTATTTTCTGAGCTATAATGGACGTAATTCTGTAAATTTGATATAAACATGCATTTCTCACTAAAGCCTTTTGTTTCAGCTTTATGTCTTGTCTCCTCCTTCTTCCATTTGCAGCCATAGTGTTAACAGCTCCAATCAGAGGTAAACCCATTTGAAGAAAGAAAATATAATCAAATGTTGTTTTGAATGTACTAAACTTTTGTGGTACATGTTTAATATTTATTAAATATGACAGCAGCAGTAACAACTTTTCTCATTTTCAAGCTCGAAGAGAAAATGTGTTAAGCTTCCTGAATGGTGAGATTATTTATGTCATTTTTATTTGTAGTTTAATGTTTTCTTGCATGCAAAATAGTACCAGTGCTGGTGTGTGAAATCAGATTATTGTTTAAATCACTACCATGAACTGTTATCTCATAATGTTTTCATACTATCGTTCTAGATGCTCTTGCCACAGTGACTGTGCCTGCAAGTGTAACAGGTCTGTGATTCAAACAGATATGTTTGAGATACATTCAGTTTGTAAACAGGAAAGTCAAAGGTATAACCCATAGTGACAGCTCATCTCACCAGATCCTCAAATTACTTTTGGTTCTGCAAGAATATAAATATGCAATTGAAAGACAAGGTTACAAAAGAGAACGAGACATACGTTGCATTTGTGAAAATATGTTGCTTTATCATCTAGCTTATGCACTATAGCAAGAGCTTTGGAAGTATCTCGTCTTGACGTGGGTAGCTACCTCAGTGATTATACTGATTACATATTTTCTCATGCCTGCAGCATATAGAAACCCTCCAAGTAAACCTGTGACAGAGAAAGACTCTCAAGGTACATTTTCATGCTTTTTCCTGTCAAAAGAAATATATACACAGTAGTACAATGGTCATATATACATCTATCAAAGCCATCACGTTAATGTCCAAACTGTCATTAGAGTTGGTATCACACGCCTCACATCAAAATACAAAACAATAGTGAACGCATGTGTTTGTCATTAGTTCGGATTTCATTTTAAATAGCACCAATCTCATTCACAGATGTGTCAGATGCAAGATCTACAGAGAGTTTTGACACCAATGGATTTCCAGGTGTGTTGGGCTTTATTTCACATACAAATATAGTAAAATAACTCGATTTCATACAAATGTTTTGTTCATCTTTCAGGACCCGAAGTATCTGATAAAAATGGAGGTGAAAGCAGACTTGCAGTACCTTAGATCTGAGCTATAACCTGTAGTGGTCATAATGTCTGTAACAGTGCAGACAGCATATCAATGCACACCTTGTAGCAATAACATTTACTCTTCCCAGATGCTGCCAAAGACCTTGAAAGCCATGAGATCATGATTCCTAAAGTTGCAAAGAATGATAACACCCCATCTGGGAGGAGAACAGGAGTGGACAAAGACAGTATGGATGCAAGCAGAAGACTGGTTCAGGACCATGGGAGCAGGGAGCCGAATGATCTTGACAGCGAGGAGGGAATGACAGTGAATACTCAGGAGCGTGGAAATTTGTCAGGAAAACGAGATATCCGTTCAAGTGGAGACAAAGTGACTGACAGTGCCAGTGAGGGCGCCAATCGCCAAAGAAAGGCAGGAAGAGTTAATGGGTTGAACCGGATGTTGGCCCCAGGCCAGAGCAGAGAAATGCTGGATAGGGACAGTTTAGAGAACAGCAATGGCAGACTGGCTGCAGTGGGAAACAGCAGAGATACAGACTATGATGGTAAGACCACATTTTGCATTACATAAAACAAAATACATTGTTCATAGAATTATGTCCAGAACAATCAAAGGCTGAACAATTGACCTTAATATTCCCACAGAAACCAGGGAATATATCAGCTCTGAGACGCATCCAATAGGTAAGAATAGTTTTTTCTTCCATTAGTTGATACTGTAAATACACTGCTTGATTGGTGATACAGATAGTGACTGCTCTCCTGTAAGATCTGTCTTTACTTGAGATTCTCTTTCTCTTATGTGCTTTAGCGCCCCCACAACACAAGCCCAGTAGCTTGTCTGTCCCAGCCAAGGGCTGAGCCTGAGCCTCATGATGATCATATGTAGGTCTATTTTCTCTGCATTGCAATAAGACAAATGTTTTCTGCTTATATTTCTATCCACCCAACCCAACTTAGGAAACAACACCATGACACAATGTTATAGGCTTACTACATAATGCACATTTAAAGTCCTTACATTTCATCATCTAATTACAAGGTGAAATTTCACAGTTTCATAGATCGTGTTTTGCTATTCAAATGTTATGGCTGTGATGTTGAATAACAATTGTTTTTCATGTCTTTTTTCAGATTCTGTTTCTTCCTCATAATGAGTCAGGTGCCTCCATCTGTTGACTCATATGATCATGCTGCTCCCAAATGCAGCTGCTTCTGGGACTTTTTGATCCAAATTTAGATTTTACACGAATTTTCTTGTTATGTGACCAAGTGTAGAAATATAGGTAACAGAGTAACACAATTTTGCATTATGCTCATCTAAACTGGTTAAACAGAATAAGTTTTTACAGCATGATGTTTGGTTCAAAAGCTGTAGAATGCATAATGTCAGAAACTTAAATTAGAAATGAGCACAACATCTACTTTTGAGCCTGAAAGTTGTTGCTTTTATCTCAGTATCTGAAGTCTTTGTGTATGTTCATTGTAATGTCAAAATGTGTAAGTAATCCTCTGACATCTAAATACAAAAAGACAGAAAATGCATCTTTTTCATTTCCTTGGTTTTAAAATGTAGTTTAATCTATAATTAGTTACAATACAAACACATATTTTAGCTTAAGATGTTACAAAAAAAACAAACATTAATGTGATGCAGCAGGCATCATATCCAGCACAACACAGTACTCACTGAATAAAATATAAATCAGTTACATACACATACTGTATATACTGCATGTTATTACTTATAATGCTGCAGATGTGTAAGTGAAAAAACAAGATGTGTGGAGAGTAGGTGTGGTACTATGGTTAAAACTTGTGAAAATAATTACAGATGTGAGATTTTTATAGCTCTGCTCTTTCATTTCCTAAAGTGCCGAAGCTCACTGTACACATCTGACTGGACTCCGTGTAACTCCTATAAAACAGTAAAAGCAATTCATCATGGAAAAACAAGGAATATATCATTTAAACCCTTAATTTCCACACTTAGTGACTTTGAAGCCTAATAATGTGGTTCTACTTTACCTGGTAGGGAGATTCTGTGACCTCTGCTGACATTTTCTTTGATACTGATGATGGCGGGTTTCTTCTGCCTGTTAAAAACATTTAGGCAACATGTTAAGTTATTCCCCACCTCGTAGAATACTCATAAATTGCCAGCAATGCACAAAAATATAGTGCTCACCATCATGAGAATCCCATTCTCTCCTTCTTTTGTAGTGAGTGGCAAAGCAGAACACAGAAATAGCAATGAAGACGGTCAGGATAATATCAGAGGCAATAATGGCCAGTACAGATCCCATGTTTATCAGGTAACAGGAACCGCAGTCTGTGAAAGAGCGAAGACACAGGATTGAAACACAAAACCAAAAGACATCCTCCCAAAGGAGCAAAAATGTTTACAGAAGTTAGGTACCTTGCTGTCCTTCTGCAGATCCTGAAAGACAAAGAGTTCATAAAACATCAGATTATAACAGTTGAGAGAAGTAACACTGCAGTCAAAACACATATAGCACATCACTCACCAAACAACGAACCCACAATACAAAGAGCGTCAGGCATCCTCTGCGTATTGGTTTCTGGTCGAGGAGGAAATAAGAGAGACAGAGGCTGATGGCCACCGGTCCTTCTGATCTTTTTAAGATGGTTGTGCTGCCGTGCATACGTAAACAAGATGTTGGAAGCCAGAGGTGCGAAGGCTCACAGATGAAGAGTTATCCACAGGCAACACTGTCAGTGGTGTGAGGGTTTGTCAGCATGTGGGAGGAGCAGGAGGGAGTCCACAAAGAGAAGAGGAAGCTGGTGTTTTTGTTTCTTTGTAATGCCACATTCATGTGAGAGTTGTTGGTCCCATATAAACAGAAATTCTTTCACTCTGTCACATTCAATCATTAGGATTTGGGGCTTCTTTTTTGTCTTTTTAACAGTACACTGTTAAACTTCAAATGAACTGGCCCAAGTGATGCCAAGATAAGAAGCTGCATACGGTCAGTTTCATTACACTTGCAGTTTCTGCTGAAATACATGCGATCATATCTCCAGACAGAGCATTTCCTCATGACCTGTGGTTTAGTGCAGGCGGGTGGCCAGCCACTGCTACCTAGTCTCTGAGTCAATGTTAAACCACAGGTTTATCTGTAATTATGGTGTATTGTCAGCGAAATGAAAGCACACCTTCATTGTTTTGTTTTTTGTCAAGACTTAAGGGACTTTTCTGTTTCATAATGTTCAAATACAATGATTCAACAATGATGATGATAATGTTTATTTATGTTTACAAAGTGCCACACATAGAAAAAATGAATACTGCATTAAATAAACCTGTAGTAAATAATTAAACAGAGCCATATATAAAAAGTTACACACATAATTAAAAACATCAGGAAAAAATAAGCTTAAAAAGGAATTTAAAGACAGCTGTTTAGCAAGCCTGGGTAATAAGAAACTCCAGTGGCAAAAACATAATTCCCTCTATGAATAATAATAATGGTCAGTTTGTAATTTACTAGCACTTCGCAGATCAGTTATAAACCATGAATAAGAGTAACTTAAGGGTTGCCAGGTTGTGAAAAATCCCCTCTGCTGGTGTTTATTCTCATCTAGTAGAACAAATTTTTCTTTTTATCTTGGTAGTTCATCGGGAGAGAGGTTGTTTAACCTCTGACCTTCTGGAAAAGAGCTGGGCTTCTCACTATATCCATTTATCAACATTTATAATATTTATCATGAAAAATGGTAACAGTCCAACATTTACAGTGTAATTTGCTGTATGAATCACATACTTACAAGAATACTTAGAGTATTCTTCTCCTTTCCTCTTAAGTGTCTGATAGTCACTCCCTTGCTCCCCATAGTCTTGTTTTCCTCTGCTGTACCAACATATGTGTCATAAAGTGCAGCCAAGAACTTTTCAAATTGTTGAAAAACATTAATGACTAAATAACATTTATTATACTATGTCCTTTTACTAATTACTCACCACACAGATTTTTCATAACCTAGTCACCCAAATGTTCCTCTTATAAATACCCTAGAGTTAATGTGCAAAGAATTAGCTGGACTTGAACCAGGGACCCTGCAGTTATATGGATGAGTCTTAAGCCCACAAGCCACCAGGATGCCCTCCAGATGAGAGTTCTGTCAGAGAAAATTTGCTTAGTATCAAATAGAAAAAACAAAGAGGTGAGGTGCAATTGCTGAATCTCACAGGAAGATAAACTGTAAAACAAAGACAAGGATATAGAACTGAACCTCAAGGTGCTTCAGAGATTTGAGGGGCTGGTAACAGGAGAAAACATTTTGAAAAAGAAAATAGTTTTTTTTTTTTGTTTGTTTGTTTTTTTTCACTGCCAGTGCCTATTTATTATGCAATGGTATATGGTGTCAAAAACTGCTCTTAATTAAGTCTAACCGTAAAAGGAACCATCACCTCTGGGCATTTATAAGCCCAACGTCTCTGTAACAACATCCCAATTTTTTGTGAAAGTGAGAAGTGACAGTTTAGTTATGTCTGTGTCCCCATGTCTGGCCTCTTGGAAAAAAAAAATCTGCATGCAGGGTAGTTATCTTTACAAGAGTGTGTCCACTGCATATACCTCTGCTTAGTGATGAAACAACATAGTGCACCTACTGAGTAGGTAGATCAGACAGATGATACAGAGATACTGAATAAGCTTCAGTCACCATGTTGTTTGTGTTTGGCTGAAATAGCAGGCAGCAGTTTAACCACAGTTTCACCTCAGCACACAACAGAGGACTTAACATCATCTGTCCCAAATCTGATCAGGTCTCCTGTGTTACTCACACGGCATCTATGTATCAACATCTATGTAAAAAGACACTAAGTCTGTCTTTTGTGTCTTAAAATCAAACATATCGATACAGCTTTTCATAATAGGAATATTTACACAAAATCTTCAGGACCTGTTAAAACACAGTATTTGTTGCTATTAAAAGTCAATTGCAGAGGATTCTGTATAGTTTAGTTACAGTTCCAACATGAATAACCCCCAGAGATATTTTATAGTTGGTTAATATGATTCAGCTTCTACTGAACAGTGTGATACAACTTTAGTAATACATCATATTATTATGATTCTAATCATCTTATTATAAAATCAGTTTTTTAGCAGATAGCTGAAGAGCACAAGCACACATTGTGACTGAATGTAAAAGATTCTTTATGGAGTTTTAAAGCCTTTTATACAGGAGACTATGACAACTGTAGCTCTATAATAGTTAAAGTGTATTAATAGTCAAATGCCTGTAAAATGGTTTCTATGGATTAAGACTTATGTCTGTGTTTATTGTATGTGTATGAAAATTTATATTTAAAAGACACTTTACTTGTGCTTCTTGTTTAATGTAAAAATAGCTTGATTAATCTTTTATAGCAATATCTCATAAAGGCCTATTTTAAAAGGCAGGATCTAAAAAACTGAACATAATTTCATAATGTACTGCACCATTGTGTTGTTAGATTAGCTCTTGCAGTTGGCCCGGACATTCATGTACACTTTGTCAGCTGTGGAGAGATGAGAAGAAAGACAGATAGTCACCAAATGCACAAAGAACATAATGAGGGGGTATGATTATTGTAGTGATCTTACAGACCACACACACTCTTGGCAGGGATACAGGAGCAATTAAATATAAAAAATAAACAAAACAACAAAAAATATTGCCAACATAAGAGGCCACTGTTTCCAACATATAAACGGTCCATCATGGTAAAACAGAAATAAGAAAGGTCATGGGCAATTCTGAAAGGCCTTTGGGAGAACAAGCAGTGAACCCTGATAAACCTCCATCAGCTCCAGTGCATTTACTGCCTTTACTTTTCAGATATAAAAACGACAAAAACATTACTCATTTCATCCCCACTGGCTTACCATTATCAATCCTTTGCCGCCGAAAGCTGGCACAACGGTAAGTGACGATGACAATGATGAGCGTCAGCAACACATCTGCACAGATGATGCCTGCTATTGTCCCGGGTTCAATCCTATAGCAAGACACAGTGTTGTCTAGCATACACAGAGACAGAGAGTGAATGGACAGATAGAGAGAAAAAAGAGTGGGATGACAGACAGGAAAATGTGAGCCAAGACACAAGTGGAAAAAATTACTGATCAGGTATGTGGTTGTCTTGCTCTGCATCTGACTTGCTTTTTTTTCTTTTGTCTAAATCATAATGATCATAAAAAATGAATTTCAGAGTTGTGTGTGTGTGTGTGTGTGTGTGTGTGTGTGTGTGTGTGTGTGTGTTATCTTTTTGATTAGTACATACCTGTGAGCACCACAGCCAAGTCTGGGGAAATAAACAAACAAAACTCCATCAGTGCTTAAACTTTGCTGCTGATATTATGCAGCAACACCTCTTGTCAGTTAAGTTTCCGTCGTGCAAAAAATGTGGTTTCATTTTCCTGTGCGCGACCACCTTAATGTCATGTGCGTGTATACAAGAAAAAGAGGCAAAAGCGATACAAATCATACTTACTGCAAAGAAAAAATAGGACAACGACAAAAAACTTGTGTGCCATGTTTGTCAGCTCAGTTATGTACTTTCTGAAAGACAGAAAATAGGCCAAACTTTGTCTTGGGTTAACATGCTTCAGAAATGTAGAAATGCATTCAGTAAACACTCACGTGTTACATTTTCATATCCCTCAGATTTCACTACATTTGATTTTGGTGTCAAAGTTAAATCCCTGAAACTGTTTAAGACTGTAGGTTTGACCTTTCTATATCTGGAGCATTGAATAGACAGCTCCAGTGTCACACTGAGTCATAAGTTGCTGCGTGGGTATTTAACAAGAAGAGATGGAAAAAAAGAAAAGAATTGTTAAATGATTAATGGTTTCTCAATAATCAATAAAATGTTATTTAAAAATGCATTTCATGTGGCAAATTCTGTATTCACAACTGTACAAACCCCTCAGAAGTTTACAAAACCTTTCCCCAGATATTCAGATTCTCTATCTTCATTCTAAAAACTACTACAAATCATTGTAATGTGACTTTACAGACATTAAATGGTTTAAAGTTGGGATGAGGAAGAGAAAGTCAGTGTGAGTTAAGATCCTCATACCTGTTCTGCTGGGGACTGATCTGCTGTCTGGAACCCAAGAGATGAGTGACTCTAGTTTCCCATTAGTCTTCACTTTTGTGGGCTGACGTCAAATTTTCTTCCGTCTTCTGCTGAGCTGAATCACTCTGCCTGTTTGCTGATGACCCTGTCCATATGAAGAAATTTATCTTGGACTTTGCACTACAGCTTCAAAAAAATAAAATAAAATAAATAAAAATTAAAAAATTAAAATTATTTTTTAAAATCACAGACATAAAACATTGCAAAAGACAAGGAGAGCACAAGTACATTCAGAATTACACAACAACCACACAGTACATAGCTTTATAAGACCAACACATCTAGGTATAAAAAATGTCTGACGCTAATGTATTCTAAGTAATGTCATATCCTCTACCAGCAGCTACAAGTTGGAACTCACAGTGGAAAACATGAGCTGGATCATCTCATCTTCAGGGCCTGTTTACTGAGACGCTGTTCATACATGATCTGGAGCGAGATTTGTCTATAGACAAAGTGTGTGGGTTGTGTTAAAATTCTACCCTTGCACTCATACTGTACCTCTGCTGACTCTTAGTGGCAAGGCACCATCAACAGCAAGCGTCTATTTTACTCGGTACGCAGTTGCACTCTGCTTTTATTAGACCGATTTTCAAACAATCGTTTTGTCTCATAATTGTTCACCCTCAGAATTCCCTCTACCAGGTAGTCACCTTGTCAGCATTTGATATTTGACTTACATTTTTCAGTTTTAAAATCCTCAGTGGTGCAGTCAGCTTGTGTATTAATGATTTATCCGGAAGTAATCAAGTTCCAACTTTATCATACACATTATCTGTGTGGTTCATCTATGGTTTCATTTCATGTCAGCATTGGCTTGTCTTTGAGTTAGATTGATATTGACTCTTTGTAACAGCAGAGGGAGCTGTGGGGCAACTTACAGACACTAAGCAACACCACAACTTGATGCCTTTGAAACTGAAAATCTCTTAATAATGTACAGGTTTCACAAACCTGTGCCTCTTGTGCCCAAGAAAGGTTGAATTGAGGGTAGTTGGACTTGGTTGTACTTGATACTTGAAGATGTTTCACCTCTCATCCCTAAGGCTTCTTCAGATTTGACTAACTGTTGCAGAATCTCCTAAGAAGGAATGAAAGCAGCTTTGTAGGTGGGGGATAAGTGGAGACCTCCTCCTCTGTTGAGGATGGTTTCTTTACTTTCTAACTAACATAGTTGGCCTCCTTCACTCCTCTTTCAAGCCACATGTCTTCCCTTGCTAAAATATGTACATGGATGTCCTTGAAGGAGTGTCTCTTTCTCATCAGGCATAGGCTAACTGCTGAGTATTGGCCTGACCAGTCAGCCCTCCCTTTGTTGAGCCATGCATTTACTTAATGGTTGATTAGTTTCACAAATATATAGGTCTGTGTATTCCTCACTGCATTGGACTACATACACCGGATTACCTTTCTTGTGTTTGGTTGTAAGGTCTTTTGGATGGGCCTGTTTTTGTCTGTGTGTTGCTGGGTTTGAAAAGCACCTGGATGCGGTGCTTGTGGAAGATCCTCCTGGGTTTCTCAGATACTCCTGACACATATGGGATGAACATGTTACTGCATTTATTCCTCTTCTCTTCACCACCTGCAGTGTTGGTGTTCTCCCTGGATCTTGAGGCTCTTTCCATAAAGGTCCAGTTAGGATATCTACAAACTTTAAGTGCACCTTCTATTGTTTGGCCTTGGCACACTACCAGCTCAGTGTTGCGGGGTTCTGATAAATTGTGTTCCAGTGGGTGGTGAGAATCAATGAGCGAATACTGGTCTGTGGGTGTGGGTTTCCTGTATACTCCAATGTGAAGGTTCCTGTCTTCTTCAGTATGTATGGCACAGTCCAAAAAAGCCAAGTTGTTGTTCCTGACATCCTCTTGTGTGAACTTGATGTCATTGTTCACTGAGTTGATGTGTTCTGTGAAGGTTTGCACTTCCTGGGTTTTCATTTTCACCCATGTCTCGCCCACATATCTGAACCGGTGCTGTTCCTCTGAGGGAGTTCAAGGCTTTGCTTTCTACTTCTTCCACGTAAAGGTTGGCTACAGTGGGAGATACTAGTGAGCTCATGGCACAGCCATGCTTTTATTTTGCTTCCAACCCTTCTTGGACAATCATGACCTGAATGACTGAGAATCTTTGTAAACTTGTGTTCTTTGTAATATTTCTGCTATTTCAACTTCCATTTTTTTTCCTTTGGGCTAAAACTGCATTCACAAAGGCATCAAGGTCTAGTCTTATTCAAAATCATACAGGCTAGCTTTGGAACAAATTTAATAGCCAGATATTGAGATAATGTGTTCCAAGAGAAAATCAAATGATCTGCTTGTTTGTCTTTAAACATTAAATTGTTTAAATTTGGGATGAGGAAGACAAACTCAGTGTGAGTTAAGATCCTCATACTTTCTCTGCCTGGACCAATCTGTTGTCTGAAACCCAAAAGATGACGTGAGTCTACTTTCCCATTAGTCTTCACTTTTGAAGGCTGACAAAAAACTTTCTTCCATCCTCTGCTGAATCACACTGCCTGCTTGTTTTTGGGTAAACTCAACATGGGTTGGCAAATTCACCACTGCAGATTTTATCAGCCTTATTATTACTGATGGTTTAATCGTGATAGATTGTGATAGATTGTTAAAGGTCCACATGAAGAAATTTGTCTTGCACTGCAGTTTCAAAGTAACTAAAACATATACACAATTCATATTACAAAAGACACAATCTCCAATTTGCCATAATCACACACTGGCCATATCTCAGAACAAAAACACACACACAGTACATTGACACAGAGACACACATATATTAAGTAAATACATAAATATATACAGTGAAAAATTGTGTTCAAAGAGAAAGTAAAATATTCTGGTTGTATATCTTCAATCTAACACTACACAACAAACCATTGTGAAGTGACTTGACAGACATTAAATGGTTAAAATTTGGGATGAGGAAGAGAAAGTCAGTGAAATATTATATATTCAAACAGAGAATAAAACAAGCAGTTCTTTAAAAACAAACAGCCATACCATGTAGCCTACAGCTATATGGGTCTGGAAAAATAGGAATTGCCATGTATCCTACAGCTCAGCGGTTTTGTCCTATACAATACACATACATTGCTTGATCAGCATACACAGCCATTTTTGCTTTGACTCTTCCTCTGATTCTTTGCTACTTGTTCATTTCTTTGCTTCCTTTAAATTCTATATAAAGAGAGGGGGTAAGATTTAAAGATTTTGTCATTTAAAATTCAACTAAAGCCACAAATTTATCTCGGTCATGCTTTTAAGTTATGTTTCCTTTAGACTCCTATGGTCCTCTAGCCATTTATCTTTAGTTCTTTGGGCAGGTCTGAGACTTACAGGAGTTGAGGTTTCCCCCAAAATAAATAAATAAATAAATAAATCTTAGAACACATCATTTTATCTCACATAATACTTTATGTGATTTCTTTTTTGGTAATCCAGTTTTAACCTTTTAGTTTATTACTGTTTGGTTCTGTAAAGGTAAGTTTTATGATATTATGTCTCTCATTTCTCACATCTCTCCATACTGTTATATTGTTTATGGAACAAAAAGACACTAAAATATTACTCATTTGGTAAAAACAGATTTATCACTATGTTCCAGTATGATGTCTGGTTGCTTTTGAGGTGACACAAAAGTTCCTGTGCCTATGTCTATATTGGGCACCTAAGAGAAATCACACTTTATTTAAACACACAATCTGCGAGTCAAATAAACAACATTAAATGGTAACCGACAGAAACAGTATTATATGGCTTAACAAGTTATATATGTTCTCTTAAGCTTTCTGCATTAACACTCAAGTAAAATATATTTTCACTTATCAGATAAGTGATTTGATTTAATGCAAATCAAATGTTAAAACTTTATTTTAACATGTTGCTTAGTATTATGTTGCTGTTTTATTGTGTTGTTTTAGTCCCAGCTCCACTGTTATGTTGTATTGCTCTTATCGAGAAGCAAAACTATATTTACTAAATATTTTTATTTACTGTAATTTAATATTACAACCATACTCTGAAGTCAAAACATTTTTGATTGATTGGTTGATTTATTGATTTACTGACTGAAGTACGTTTACATACTTAAGCACAATTAAGCTTAAACTAACAGGTTGATATTTCACACATAAAACATGAGTTCATGTCATAGAATTTGATACATTATTTCTTCAGCCTCAACCAGCTGCAACATTAAAATGATGATATCAGTATGATATCCAATATTATAGTAGAAGCCATTATGCATAATAAGCACATTTACTGCTTAATACATTTTTCTGATTTGAAGATGTTTTTACCTTTACTTATAATAAAGGTATATTGTATTATATATATTTATATATATATTGTAGTGTTGGTACTTTTGATGAAATGATCTACGATCTACGATACTTTTTCCTGCCCCTGATCATAATATGTTTATTTGTAATAGCTGTTGTTCACGAGGCTAAGATCACATCTCTTTTCTTTCTCACACTCATGTTCATTTCTGTTAAAAAACAAAAAACTCTGTCCTGGATTGACACAGTGGTGAATGTGTGGCTTCCCCTCCCCGCCCGAGAGGGCGTGGACCACAGCTGGGGGCGGTGATGGGGAACAACGTGTGCTCTGTGTGTACAAGCAGCGGCGGTAAGACAACAAGAAGTCAGTAACAGGGCAGATTTCAACCTAACACAACATCACAGGACACCAGTGATCCCCCAGGGCTGTGCGTGAATCAGTTTTATCCCGTTGTTTTTTTTTTCTTCCTTGAACTGACTGGTGGCTCAGAGGACGACCTGTTGAGAACTTCACAGCAAAACCGTTTCTGACATGCACTTTGATAAATGTGAGTAAGCGATGCTTTTATTTTGTTAATTTTGGAAGAAGACGGGCGTTGTCAGTCGTATCTTATGTTTTCACTCAGTCTAGCTTTATAACCCAATGTTAAATGGTATGACAGTGATGGTGACAGCTTAAACTAATACTTTTTTTTAAAGGTTACTGCATTTATTGCCAATATAGAGTACTGTTCTTGTTTCCAATATTCAGTAATGGGTAACTGTGTTAATGGCAACATTACAATGAAAACTTTGATTTAGATTTTATTCTGAAGCCTTTAAAATTACAATTCCATCCCTTCATGTGAAACACATTTGATTCTTTGGGTCTTTGGATCTTAAATGTGTTTTGAAGTATTCTCTACATAACATATCTACATATTTTTTGTTGAAATACCTCTCTACTGATAATGTGCATTTGACTGATATGTTCATGTACTTGCCTTTCTCTCGGTTTTAACTGAATGAAAGCACAGTTCGGGTGAATCCAAGAGTCAGAGCATCATGTGGGGAAACCCTGATACACCTCCACCCCTTCATCGCTTGTTTTCAATTCCCCTTTTGATAAACGCCAGACAAGCAAGCCGTGTGACGTGGACGGGCTGACTCTCGCTCTGCTTGACTTTTTGTCTTTGTTCATGCCTCCTTTGACACAGGCCCGAGTGATTACATATTTTGTCGTGTGCACTGGGTCTGTTAAACCACAAAATGAGGAAATAGGCTCTGCACTGCTTCTTTCTTTCTCTGAGGACCGAGCCAAAAGAGAAAGGTCGTCGGAATCCCCAGCCTCCCACGCACATGACTCAATGTCCAGGGGTTTCCACAACCCCTATTTGAATATGGCACAGAATAGCCCAGACCAGTGTGTGTGTATGTGTGGAGGGGAGGGTGGTGGTGGTGTGGTTTGTGTAAACCCAAATTTTATGTTAAGTTGTCCCCTTACTACAATTAAAAGCCATTTCCTGACTTCTAGTTTCTCTCAGCTGATGTGTCAGATCAGACTGTAAAGTGTTGATCAACTTCTGTCACCTGGTAATTGACTCAGCTACTCTTTAATATAGGTTGACTAGTTACATGTTGCAGAATTACATCATCTATGAAAAGGCCAAAGGTGGCTTTTTTTTTTTTCTTAAAGATTAAATGAGTCAGGATGGAGTAACATATAGTAACACCTTACGAACTTGAAAACGAAACTTGGTGGCACTAAAATGTACTGACTGGTGTCATGTACTCTGACAAATTGACCTTTATAGTATTATAAGGGCACAGTATAAGTTTTCAGCTGGAAGTGAGATCATTGTTTTTGAGAGGAGAGAAATATCTTCTAATCCAACAGAAATCTAAACTGGCACTTAGACTAAACTCAACATGTCTTTCTCTGTGTTTGAATTAGCATATTTTCTTTTTAAGGAAGTACGCCCTCTTTGTTATTTGCTCTGGTGAACAGAGTCTGTCTTGTCCCTGTGCGGCTTACCACAGCAGTCAACATTCGCAGAGTAAAAAAAAAAAAAGAGAATAGATAAGATAAATGACAAGAACATGTCACCCCTCTTTCTGCTCTGCCTCCCAGACATGTAGGTGCAATAGAAGGCACAAGGCAAATACACGTGTTGAGGTGACGTGCCTGCGAAACACCAAAGGCAGGAAGATGTGGTTTGCATTTCTGTTAGCGTAACGGAGCGAGACAGGAAGATGTCATAGAAAAATAAGCAGTGGCAATCCCATGCTAAAGGTTTTCTGATGAACCCATCTGGTTTGCATCAGCCACATCATGATCTGCGTTCCTAATGGAGGAGGTTCTTTTTTTCTTGTCAGAGTTTGATCTTTGTACTCAGGTTCCACAGACATGGTGGAAATATCACTTTATCTTTCACGTGTGGGGTGAAGTTTTTGAGGAAACAGCCTGTGCGGTCACAGTCATGTCAGCTGGAAACATCAGAATTCTGTTTTGTAATGTTTTTTCCTATTTTTCTCATTTCCTTTACCTGTTCAGTGGAAATTACACTTGTGTATCAGCGGTGGGGGAAAATGTACTCATAGTATAATGGATCTGATATTGATGTACTTTGTGTGAAGGTGAGCAAAAGACATGTCACCGTGGAGAAACTGAGCAGGCAGTACCATCCAAGTGATAACACTGAGAATTTGTTCAGACCTTGTCCAAGTTTGAAACATGATTTATATTTCATGTTTCTATGGTCTCACGCTTTTCAACCTATGTTCACAGAAATTTGGTTTACTGACAATTTGCTCTTAATAAAGCTGAGTCCCTCTTGATTAGATTAAAGGTAAAATTGTAGACATACTCCAGTCAGCGTAAATAAGAAATCTGCAGCTGCAAAGAGGCTATCCATAATATAAATGATCTTGTTTATTATTTATTATCTATTTGCCAGTTTACTCTCTGTCTCTCCACATATCATTAGATCATTAGAAGTGTTTTTCAGCAGTAGCTTTGTTTGTAGTTTGTAGTTTTTGTTTGTAGGATGAGGGATGTCAGCAACTTTTGTAATAATCCATTAACCACTTTGATCATTTTTCAATCAAAAACCCTGAACATTCTATAGTTCCAGCCTCTCGAATGTAAGACAGCTGAAGACACTGTATAGACCAAAGACTTAATTGGTTATTGAAGAAATAATTAGCAGATAAATGGATAATGAAAAAAATCATTAGTGTAGCCTGAACTGTTTATTGTGCAAACCTATTGATCTCAGATATCCTTCAAATGTGGATAAATTACAGCGCAAATGTCCAAATGGTTATTGTTTTTTTTGCATTATTCATCCTTTTTCCAGCGCCAAAGGAGAAGCCGTGTTGCACTCTGCCCACAGTGAAGAAACTCTTGGAGGAGAAGAGAAGGCGTGAGACGTCCTCTGTGCCACCTTCCTGCACTACGGCAAGCACCAGCCCTGTCCCTCCAAATACTGTTACAGTAAGCCACCGCACAGAGGAGCTCAGTATCTTACTCAATATTAAATTATAAAGATGTGACTGTTTATGATTTATTCTTTTTTGTCTCCCTGCAGGTGTCCGCACCAGAGCTATTTACCTGTACAGGTAAGTTCTGCACAACGCTTAAAGAATAAGTGATATTCTATATTATCGTAAACCGTTCTCATAAAAACACCAAAACTAACAATGACCTGATCCCAGCATGTGTATTGTGTGAGGAGCAAAGCCTGATATATACAGTTAAGACCAGTGTTTGGACAGTAACACATTTTATGCTCTTCAGGCTTTTGCTTCAGCATCATTCAGATTGAAATAAAGGGGTGGATACTACATTAAAGTGCAAAGTCTCAGTTTCAACTTGGGTAGATTTACGTCAGTACAGAAAGGCCTGTGTGGGTACCCAAAGTTTAGGAGTTCAGAAGTAATTGGACATATACCTGAAATCAGGATGTTCCACCTCGTCACCCTGAAAAGCTCTGTCTGTGGTTGCTTTGGCTTTATGTTTTGCCGTACATATGACTTTTGATGCCTTTGGCTGAATGTGAACACAGAATGCTCCTGTATACCTCTGCACTTATCCTGTTGCCTCCATCAGCAGTGAGATCAATTAACTCTATTGGCCCAGTTCCACTGGTGGACATACACGACCAAGTCATAACAGAACCACGGTTGACCAGACTAGGTACCACACTCTAGGTCATGAGCAGTTACTTGTTTTCTCCACTCTTTCATCCTTTTATCATTTAGATAGAGGTTAATTTTATTTTCATCAGTCCATAGAACTCTGCTTCACAACTCTACCAGTTTCTTTTTGTATGTTTTTGAAAACTGCAGCCTGGCCTTTCTGTTTTTGAGACCTAACCAGGGTTTTGCATCTTGTGGTGAATCCTCTGAGGTTATGGTCATGAAGTCTTCTCCTGATTGGTGAGAAAGAAGCATGTACACCTACATCCTGTACAGCATGTTTTTTGACTTGCTGTGCAGTCATAAAGGAGTTTTTCTTCACCATGTAAATGATTTTCTGGTCATCCGCAAGACGTGCTCCTCGGTCGACCGGCTTGTTTGCAATTTTGTAGTTTTCCTGTGTTGTACCTGCTTTTCTAGAACGTACCGAGCTATTGAGTTTGGCAAACCAACTACCATTACCCTCATTACTATCGTCTTCATTTGCATGGTCACCTCTTCACTCATATTGATAGACAACTCCATGTCAGAGCCTGAAGAACATAAAATATCTACATGTCCAAATACTTAAGGTCTGTGGAGCTGAATGCCACAGGTAGAGTAGGGGAGTCAAAGAATTCAAAGATGGATTACCACATTGCTGGTTTTTGTTGACAATAAGGAAAACCTAGAAAATCACCAGCCTTGTTCTTGTAATTATTTTTATCTTGAGCATGATGTTGGGCATCAATATGACTGAGTGAGTCATCAGTGATGAGTAACAGTCTGCTCTTTCCATTCTAGGTGCATCAAGCAGCTACTCAGACATGGCAGTGAGCTATGAGCAGTGGCCCCCAGCACCAGACCCAACACTCAGTTACTACCCCAGCCACCCAGGACCCAGCTATGCCTACAGCCACCCAATGACATCTGAATATAGCACACAGCAGCAAGTCCAAGGCTTTGGAGATACAATGTCTCAGACATATGTAAGAGAACTCCCTTTGTCGTGGACTTTCAACTAACATGTTGCATTTAATTGTAATTTAGTGTTGTCGGCTTAAATCATATCATGTGTCCTTTCAAACAGGAGTGCCAGATGACAGTTACAAATCCCAATATGGTTTCATCCTGGTCAATTCCGGGTCCTGATCAGACCCCACAGCTGAGTTTTGGCTCATCAATGGATGCCAGCAAACTGGAAGAGGCCAGGATGCTGCTCAGAGGGATGGATTACAGCAGAGCCACCGGGCAGGATGAAGACGGAGACACGTGAGTGCCTATGAGTGAATGCATGTGTGTGAGTGCTTGGGTTTTGGTTCACATATTGGTGAGCCCCCACAGAAAGAACATGAGTAAACTTGTAACTGGCACCTATGGGCCCTCTCATTGTTCTCGAGTTCTTCGAGATCATAGATTGCAAGATGTCTTGATTGATAGCACACAGACACACACACACACACACACCACAGACTACTCTGAACCTTTACTTATTCAGCAGTCTGTGAAAGAGTGAAAGAAGACTGAAAACAACACACATTTCCTTACAAGACTAATTTAAACCCACACTACTGATCTATGTGAATGTGCATAATGTGAGCACACAATTTATTTACCTCCGTAAGAGTTTCGTTTTCACTTGTAAGCTTAAAGCAAGAGCCACATGTACAGTTCGGTGATCCTAGAAAGATTAAGAAAAACAAAAGATGTCAATGAGTCAGCCACTCATGCTCAATGATTAGAAACTCAGATTAAATGGAAAAAATAATTCAACAGCAGAAAGGGAATAGTGTAAAATTGTTTGTGGGGATTACCGCGGTTTTCCAGCCTCCCTGATAAATCATTTATCATGTGCTCCTCTTGTTCCGCCAGCATCCTGCACATCTACACTGCCAAGGGACTCAGGGAGTGTGCCTTCGCTGCTGCGGAGAGGCTGAGGGATGTGGGGAGACTTGATGCCAAAGAACACAAGGGAAAGGTAAAAGGAAAAAAAACTCATCCTCCAAAGTGTTCAAATTTCTCTTTTGGCTCAAGTATTATATACTATAGTATAGTATATTAATCGCAGACAGATAAAATTGTACAATAAATGTGTTCGTGCAGACTGCTTTACTGGTGGCAGTGACGGCAAACCAGGCGGAGATTGTGCAAGACCTGCTGTCGTTAGGGACGGACATCAATGCTTGTGATGTTAAAGGACAAACTGCCCTTCATCTGGCTGCCCACTATGGCTTCCCTGGGGTTCTGCAGGTAAAGCCCAAGTCGGACCAAATTACTTTGGCGTGACTGTCACAGCAGGTCAGAAACATTAGTCATACCAAGTAGACCTTAACAGCAATTCTTTTTTTCCCTTTCTTTGCAGGCAATTCTGTCTAGCAGGCCTGCTGTCAACCTGGAGGCCCGCAATTTTGAAGGTAATTTAATGTTTTACCAGTTGCTAATGCTTAACCAACAGGAAAGTTGGGTTAGCAGAGCCAAACATTATAAGTTAAGTTAGTGGTTTTCAGCACTAATAGACGTGCCTTCTTCTTCACCTCAGGTATGACACCCCTGCACTGTGCAGCCATTTCTCACAGTGTTACCATGAAGGCTTTTTCTGCCAGTGGGCTGGCAGATGTTAGCCTTCAAACCAAGGTGGGGGAGAAGCTCTCCTGTGTGCAGTTGCTGCTCAATGCAGGGGCATCCCTGCGCAGCCAGGTACAGTACAGCTCTTCCCTCTCTGAAATGTCACATGAGCTGCTTTGCTGTCACAGAGACCAGACAGATGAAAGGATAGACAGATTACAGTAGCATCAAAGTACAATAAACTAAACATTGACCTTTCAGTCCATGTAAAGTTCACAAGGGAAGTGCCCAGGTTTTTATCTAACTGTGATGATGTCATAGTGGGAGCCGTTCCCCCCCCACACGCTCTCTTTTGTTTTCTCTTTCTTGAACATCTCGGTTTGACTTGTGGTTTCATTATGTTTTTCCATCACTTCCAATTCTCCAATTCCAGGAAATCAAAAGTAACAAGACTGTGTTGCACTTGGCTGTGAAGGAGGGGAACATTGATCTGGTGCGATATCTGCTGAGGATTCCCCTGCCGAACATGAAAGACTTTGTCAACATGAAAGTGAGTTCCACACCGACGTGAAACTCAGAACTGGGTTTTATATATGTGTGTTTTGTGTGTATGTACAAATAAATCCTGGATACACACATGACTATAAACAGTCTTGAGTCATGCTGCAACCCCCCCCATCCCACACCCCCACCCCCTTTTTTTTGCCACAGGCTCACGGTCACACAGCTTTACACATGGCAGCTGGTCTCCATGGTAACCCCCACCAGGAGGAGATCCTGCGGCTGCTGCTGAGCGCAGGAGCTGATCCCAGTATCCGCAACCTGGAGAACGACCAACCAGCTCACCTGCTGCAGAGCGGCCTCCAGGGAGAGCAGGTGAGCAGGCTGCCCCTCATTCTAACAGCCAGCCACATCCGCACTGTGTAGTCCTGCTGTCTCACTTTATTTTTTATCAAGACTAATTCATCATCATCTTTACTTATCCTTCTCGTTCCCAGCTCAAACTGATGCTGAAGAAACGAAGCGCTTCCTCACGCCGACGTAACATGTCCTTGCAGGACCAGGAATGATTTAAATCACTTGTAATCCCCATTTGGAGGGAATCAGTCTTTAAGATCTTTCCTCTGTTGACAAGGGGATATACAGTTTATTGTTATGAGGTTCTGGGAGTCTCTGACCTATATATTGTTCACAATCTAGTTTGGCAAATTAATCTAGATATAATTCACATTGGATTAGACAAAAATGACTGCTTTAATGCATAAAGCTTAAAATATCTCTGATCTAGTGTCTGTAAAAATGTAGTGCTTTATTTATTTATCTACGCACAGGCTCAAATATCAATGTGTAGATGAAGTATTTAATTCCAAAATGTAATATAGACTCCATCGAGCCTTTTGACAAAATGCTCCTGCTGTTGCTGACAAATTGTTTTAAAATTTCTGGCTAATAGACATTTTCTATCAATGTATTTATTCTTGTCGAAAACTCATTTAGAAAAAAAAACCTTCAAAGGAACAGAAATGAAGAGCATTAGTTATCTTAAAAAAAAACAGAAGGTACAAAGGGTGCTGCAGAAGGTGGAGTGACATTCATTTTCTGATCAGGCCACACTCCCAGTTTTATGTTGATTTCTATGAAATCGTTAGTATGAACCCTGGGACAATGTCCCTGAAACCCCTCTGACTCTCTTGTCAAAACCCCCCATCATGTTAAGTTATCATATTGATACACTGAGTGATGGTTTTGACTTCAGTCAGCATGTGTGCTTATGTTAAGAATGCGGGTTAAAAATAAGAATCAACCCTATAATTTAACTCTGTCTGTATGCATCATACTTGTGTGTAAGCTCTGGTAATGTTTTCTTTATGGAAAAAAAGAACTTTACTGTGTAAAACCTTTATGTATTTGAAACTGAATGAACAAAGAATGATAGTTCTTATCACAAAGACATTACATGAGTAAGTGCGGTGACAAATTGTCTGACTAACTGTACATTTTAGTCATGAGTCATGAATAAAAGTACAACAACACTGCATTTAAAGTTCCATCTGATTGTTTTGATGTTCAGGGCAGCCTTTGAACAGTCCCGTTTACACCTGGCTACAGAAATTAGCAGGGTGGAAAATACATCATCCTACTAGAAAGCTGAGTCTACAGCACTTATTTACACTCACACCAAAGGAGTATTTATTCTTCAAGCCCCATTTCCACTGACCTTTACAGCCATGACAATCAACCTTAGTCATAGGTGAAATTAGGTCTGGTTATGAATGTAATTTGAGTGATGCATAAGGTGTGTCATCTTTGTTATTACACACTGTGAATTCCTGTAAAGCAGAAAAGAAAAATCAGTGTCATCAGTAAACATGATTATTATGATATTTTCTCATTTCTACATCACATTTAGATCAATGTAGAACAATTCAGAGCAACATAATTACTAATTCAGAATATTAAAGACACTGATAGAATCACATATCACATTGAATGGACAAGACCTTTATTTGAAACAGTGGTCTCATTGTTTGGAGTTTACAGGCGATAATTTTTAATACCTTAACTTAAATAGAAAAACTACCAATGATATCATCCAAAAACCAACACTTTAATAAACATTATGTTTTTCAAAGCATTTTCAAAATGTAATACATTACTGAGTGTTGTCATTGTCATCAAAATACAATGGTCCTTACTTCATTTTAACATGTTTATTTTTCTATGTGGTCTGTTCTATTCATTGGGTTCTTGATGATGTTGTCATGCTATATCTTATTGTGTTTTTTTTTTAAAGGGCAAATCTAAAACTAGATACTAACATATATAATGAAAAACAAATGTCAAAGACAATGGTTACTGTTAATTAATGCATGCAGTTGTTAGCTCATTGATACAAAATGGGCAAATATATATGTAATCATGCTGATTTTACTGTTTTATGAGAGTAAAATGTAAAGGAGAGAGACAACTGTTGCATTTGTTTTATTAAATCTGCCTGATCGAGTTTCATGGTTGGAGTATTTTTTATGTATGTCATTTTTATTTTTTTTGTTTTAGACAAGCTTTTAGTCCCAATACTCACACAATACTGAGCAAACTTAAGATATACTTTCTAAAGAATCCAGTGGGAGACTCAATAAAACCAGGTTATAATGCTTTGGAAAACCCTGTTTATTGATCATCCAGCTGACAGAGGTGTATCAGCCATAAGAGGAATGGCCATAAACAACCGGCGTGTGTGTGCATTTGCTGGCTGCGGTTCCCGTGATGACTTTCTCTCTTTCAAGCTCAATGCTATATTTCCTATACAGTTTGAGGCGGAACTGCAAAAGAATAAGAAACAAGTCAGAGAGAAAATAAACATTTCTGCATGATGACCTGAAACAATTCCCTCCAGTTAAGCAAACTTACCCTCTGTCTTTGGAATTTGGGTACCAGATGAGCTGGAACTGCAAACAGAAATAAAGGGAGGAAATTAGTAAACATATGTATTTCTTAATTCATCACTGATCAATACAGGTTGTGCAGTTTGAAGACTGTGGCCACAACTTCAACTTGGGGTTGCATT
Source organism: Lates japonicus (assembly GCA_033238685.1). Taxonomy (NCBI): domain Eukaryota; kingdom Metazoa; phylum Chordata; class Actinopteri; family Centropomidae; genus Lates; species Lates japonicus. The sequence continues at coordinate 998,254 of BRZM01000063.1, read as the reverse complement.
TAATCAAATGTATCCATTATGAGGATCCAAAAACAGTTGAAGCCACAGAGTTCTGAGACCAATATGCAGTTGTTTTTTTGTCCCGTTCAAACAGCAGCTCTTGTCTTTCTTCTCGTCTGGCCATACAAGCGGCATGCGGTCAGCTGAGGATACACACTGCCCTACTCATTGCCAACACATGAGGAGTGCAATGCATACATCTTTAAAAAATGCTTTTCAAGAACAATCAGTGATTTAAAGAGAATATCAAAGCACTACCCATGTGTGTTTTCTCACGCAACATTCTATGTTAAAAAAATTAAACAAAAAGACAAAAAAAACAAACTCTTTTATGTGTTGGAAGTGTGTTTTGGGTTGTGTGTGCAGAACAGGGTAGGGGGCATGAAGAGAGGAGGCATCCAGGGCAGGGTAAGGAAAAGCTGTGGGAAACTCAGTTTTAGTCAAAGAACAACACTGAACAAGATTTTTTTTCCCCCCACACTGGTTGGACATCCCCTTCAAGTCAAATTCATACAGCATGCACAGGCGGGTCATCCACTAAGCCTTGCACAAGTCTTACTTGGATGAGGATTTTACACATTTTGTGAATTTTTTACCTGTTTGAGGAATGATAGGTTAGTTAGAAAGATAAACTCGCTCATGTTTACTTTATAAAGTCTCTATATTAAAGTGATATTTAATAGAAAGTCCATTAACTTACTCAGGGCTATTAAAATGCCAGAGACAAACATTATAACAGCAAGGATAACCCCTGTGGTCCGCAATGTGTCATAATCTACAAGGGACAGAATTGAATGGGACTTTAGCACACAGGCCATACAGGAGTTTATGATGGACTTAAAACATAGAGCAATAAAAAGTACATTTGATATGTTTCATATGGTACTTTTGATTTTTGTAAGATCAGTAAATGGCATTAATCTTACCATAATCAAAGTTGCTTCGGTCTGGAAACATACTTTCTGCAAAGAAAATGAAGGTGTAGAGTTCAGCACAACAGCACAAGAACACTGACAGTCTTTAAGGGTGTGTTTCTAATCCAGCACAATGGCCAACAAGCTTTGCAGCTCTCTAGATCTGCAGGCTTGGCTCCACAACTCCTCAGGAGCATTTTTTTTTTCCCCCACCAAGAGGCGCTCAATGCAGCATCTTTACTCAGCAGAAAGAGATGCACCATGAAAAGTGGGTTACGAGCCAGCAGCAGGATACGGGGAGTATCATCGCAGCAGCAGGAAAGAAAAGAGTCTGAATAATAAAAAAAGTGTTTGAAAGGTGATTTGAAGTTTAAGGGGCCGTGTGAAATGTTTAAGCAATTGTTAATGCAACATAAGACTTTTTTTTAATAAAGAATTCTACTGTATGCCAATGTAAAGATTTATTCAGCAAATATAAGTGTGTTGCACTACAGCACTACAGCCTGTGCCAGACTGCTAGGATATCTGGACATCAATAATGCGGCTTGCATGTTGCTGAACCCTCACTCCCAAGTGGCTGAGCTGGCAGTTTGTATTTCTTTCCAGTTTTCTCACCGCCACAATGACTGCTCAGTTTCAGAGACACAACAGTTAAATATCTTAAATATTCTTAATTTGTTCACTCCAGTGGGAGGTTACTGAAGTCCCTTTGTTATAACACTAAGTACGTATCAGGAGTTAATTGGTTTTTGACACTATGGAAACAATACTGCAGTCTAATTAACTACATAAAGACAAGTGTGGAAATAAAACAATTCATTTCATTAATCTAAATGAAATGATATCACAATATGATCACACATATAACACATAACACACATTTAACAACCAAACAAGTTATTTCTTTTCTCAATGAAGACAATCTGTAGTGCTTTTAATTCTTTAATGTACTGTATGTTACACCCTTAAAAAGCCTAAAAAAGAGGGAAGAAGAACTATCAAACCTGTGGTGGCCATGGCTGCACAGCAGAGATGTAGAAGAGCTCCGTCTCCTAGAAATTTACCAGGTTGCTGGATTGCAGTTGGAGGCTGGATGTGATGAAAGGAGGCAGGAGGACAAGACTGCTCAGTGAACCCCTCAGTGTAATCTCGGCAGATACCCTCTGGTGGTGGCAGCGAGACATTGCACTCACAGTGGTGCAACTTGAGGGGTACTCCCCCCATAGTGACAGATCTGCCAAGATGTGGACTACACAGAGGTTCACCACAGGGGTTAAAATGAATAGTAGGGTAAACAGCTAATGTTGTTGAAGGTGACGAGACAATTTAACTATTGTCAATGATCTACTGGGCATCATACAGTCTTGTGTGGCGTGTGTATGGAGATGGAGGGGTTGAGGTTGCTGTATGGGTGAAAAAGAAGATGTTCTATAATTTTGTCTTTACATTGTGTTTTTGGCTCCACTATTCCTTAGAGTTTCTTTATTTTCCTGGAGAAACGTATATGTGTGTGTGTGTGCTCAAAATGCACCAATTTCTACCTCATGTGTTGTCTTTTGTGCAGTGCAGTAAGCCCTGCTCCTGCAACTCCAGGGAGAAAAAAAAACAGCCTACATATGCAGCTTTTACCTTCGCAGAGGCGGGCAGACTCGCTACAGTGAAACATCAGCCAATAAACAGCACTGAACATAGAAATAGGCAAAATTAAGATGTCTTTTTAAGCAATTTTTTTAAAGAGACCCCCTCCAAAAGCTGCACAATGCAGCCCATAAATCATTCACACTCTCACTGCTGGTAGTTACTACTGCATGTGTAACTGAACTGTCTGCAGCGTCAACAGAAACGGGAGTGCAGCATAACATGGGGCTATCTTCACTGGACTCCCTCTAATGGCAGAGAAAGCGAAATAATGATGCATGAAAAACAAAACCTTTCCAAACATCTGTTTTATTATTTTGCATCAGTTTGGAAGTCAGAAAAATATAAATGATAATCACACTATTGCTACCATATAATAAAGCTGGTGCATTACCTAGTAACAGTCATCAATGATACAAACATCAAAAAGAAAAAAAAAGGGCCACAGGAACATTGTGAAATTGAAGGAAGCTTTGTGTGTTCCATAGAAAGATTGTCCTCAGTGATCGTGGTATTTGCTGCCACCTAATGGCAAGAGTCAGTAATGCTGTGGAGAACAGGTAGAGGATATGTTTGATTAATCCTGAAACAATCTCAGTTGGCTTGTTTTTGCAGAGAAAAAGATTCACAGATGTTTGTAATACACTTACCAGATCTTCACTGCTCCTTGCCGCTGTGTCTACGAAGCTGCAGGAAGAGATTCAGATTATTGTTTCAGTTTGTTTTGTGGGGAAAAAAAATAGGAAGGCATTTAACATCCATAGTTATTGCTATAGAAGAAAGAAAAAAAGTATTTACGCCTTGGAACAGCTGATTCCACATCAGGACCCCTGGAACTAAGAAATGTTAAATGTTAGTTCGTGAAACAAAATTCTGCAACTGCATGTGGAATAAAGAGGGCCTGTGCAACCAATTGTTTAAAAAGCTGGAAGGATATTTTATTTATTTTACAGAAAACAAAATTCTTTACAAATTTGCTTCATTTAATCTGACTTCTGCTTAACTTACCGTGACTTGTTGCTCTTTGAACAGGTACATTTCCGGCCTGTTGGGGAATACACAAGAAAAATAAGTATCCAAGTCTAAAACTGCCACTTTGCTGTTGCACGTAAGGAACAAGAGAAATTGGAAAATAATGGAGGTTACTATAACAGTCAGTGGCATACCCCCAACACCAGCTTTTGTACTAAAATAAGAAGACATTACTCCAAGCTTTGATAGGTACATGAATAGCCAGTCTGGGCTGCAAGCCTTGGGAGTCTTTATAAGCTTACAGCTCAAGACTACATACATTCATATATCTAAATCACAGCAAAATTCTGATGTTTAAACTAAAAATACAGGAGCCAGTATGTTGAATTTATATTATGTGTAAGACCACAAAAGCATTTTAACATTTAACCTCTTTAACCACTCGAGTTTGCCAATGCAATTATAGAGTGAAACACAAAACTTCAGGCTCTTGAAAGCACACAGTAAGAGCAGTGTCTTAGGTTAATATCGATAAAATTAAAGAATAAGACTGGCCTTAACAGTGGATATCTGGTTAAGGGCAGTTCACCGCATCGCCAACCAGTTAAAACAGGCTTCAGATATCCCAGTACATCCTGAGCTTCTCTGAAAATAATGAGCCTTATTTTTTCTTAGACTCAGATAGTAATAATGCATGACACATTGCTTGAGAGTGTGCTCGGGGTTCATTGTAAACAAGCCACCCGAAGTGTAGGATGAGATGAATACTTGCCACAGAAGTTGGTGTTGCGAGGAAAATAGCGGGGGGGGAATCCCAGACCAAGCTAGTGACCTACATACTCTGATGACTAAGAATAAAGCTGTGATCATTTTGAAAGGTAACACTCATCCTTAATTTACTCACTTTGCCACTGGGAGGCACCAAAGGGTTTCTCTAGTTATCAATGATGTGTTGTTTTTTAATTCCACGTGCAATATTGTAAATGCCAAACAATAAACTTCCAGGGTTTGTTCTCTTAAAGCTCTGTTTTATGCTCTGTCTCTGCCTTGGTAGCATGTGATGTCAATCAATTTGATCAATCAATTTTGGAGTGATAACAAGATTCACTGTTGTGACTTTTTGTTAGTGTGATGACTCTTTGACTTACATTTAGATTACAGATTGTGCCTTTAAAAGCCAGTTTATTGATTGATTTATGCTTTTATCAGCTAGTTTGTGAATTCCACCACTCATACCAACCTGTTCCACACACAGACTTATCCTGACTAACAGGAGCAGAGACAAAAGTGCGGCAGAGTGTGTGGGTCCAGATGAATTATTTATTGGTTGGTTTTGGTTTCAGGGCTACCACTGGCAGTAACAGCATGTGCTGGCAGGTAGGAAGGAGAACCTTGGAAGGACACTATGAGTGAGGAAAGGGGGATACGGTGTAAAGGTGCTGCTGTGACACACTGGGCACGGGAGCGTTGAGTGCTGAGATTGTGCAAGAAGCATCTGCGTGCCTTCCTGCCAGACCTCTGAGAGAAACAGAAGCCTGCTTGTTTTGCAACGCTGTACAAATTTTGGGAGACTGTGAGGTCAGCTCACACATACAGAGATCACAGTGTGCTGACGGTGACACATCTGCTGTGCACTTAAGGCGGGGAAACACTTACTGACAATGAGGAAGATACCCAGGAGGAACAGGACCACTGCGAAAACCAGGCCACCGATTCTCAAAGATTCATAATCTGAAATAGAAAAAAGTACTTAATATTGCTTGTAGTAATATATGGCAGCATATGTGAGCTTTCTGTTACAAAATACCATGAATTCAAAAGCCTTCTGAGGCCTTTTTGTGAGGCATTTAACCGCATTTTGGTTCAAGAGCAGCATTGCAGAGATATTCTGCAACCCTCCTACTGGTCATGTTGGGACACCACAAATTCCGGTGAGCTGTAGTCACCATAACTGTAAACACTACGGTCGACTTTAACTCTGTAGCTCTCCTAGTAAGGAAGGATACTATGGTGCAAAACAAATCTGACACACTGTCACAGATAACTGCTACAGTCACCTACACCTACAATGTGGTCTTGAGGTCCTTACCCAGGCAATTTAACCCCCATTCACACCTATGTGATCCCAACGACTCACATGATAGGGTGGGGCAACGACCCACCGATGGGTAACACCTGGCATTGTGTGACCCTGACGACTCACATGACGACAGGGTGGATCAGTGACTCTCAGAATCAGAATCAGAATCAGACTTTATTGCCAAGTAAGTTTGCACATACAAGGAATTTGTCTTGGTATATCGGTGCTAAAGAACAGTGATAGTAAAAAAAAAAGAGCAAAAAGCAAAAACTATATTTACAAGGAACATAAATATATACACAAGGAACATAAATATACATAATTAAAATGTAAAGTGTAGAGTGCAAATGTTTGAAGGTGGCAGTGATTGTCCGGAGAGATGTGCGTTAATGTAATGCATAGGTATGTGTATAATGGTTATGTTGTGTGTATAACGTTAATCTCAGGACCACTTCCAAGATGTTAAATACCTGGGACTCCCCACCCGGCCTCTAGAACTAAGGACACCTTTTGGATGAAGGGTGAAACCAAAAAGAAGTCCAATTGCCTTCAGCCCTAGCAGTTAAGACTACCATCACCTGGATGACTCAGGACCTACACAGATACACTGCTTTAGTTAGGGCATAGGAAGTGGTTGGAAAGCTAAAGCAGGAATGTGGAAAATTGCTTACTGCCCAAAGAAATTGAACAACTACATAATTGGTGGTTATTATTCATAAAATATCAATGCAGATGTTAAGTCCTTCCGTGCAGTCTAGCACCCTAGATGGAGTGAAAACTAAAGCACAGTGGACAGGATTAGAAGCATTTGCAGTGGGACTACTCCAGAAGCTCAGCCTCGGGGTGAAAGTTTTCCACCACTTGTAGGAAAACAAGTGGGAAAACGCAAACTCATCCCGACCTCCCAGATGTTTCCTGTGCAGAGAGGTTAGCCATTAACGGACCGCATTCATCTGCTCAACACTCACCATAATGAAAAGCGCTGTCATAGTCTGGTGGAAGAGAGAACAGAGAGAGGAGACAAATGAGAAGCACATTTACCCACTGACACACTTCAGAGAGCACTCGTGATATGACAGCTATTCAGCAGTTTTTAGGGCCTCAGTCATTCATCTACTCATTAGCCAGTTTGGTGCCAGTGCTAATTCATATGCCAGCTAAAATGAGTGTGCGGCTTATCTTAATTTGACTTTTCTAAGCTTCTATTCAAATAATACCCACCTTTGTCCTTGTCTGCTGCTGACGCTGTGGGGAAAAAAGAGAAGGAAAATCATTAGTCTTTAAAAGACATTCACATGGTTGTGTAGGTGCGTGTCAGCAAATGGCAAAATTAGTAGTGGTGGGGCAAATTCACTCTCCAGGGAATGTGTACACACACCACCCTTATACCCCAACTTGTATGTGAGAAAAAGCATACATACTGGGTTTTAATAATTCTACAAAGAGGATTAACTTATGGAGAATGAATTCAGCAGAAATTCACAGGGATCACAGACATGCAGTGATTTTGTCACGTACACTAACTTTTACAATTAACATATATATTCCACTTTCTATTGGTAAGAATCAACTTACAAGAACTTACCATAATAGAAAAATGCAGTAAAACTCAATATTACAGACTGTATGATTCTACTCTCCGTACCTTTGTTTACCTACTACATGTTTATTCTGTTGCCCCCATCTGTGTTAATCTGTGTCCTGTCAGTAACGTGGGAAAGTACAGACCCCTCTGCTCTGTCACATCTCTGCTCCCATCTGGGAAAACATGTTGACCGCCTTCATGTTCAGCCTCCACTCTTTGAACTCTTGCTAGAGACTATACTGTATTTGGTACTAATCTAAATCGCAGTTGCTCCCTCATGTTTAGTGAAATAAAGACAACAATCAGAATAATTAAAGAGGCAGGTTCAGTAGGTATACTAATGAAGACACAAAGCAGACATTATTTACATGAGCGAGAACGATGTAACCTTGGATTAGCACACAGGAGGTTACATAAATACTTTTCTGCTTGTGCTAGGCAACATTTCACATCATTAATGTGTTATTTTTACAGCTCTCTTTAAAATATTCACAATGAACAGCATTTTCTAAATGTCAGCCAGTCTTAGTAGCTGTGCATGTACGAATATAAACCTTGACAACTGATGTTCAATACGGCAAAATTAAAATCAATGAAATCATTTCCAAGTGGCAGCAGACTTGAAGTGTACATTTGCCTCTTTCAATTTCTCTCAGCAGCTCATCATCATAAATTTAGATTCTAAAGGCTGAGAACTGTGTCCTTGATGTTTGTGATTTAATAAAGCCGGACATGAAATGTTACGAATGAGTATGATATGGTTGAAACTCTCGAGTCAGTAATTTATACACTGTGTTGCGTCCTATTTACTGCAGAGTAAAGAGCTTGAGTTAACTTTGACATCATTATCAGGCAGTAAATACTAAGTTAGCCTCTTCCTGTGTGAAGTAAAAACACATTTTACAATATTGGTTTTTACTTCACACAGGAAATACAGTCCATTAGGAGGAGAAGATAAAAAATCCCTTAGTGAAAACTGCTTAATATCAAGCCTAACTGATGCCGTGAATACAGAAATGAAACTAAAGACCCTGTACACAACGGAAAACTTGGCAGCAGCTGTAGAATAAAATGATTATTCAAAGTACAGTCTGAGGAAACATTTACACTATTCTGACATGACCTTTCACTAAGAACACTGACATAAAATGGAAATATTAAATACTAAATTTATGTTGAAAAACACAATACTGCTGTAATGCCATCAAGGTTTTATATACGTTTGACCAAAAGAGAGCAATTTCATGCAGCAGCTAGACCAAATAAGTGAGCGCCTGGAAAACCAAAAGAAATTGAGATTTCAAAAAGACTATGCATCGCCAGTGACCACCAGTGCAGCAAACTTACTCAACATTTCCTGCCAAAACGCTGATCCCAGTTACATAGACACACATCAGCCCAGTTAGCATAGAGGGACGGGTGATAGCTGTTGGTGAAAGGGAGAAGCAATCCAAGGTTTCAAGAGAGGAAGATCGTAAAAGCTGCTGAACACTGAGTGAAAAAGCAGGAACTCACTCATGCAGGGAGCCAACCAGAGCTGAATGTCACCACGAGATCCATCACCTAAGGGATAAGGAAGGAGTAGTACAGAACTCACAGCACATATTAATAAAGAGAAGTAATAAATGTCTCAGAAAAGTCTACATTAAAAGTATTAATTGTTTGAGGAGGGTAAATGTTGAGGTGACGCATAGATGTCTCCAAACGTACTTAACCTTGTACCTTGTAGTGAATTACACCTAATTAAAACCGCCTTGCTTAATAGAGAGGGACCCCTGAGCCAAAGAATCACCTCTATTACCTGCACCCAAGCAAAGCCAGGCCACGTCATAGAGTGATAAGAGGGTATGTGAATATTTTCTCCAACCTGTTTATGTGTGGATTAAACTGTAGCTGTAAACGATATCAGCACCGGAACATTCCAGCAAAAAGAATAATAAAATCAAAATAGAGGCTGAGATATGCTGGTTCTTGACCTTTTGTAGGGTCATGCTCAAAAATGGCATCCTATGATTAGACATAATGTAACTGGATTAAGTGGTTTCATTAAACCTGGCTGTTATTTGTTTTAAACTTTAGGTGTTTCCAATTCATGCAAGAGATATTATACAACTGCTCATGGTATTGAATGATACCAAACTAAATTTATGGAGCAAATTGGTGGAGAACCCTTTAATAAGACCAGAAGATTAAACTCCATTTTGCCTGACGTTACATAACAGGGACCAATTTTATGGTATCAAGATGTGCCTTTATAATAAGTAGCCCTGCGACTGGGTGGCGGGGAGGGTTCATTTCAGGCTCTGCACCTCAAAACATGAGATTGGCAGCTGAGGGGTAAGAGGCAGACTGGGTGCTGAATACAGAACCTGTATATTTTGGTCAGTGGGTCTGGATTATTTGCTAATAACTAATTTATACATGGAGGCCGACCTTAGCTGTTTTTCTTCTGTCTATATATTATCAAGGACATTCTTAGGATTCTCTTGTTCGTATGTTGCAAGGCCCCACAAACCAGACCCGAGCTAGGAAGCCAAGGACGTGAAAATATTCCAATTTAAGGACGCTGCATGTGACCAAAGAGGCGCCGCTGTGCTCTCACCCACAGCCACATTATACCTATATGATCCTGAGACGCGCGCAAATATGATTGTGGCATGACTTTTAGCCTACACTTGCAGAAAATCTAAGCCATGGTGTATAAAAAATGATTTGTATTGCAAAGATCAAAGCCTACGTTAGGGGAGAGCCAAGGCCTCACCAGGAGTACTGCTTGAGATTCTAAGCAAGACTAGAGAGGGGTGAACATGGAGCGGATGGGCAGAGAATGAACACTTCAACCCTGGGAGCAGGATTATCAAATAAAGGCTCAAGCAATCAGGTTTAACTTTCAAACAAATACAGAGGAATTATTCAACAAGAACTAACCCAATAATCTTGTTTGTTAGCTCTCTTGAGTGAAGTGTGAGGAATATATCACTGGAAAAGCGCAAGAAGTCATGAAGCAAACACTTTTAAAATTAATGGCATGGATTAAAGCCAGTGGGATTATCAGCGGACAGTTTAGGTACTAGGAGGTGGGAAAAGGCTTGCTTACATTAACCTATAAACAACCCCCATATAGAAGAACAGTTACACTGCAAATACATGTATTATCACCGTACTACAGGAAGGTTCTTCGACTGAGGTCGAGGTTTTTCAGACAGTGCAGCGAGTTCTCGTTGTTGTTATCGTGCTAATTAACGCGATACAGATTGAGAACATCTCTCATAAATTGTTGGCAACAGTTTCCCGCTGGCAGCGCTCAATACAGAACCGTGTCAGTAAATCGTACCAATTTCAGATGCTGGGCATTTCAGCAGCATAACACTGCGCCACAAAATGAGAGTGGAAAAACATCATATGTAATCAAAGTTACACACTGCAGTGGAAAATAAATGAAGACACGTTAGGGCTGCCGCCTTTAGTGAGAGAAATATATGTGGCTTCATGTAATCCAACGGTCACATGTCCAATGGAAGGCATTTAGCAGTTGAAGTTGGGGTTAATACAATCGTGCTGTGGAAACCGCCGCTAAAAACGAGTAAAGGAAACTTCTGTGAGACAAAAAAAAAAGAAAAAAGATGACACAGTTAAGGCATTTAGAAGTCTTCAGGTGCAGATTTTAGTCTAATCTTGACATTTCTAGTCGCAAATTCATACATAAAATATATCTAAGAAAATGTAATAATTGCAATGGAGCTTAGAAGTGACTTTAAAATGAACTTACTGTGTATCAGCTCCAGAAAACTTAAATGTGATTTTTCCGCCTAAGGAGCCGGGGAATTGAGTTAAAAGTTTTCTAATAACTTTGTATCTAAGAAAGAAAATATGAAATGCAAAAAACAGAGCATAAACAAATTCAAAGCACTGATTAAAAAATGAGTTATTCTGTGTTGCATTCTCAGGAGATAGTGTGCTGAGGACTGGAGCTAAGAAGCACTGTTCCTCCTTGGTCTTGTGACTTCCAGAATGAGAAACAGAGGGGGTGGGTACTGTGTGAGCGCCTGACATTTCAAGTTACTCCCCTCCAAAAAAAAAAAAAAAAAAAAATCACCAGTGTAGAGGTAAACAACACAAGCAGAGCTACAGTTCAGCCTCAATGCTACCGTGAGAAGAGGATTATTCCCATGCGGTTTGGTGCTAGCACTGAAGCACCATAGTAAAGCATGACTTACAATGAACTGCAACTGGTGCTCATTTCCAGCCTATAGCCAAATATAAGATACACACAGCATCAAACTATGAGCCCATGGTACCACTGGTTGTAAATTCCCAGGTGTTGGAAAGTGGCCTTCCAGTGCAAGTGAAGCAGCACACACTGTATACTTTCACGGCTAGAGTGGTGTCTGTCAGTGAGAGATAGTTTTCTCGCCATATGAAAATCATCTTCCTAAGGTCTCTCCGGCCACCAGAGTGCCAGATCTCTCCTCCACCAGGTGCACACAGAGCTGGTGGAATTTGCTTTTCTTTCCCCATTACACCAGGGACCTTAGTGCAGTTAGCTTATCGACATCGTTTACACAAGGTTTCCTTTCAATAAAGAAACCACACACACACACACACACACACACACACACACACACACACACACACACACATACACACTATCCATTTAAGAGTCATGCATTTAATTTAGACTGTTCTACAGAAACCACTTAGAGATTTTGAGATGGCTGTGTAAATTCTTTGGGGGGATAATCAAACAACTTAAGCACACCCAAGTAAATGAAAAGCGTATTTATTGCCCAGAAATATAAGGGAGAAACACATTTTGTAAAACATACACATACATCTTTTAAAAACTAGGAGTATAATAGGCAGTAAAAGACTTAGACTTGTTTTACAGCTGAGTTATGCGGAAAAGAGATGTTATACATTCCTTCTCCACTAGATGGAGATGTTGGTCAAGAATGAGCCAGATGTTTTTCCAACTCCAAATGAACAATAGAGGAGCAGAATTCTAGTAAAATGCATCCAAACCCATTTTCATGAATCAAGAGGAAGCGTAGAATTGTGATGAGTAAGACTGATGTAAACAAGCAACTTTAGCTGGAAACGATTTCACATTCTTCACCCTGTTTAATGGAGGTTAAAAAGCAGGGATTGTAGTTTATGATTCTAGCTGTTTTCTATACTCCAGGAAATGATCACAAGTCTAGTTTGATGAGAAGTTCAACTTTTAGTTTTTTTACCTAAACAGCAGATGCTTCATCAAGGGGTGGCCAACATCTCTACAGGCCACTGAAATGAAAAGAAAAGAGAAAAAATGTCAACGGTGCCTGGAGCAAAGTAAAGTCATGTTCACCAGGCAACAAATAGAGAGATTAAGCAACACTTGAACATTGTATTTTAAAGGCAAATGGAGGAGCAGCATTTATTCTGGGGGTATTCGGGTGTTGCTTAAAAGGTACAGGAAAATTCCTAACCACACCTTGAATGAAGAGAGGAGGGGGGTGCACAAAACTGAATTTAAGGGACTGACTTAAGGCTAGAACAGAACTATAGATGAGGGCTCAAATGGGATTGCACCTAGATGAGTCTTATGTCCTTGGATGACAAGAAAGATTGGATTGCAAGCTTGGTAGCTTTTGACGGCCATGCTCTGTCAGCCCCACCTGCTTTTTAATCAGTAATGCTCATAGGGGATTTCTCTTGGCATTTCTTAATTAAATTGGATCAAATGCAATTAAAAACCACACTCTCATTCTCAAGGGCTCTGTGGAGTCCTTTGTTTAGTTCTTGCTGTTAAGAGAATAAGCGTTGAATGGTCATAGCACTGGCCCCATCTCTCGCTGATCTGTACTTGATTATTTCAGTGGTCAATTAAGTTTGCAGTCTGTATAATAAAGGGCAAGATGGAGTTCAAGATTAAAACTCTACCTAACTGAAACTGTAGGTTGCAAGCGATGAGCAGGCGGTTGTTATGCTGTTAAAACAATTAAAAATTAACATCAGAGCATGATGAGAGCATGTATGAAGTAAAGGACTATCAATATCATAGCACTGTATCTAGCGACGATTTTTGCCCATTACATTAATATGAGGGAATGTTACACATGTCTCCTTGCTACACTCACCATCTAGAAAAGTCCCCAGCTCCAGGAATGGCAAACCACAGACACATCAGTAATTTTCCCATCTGCAGTCGCCACTACCCTGGAGTTGTTGGGTTAGAAGAAGCACAGGTATGCACAGAGACACTTCATCGGACAGGAGCCACACAATGACAGTGACCCTCCTGTGAAATTTGAGTAGGTGATCCACAGCAGACGCCCGATGATGACAGTCTTCCTGAGATTTTGACAGACAGCTCACCACACTTGTTGGGAAGAGGTACTTTCCTGCCGCTTACCTGACGACATGAAGAAGGGGGAAAGTAGAAGAAACCCAAAATCAGTTGAGACAGAAGAAAAAAATTATTTATCAAACAATTCTTATCCCTTCCACCTCTTTCCTCACCCAGGTCACACGCTGGCTGTTCACCGCCGATTTACGGCCTCCTTTGAAGAACACGTATATGGTGGTACGTGCTGAGACTTTGCCGCAGACCC